>CAMXCT020000113.1:1101500-1531500 GCA_947184155.2 Cladocopium goreaui | reverse complement strand
GTTGGTGATATATACACGACTTATTTGGGTGAACTAACTACGGTTCCCGGTCCCCACGACTCAGGTGCAGCCTTCCAGCGCTTTTGTTGCACAGATCATCGCGCCGAGCCTTCGGGCGAACACACGGAGGCCTGGTGGCCTGGTGGGATTTTTCGGGGAATCTTCCGTGGTGATTCGGAAACCCACCGTTTTATGGGAATCAAATCTAATGAATGATATGAATGGGATAGATGTCACTGAAGCAACTGGGAGGTAAGGGCCTCGCTTCGGAACGCGTCTTCAGGCATCGCTTCGGAACGCGCTCTCATGCATCGCTTTCGCACGCGCCTCCTCACCATCATCATCATCATCATCATCATCATCATCATCATCCTCGTCGTCATCGTCATCGTCATCGTCATCATCATCATCATCATCATCATCATCATCATCTTCATTCCTCACCATCATCATCAGCATTTGCATCATGCTTCTTCTTCCGTTTATTCCGCTTCTTCTTCTTCTTCTTCTTCTTTTTCTTCTTCTTCTTCTTTTTGGCCATCCTCTTCCTCATCAGCCTCATCCTCCTCATTATCCTCATCGTCAACAGCACGATCATCATCAGCAGCATCATCAAGTTTCTTCTCTTTTTCTTCAGCATATTTATTCTTCTTCTTCGCCGCCAACACCATCATCATCATCGTCATCGTCATCATCATCATCATCATCATCATCACCATCGTCATCCTCCTCCTCATCATCATCATCATCAGCAAGATATAAACCCTAAAGGTGTCGTGGCTCTTCTTACATCAAGTGCAACAAGATATAAACCCTAAAGGTGTCGTGGCTCTCCTTACATGAAGTGCAACAAGATATTAACCCTAAAGGTGTCGTGGCTCTTCTTACATCAAGTGCAACAAAATTTGTCTCTTCTTACATCAAGTGCAACAAGATATAAACCCTAAAGGTGTCGTGGCTCTTCTTACATCAAGTGCAACAAGATATAAACCCTAAAGGTGCCGTGGCTCTTCTTACATCAAGCTCAACAACAAATAAACCCTAAAGGTGTCGTGGCTCTTCTTACATCAAGTGCAACAAGGTATAAACCCTAAAGGTGTCGTTGCTCTTCTTACATCAAGTGAGACAAGATATAAACCCTAAAGGTGTCGTGGCTCTTCTTACATCAAGTGCAACAAGATATAAACCCTAAAGGTGTCGTGGCTCTCCTTACATTAAGTGCAACAACAAATAAACCCTAAAGGTGTCGTGGCAGTCCTTAGATCAAGTGCAACATGCAACATACAAACCCTAAAGGTGTCGTGGCAGTCCTTACATCAAGTGAGACAAGATATAAACCCTAAAGGTGCCGTGGCTCTTCTTACATCAAGGGCAACAAGATATAGACCCTAAAGGCGTCGTGGCACTCCTTACATCAAGTACAACGAGATATAAAGCCTAAAGGTGTCGTGGCTCTTCTTACATTAAGTGCAACAAGATTTAAACCCTAAAGGTGTCGTGGCAGTCCTTAGATCAAGTGCAACAACATAAAACCCTAAAGGTGCCGTGGCTCTTCTTACATCAAGGGCAACAAGATATAAACCCTAAAGGTGTCGTGGCACTCCTTACATCAAGTACAACGAGATATAAAGCCTAAAGGTGCCGTGGCTATTCTAACATCAAGTGCAACAAGATATAAACCCTAAAGGTGTCGTGGCACTCCTTACATCAAGTACAACAAGATATAAACCCTAAAGGTGTCGTGGCTCTCCTTACATCAAGTGCCATAACATGTAAACCCTAAAGGTGTCGTGGCTCTTCTTACATGAAGTGCAACAACATGTAAACCCTAAAGGTGTCGTGGCAGTCCTTACATCAAGTGCAACAACATATAAACCCTCAAGGTCTCGTGGCAGTCCTTGCATCAAGTGCAACAAGATATAAGCCCTAAAGGTGCCGTTGCTCTTCTTACATCAAGTGCAACAAGATATAAACCCTAAAGGTGTCGTGGCTCTTCTTACATCAAGTGCAACAAGACATCAAGTGCAACAAGATAAGAACCCCAATGGTGTCCTGGCTCTTGTTACATGAATTGCAACAACATGTAAACCCTAAAGGTGTCGTGGCACTCCTTACATGAAGTGCAACAAGATGTAAACCGTAAAAGTGTCGTGGCTCTTCTTACATCTAGTGCAACAAGATATAAGCCCTAAAGGTGCCGTGGCTCTTCGTACATCAAATGTAACAAGATATAAACCCTAAAGGTGTGGTGGCTCTTCTTAGATTAAATGCAACCAGATAGAAACCCTAAAGGTGTCGTGGCTCTTCTTACATGAAGTGCAACAACATGTAAACCCTCAACGACATGTAAACCCTAAAGATGTCGTGGCTCTTATTACATGAAGTGCAACAACATGTAAACCCTAAAGGTGCTGTGGCTCTTCTTACATCAAGTGCAACAAGATGTAAACCCTAAAGGTGTCGTGGCTCTTATTGCATGAAGTGCAACAACATGTAAACATCAAAGGTGTCGTGGAAGTCCTTACATCAAGTGCAACAACATATAAACCCTAAAGGTGTCGTGGCAGTCCTTACATCAAGTGCAACAACATGTAAACCCTAAAGGTGTCGTGGCAGTCCTTACATCAAGTGCAACAACATATAAATCCTAAAGGTCTCGTTGCTCTTCTTACATCAAGAACAACAAGGCTTTTGTTTCATATATTCACCTTCATTTTCTGTGGCAGGCGTGGGACCTTTTGACATCGACCTTCATTTTGCGTGGCAGGTGTGGCACTTTTGTACATCGACTGTCTTTTTACGTGGCAGGCGTGGGACTTTATGACATGGTTGAAACGAGTCAAATTCTCATACGGGGAGGTTTTTTGTGTTGGTCTCGCTTTGGAACGCGTTTTTCTTCCAAAGTCTCGCGCCTGTCAGTAAATCTGATGTGTGTGTGTGTATGGCGGGGTTTCCATGAGATGTTTTATTTTGTGTTCTAAAGTGATGCAAAATGGCTGTGTTCTAAAGTGATGCCTGAGAGTGTGTTCCAAAGTGATCCTTTTACCCAACGGGGATGTAGCTATAACTACCAGCTTGAGATATTTGGATGTGTCATGATGGGTCTACACATGGGGGATTAACCGATTAACCCCCCAGTGATGGCCGTAAAATGATGTTGGGAAAATGATGATGAAGCCACGGATGGACTGGGGTACATACGTCGGGAGTTCTTCCTGAAATTGCCAAGATGACACACAACAGATGCCACATGCATCCGCATACGCCACACATATCATTTCCGATCTCATTTCCCACATATCACACATTGCTATTACATAGCTCACATACCAAACACAGAAAAATACCACATGTTCTGATCCTGATGATTAATTATGATGATGTGACGTGACGCAATGGTTGCGAGGATTTGGTTGCGAGCCATCAGAGCCAGAAGCCAAAAAAACGGGAAGGGTGAGATGGCCGGCCATTCACCCATCTTTTAAAAAGGGAGGAATGGCACAGATTTGCCAAGCATAATTGATAGATTGAATAAAGATTGTTTATAATTCCAGGAGCAAGTGTGTGGGGTGGAAGTGTGGAATGTAGGATCGTATTGCATGGATGTGCGTCAACATTTTGCAATCAAAGTTGCATCCAAAATAATTGCATATGGAACACTATGATAGAAACGCCTTCAGCCCGATGCTGAACCTTTGTGATGGAGATGCAGGGAGGGAGGGAGGGAGAGAGAGAGAGAGAGAGAGAGAAAAAAAAAAGTTGTTTCTATCCGGCGAACAGATACCCGTGAGATCTCCACAAGTTTGCCTTGCACTCTTTTTTGTGGAGGAAAAGAAAAGGTTCGTGAAGCGCCCCTCAGAACGTCAGAACGTTTGCAAGGTCATGCAGAGGCACAGGCAAAGCTCTTGGCGGCGCGGAGTCTCAGGAGGGCTAATTGGCTCAGTTGAGACAGGGTTTAGCGATATGTTTACATATTTTGTATAGGGCAAATCATCAACATTGTAATTATGAATGTGTCGAATCATGTTTCTATACATGTAGGATCATCTAAGTCTAGGTGCATTCAATGTATTTGTTTCATTTTGTATATCTATTTTTCCACATGTATATTTCATATGTTGATTAGTGCGCCAGTTCTGTAATAGATCCAGTTGTCTTGCCTTTAAAATTCTGGCAAAGATAGAAGCGTGGACATTTGTTCCTGGACAGCGCAGGTTCAACGTGTGTGTTGTGCTTCTTTTTGGTGCTGATTGGCGCTAGGTCCTAGGTGGAGTTGCAAAGGTTCAAGCAGACTATGCATCAGTTGAAGGCCAGACCCAAGTCAGCAGAACACCCAGCACTCACAGAGTTTGAGGATTGAAAGCTAGTCAGCCAGTCCTTGAGGGTGCAATGATGTGCAAGACCCGAATGGATTTTGGACAAAGCATGCTGGGAGGCGCACACATGGTGAAAACACGTGAAGACAGTGTCATGGGAGGCGTTTCCTTGAACTCAGGTAGCCTCAGAAACACAAAAGGTGGTAATAGTAGTAACAACTTACTTCAACCAGTGCAATGCCATGGCGGCAGCAGTTCGTTTGGGCATTTTTCTCAGCCTCATTGGAACTGGAAGCGGGACCACTCCATTGCTGACCGCAGCAAGAGCTGCTGGCTGACACTTGTCAATCATATGGGTAAAGGGTGAGGTACACTATCCAATGCTGCACGTGTACTATATACAAACATATTCACATTCACAATATCTATTATACGATGTGTATATATATATATATACAATATAATATAATATAATAAAATATATTATAATATAGTATAATATACTATAATATAACATAACATAATATAATATTATACAATATAGTATAATATAATATAATATAATATAATAAAATATAATATAGTATAATATAATATATAATATGATACAATATATTTTATATATTATGACATAATAAAATAATATAATATAATATAATTTAATATAATATAATATAATATAGTATAATATAATATAATATATAATATATAATATAATATAATATATATAATATCATATGATGTATATATAATATAATATCATATTATATTATAATATAATATAATATAATACAATATAATATAATATAATATTATGTAATATATGTATAATATTACATGTGTGATATGGTTTGCTTGAGTTCGAATGGTTGTTTCTGCCTACGGGTTGAAAACCGAACCAGCGTTTTGCATCTTTTTATGTCATTCATGGGGTTAACGGGGTGGGGTGGGGTGGGGTGGGGTGGGGTGGGATAATAACGTTCATTGGCACTTCCTCACATATATGATGCTACGTTATTGTGTGGGGTGGGGTGGGGTGGGGTGGGGTGGGATAATAACGTTCATTGGCACTTCCTCACATATATGATGCTACGTTATTGTGTTGGGTGGGGTGGGGTGGGGTGGGGTAATAACGTTCATTGGCACTTGCTCACTTATGTGATGCTACGCTACTGTAATTCGTCTTGCACTTCTTCACATATATGATGCTACGCTACTGTAATTCGTCTTGCGCTTCTTCACATATATGATGCTACGCTATTGTAATTCGTCTCGCATTTCTTCACATATATGATGCTACGCTACTGTAATTCGTCTTGCACTTCCTCACAAACATGATGCTACGTTATTGTACGTCGTCTTGCACTTCTTCACATATATGATATGATGCTACGTTATTGTAATTTTTCTTGCACTTCCTCACATATATGATGCTACGCTATTGTAATTCGTCTTGCACTTCTTCACATATATGATGCTACGCTGCTGTAATTCGTCTTGCGCTTCTTCACATATATGATGCTCACCATTGATGTCCATACGGGCACAATTGACATTTTTTGGCGGCTGATCAAAGGATCCTTACCTAAGAATCTTCATACGAAGAATCTTCATACGAAGAGTGCTAGGAATCCAACCTTGCTCAATGGCAAGATTTGGACGCATGTTCGCGCTTGGCAGTGGCGATGGGAAAACAGTTCCCACAAAAACCTGTCCAAGCTCACTGCACAGATTGTCAAGAACACTTAGCGCAGAAAAAAAGAGAGTGCCGCTGAGGTTTTTTACATTTCCAGTCAAAAGTACGCGCGTACTTTTTAAGGAAATTGCACTTTCAGGGTAGTGCAAAAACACTGTGATTTGTTGTATAAAATCAATGTCGAACACTGCAAACGTTGAAAACGCGGGTTCGATAAACAACCCGCCGGGTTGTTCCTCGATGATTTGCAGACACATTGTTGATAGAAATTGTTTCTTAGCCTAAGAGAGTCCTAAGCTTAAAACACCTCACTTGCAACACTATCAAAGCACAAAAACAACAACCAAAGTCCAACCTGATCAAATGTAATGAGAGTGGATCAACATCTACAGTATTTGGGGTTGATTAACATCTATTTACAAACTATTTTGGGGTTAACCAAGGTATCAAGGTTTTACCCATAGCCAAATCCCAACTTGTTAACGGCCCTTGAGGCAATGGAGGTGATGCAGAGAAAGCGGAGTGCATCCTGACGAGACTATTTGCCCCTAGCAAGGAGCAGGAGGGGAATGCAGCCTGCCTGTGGGTTTAAAATGATTTCACCTGTTTTTTTTGTAAGTGATTGATCATCCAACTTTGAGTTATATAGTGGATGTGTAATGGTGTGTACTATTCTGTATGGCTGATTTTGGTTGTTGATACTTACATTCCTATTCTGCTGGTTAGGTCATCCTGAGCCCTAGAGTTAAACTATTCCCCCGATAATCCCTTCCGCCTAAGAGTAAGCAACGCCAAGAGTAAGCAACGTCAAGAAACCCTTGTCTTTTTGACACTATACGTCGAAACTAGTAGGAGATGTGATTCCTTTTTGAAGCATTACATAGTCATCCAACAATGCCCCATGTTTCATTCATTTTTCAGGAATATGCGTCCATGTTTTACTTGGCTACATGCATATTTCACAAGTTGGACAATTCAATCATCCCGATTTCCGGGATTCTCAGTTTTACAGTATTTTCCCCAAAATTACGCCTCAGATCCCTCCAGTAAACTAACATAGACCCCGCCACATAGTTATAGATATAGTTAGGGCCTGTTAGGGGGTTGAAAGATAAGTTTCCAGCAAAATGGTTGATTTTCGGGGTCTATCAATCTTGATTTACTGGAGGGTAATTGTTTGATATTGTTTGTGCCATCATCCAACTTGGGGTGGCCCCGACATGACCGGAATCGGAACGCCGCAGGCGTTGGCTGATGCCAATCTGTCGCGCTTGTCCATTGCGCCACGGCCACCTCTGCCGGGCGTTTTGGAGGTGTTGCTCACAACAGGCCATGGGATTTCATGAAAAATTGTCGACCAACAAAATTGGTGATATCATGGGGATCTATGATGGTATTATTATGTATTAATATACCCTCCTGTAATTTGTTGTTTGCTATGAAAGCCATGGCCCAATTACAGATGATTTATGGATTATTAGTCCTGATGATTTTTTCCATATTGAAATTACCAGAAGGTGAATGATGGCAAGGATTTGGGAGATCATCCCCAGCTGCATATATTGTAACCTATCGAGATAAATTCTATAGCACGATAATTTTTCACTCTGAAGGGCCTTGAATTATTAAAGGATTCACATCTTTGGTTGAATCCTAAATGACTCCACTGTTTCGCCCAGCTGTCATAGGTGACGGACTGATGGACGTGCCGCTGTCCAAGACGGACAAGATCGCTGTTCTAGGCTGGATTGGAAAAAGTTTCCGGGTTGAATGGGGTTGCACCTTCAGACCACCGTATTCATTGTATTGTATTCGTACAAGATACCCTCCGGTAAACTAACATAGCTAGTGAAAATGGCCATTGATAGTTGACTTAACTTACCTATTCAAAATGGTGATTTTCCATATGTTAGTGTACTGGACGGTACCCATATCATGGGTTCTAGCTACTCAACTGCGGATGACCAGTGGTTTGCCTCAAAGTTGCTCCGGGGTTGAGACTGTTTGGGTCCGAAAACACAGGATTCCCGCAAATCCTATGGATAAAACATTGCCACAAGATTCAAAGATACCCAATTTGAAAAAAAACATATCCATGCGTTTTGAAGTCGTAGCATCCCGCCTGCCGGATTGGGAATGATTGAGATACGTTAGTCATTTTCCTCAATCCTATTATTTTGGATGGGAATCCCAACTGACTCATATGTTCAAGGGGGGCTCAACCACCGACCAGATTCTTTTTGATTCCCCTTCACTAAATTAATGTAGGCGTAGATATGGAATTTCCACCATCTATCACTAAAAAATCCGCATAGTTTCTTCTTCATTGTTTTTCATATATGTGTATACATTTGTTTGGTATGCTTAGCTCAAGGTAACCATTGATGGCAAACAGATCCCCCTCATGTTGTTGTTCGAGCCCTTTTTGTGTTTAGAGCAGTAAATGCCTATGGTTTGTTGATTCAACGTTTATTTAAATAAGTTACCCTCTGGTTATTTGTTACATAGCCGTGGTTTTTCGATGGCCCATAGATGGTTTAGCTATTGAAAATGGTGGATCTTTCCATGGCAAAAGGCAGTGGAGATGGCCGGCTGCCGATCCTGGCCGCCATCCATGGGGTGCGGATCCTGGCGCTGGAGAAGGCGCATGGGAAATCGCCATGGTGTGCTGGGGAAGGCATCAGCAAAATGGATCAAAATGTGGGATTTTTATGGATTTTTATCGATTTTCCATATAACATCTATGTTAGTTTAGGATGTTTAGGATATCCCTGGTGGAAAACACATATTTGGAACTTCTCGAGATCCACAGTGGGGCTCACCGCTGGTTCAAGCAACGCGCTCAAGCTGGCAACTAGACGCCCCAAATCTATCCAACTCTTGCGAAGAGAAATCATGGCGGACTCCAAAGTGAAGGACATGGGCCTGGCCGAGTTTGGCCGCAAGGAGCTGACTCTTGCCGAGCATGAGATGCCAGGTCTCATGGCGGCCAGGAAGGAGTACGGACCTGGACAGCCTTTCAAGGGCTTGAACATCAACGGCTCCCTGCACATGACCATCCAGACTGGTGTCCTCATTGAGACTTTGGCTGCCTTGGGTGCCAAGGTGCGTTGGTGCTCATGCAACATCTTCAGCACTCAGGATCATGCTGCTGCTGCCATTGCCAAGGCCAACACCGCCACTGTCTTCGCATGGAAAGGTGAGACCTTGCCAGAGTACTGGTGGTGCACTGAGCAGATGATGACAGTGCCAGGTGCGGATGGATGCGACCAGCTGGTGGATGATGGAGGTGATGCCACCCTGTTGGTTCACAAGGGCAAGGAGCTGGAGGAGAAGTTTGCCAAGGACGGCAGCCTGCCAGATCCAGCCAGCACCACCAACGCGGAGTTCAAGTGTGTCTTGCAGGTGTTGAGGGACTCAATCCAGGCGGACAAGACCAAGTACACACGAATGGCTGCCAAGTGCAAGGGTGTTAGCGAGGAGACTACCACTGGTGTGCACCGCCTTCGTGAGATGGCCGCCAAGGGTGAGCTGCTCTTCCCTGCCATCAATGTGAACGACTGCGTGACCAAGTCCAAGTTCGACAACGTGTACCTGGAAAACCAAGTGGGACAAAAAAAACAGGGCATGAACAAAAGTTGCATGAGTTTCTGCCACTGATGAAATAGTGGCATGTTTTTTGGCTTTCTTGGCCCCCAGGAAAACGTTGATAGTGGTTGCCTTGTCCTTCCATTTTTTTGCCGCAGCGGAAACATTGTTTCACCCATCGATTGCGTTGTTTTGATTTACCATCAAATTGGGCCTCCCTGAGAACGTTGATCAGTTGTGCCGGAAGAATTGAAGTGAAATTCCAAAGTAAAAGCCGTAATTTAATGATTGTTGTTAGCATGTTTCGCGCGATATTCCCAGTGTTTTTTTCACACTGTTTTCACACATGTTTAAAACGCGCTGGATTCGGACCGGCATGCATACGGCTTGAAAGGTTTGGCGGCGGCTTTTTCGCAGTTGTTTCAAGAAATTCAGGTGCCCAAATGGCCCAAACGTGCCAATTTTCTATGACATAGTAAGTTACAATCATATGCAGATACATTCATAATTATACATCATATACAATCATCAACAGGCATTCCCTCTTGTTCCAAAGATTCACAAATATAATGATATAGGCTATAGGCCAGCATGTCATGATTAAAAAACACATACATGAGGTTTCGCGACCTTTCGCGAAGCAATTTTACTTTCACAATCCTTCGCGACCCAACATTTCCCTTTCGCAAGAGTGCTGTAGCACAACTCCCTGATTAAAATTGATTAAAACAATCTATTGATGTTTTATGCAATGTGCCAAGTCGACCAATCCCCCTGCAAAGTCTCCATGCTCAAGACAACATTTTTATGGTGAAAACCCGATATGTCCTTGCTTCTTTGTGTTCCTTTCCTCTTCCTGCCCTTTTCCCTTCTTTCCATTTCCTCTCTTCTTTTTCTATTCCTTTCCTTCTCCGCAGATGGGCGGATGAGGTGTGTGCAAAGACGGTGGGCAAACACATTGCCAATGCCAGACTTATATAATCTTTCTCATGTGACCACAGGTTTTTCCTTTGCCACTGTTGCGGCCGCGAAAGTAAAACGAAAGGATTCGCGAAAGCTGCTTGTAAAGAGTCAGGGTAGGGTTTTTTTCCCCCTTGCTCACGTAAATCTAATTGCTTGGGAAGATCAGTGTTGCACAGAATGGAGGAAATGTTTGGGGGAGCGAATTCAAGCGGCACCATTCATGCAACGATGGAATCAAACTTCATTGGGTGGTCATCGTGCACTCATTTGTTGAACATGCCAGGCTTCTCCAGAACCAACCTTGACGAATAACTCTAAGATGCTTTGAGACCCAAATTGCTCAGCTGAGCCCCCTCAATCTTGGAAGGAGGGGCTGGAGGATTTCAAACGGCAAGAAATTGCCTGTTTTGCTGGAATTGCCCATTCAAAGTTGCAGAAATTAGTGCAGCTTTGAAAAAAACACACGAACTTTGAAATTTGCCAGTAAATTTGCCTTTAGAAATCAGTTTTGGTTTTCCAGGTATGGCTGCCGCCACTCCCTGCCAGACAGCATCATGCGTGCCACCGATGTGATGATTGGCGGCAAGCGTGCCTTGGTGGCAGGCTACGGAGATGTCGGAAAGGGCTGCGCCTTCGCCATGAGGGGTGCTGGTGCCCGTGTGCTCATCACTGAGATCGATCCCATTTGCGCTTTGCAGGCGTGCATGGAGGGATTTCAGGTGGTTACCATTGAAGAGTGCGTGGGTGAGGTTGACATTTTTACTTCCGCCACGGGCAACTTCAAGATCATCACTTTGGATCATATGAAGAAGATGAAAAACAACGCAATCGTGTGCAACATCGGCCACTTCGACAACGAGATTGCCATGGAGGACTTGGAAAATTTCCCTGGCATCAAGGTTGAGAACATCAAACCACAGGTGGACCGCTTTGTGTTCCCTGATGGCCATGGTGTGATTGTCTTGGCATCTGGCCGCCTGGTGAACCTTGGCTGCGCCACGGGCCATCCATCTTTTGTGATGTCCTGCTCCTTCACCAACCAGGTGTTGGCTCAGTTGGATATCTTGGAGAACTGCACCAAGAACAAAAAGTACAAGAACGACGTCTACCTGCTGCCCAAGCAGTTGGATGAGAAGGTGGCAGCCCTCCACTTGCCATCTCTGGGTGCAAACCTGACGAAGCTCTCCAAGGAGCAGGCCGACTACATCGGCGTCAAGGTGGATGGTCCTTTCAAACAGGACACCTACCGCTACTAAAATGCCAGAATTTTGCTAGCTGCACAAGGTACAGACCATTTTTTTTCGAGTTTCTCTTTGTAGAAAAGGTTGCCCTTGGCGGCAAAGTGTTTGGCCAGTTCATTCACGGATCCCAAGGGAGCTTTAGCCACACAGGAAGTCAGCAGATTGTGCGATTTGCACCGAACAACATGCGTGAAAAAAAACTAGATGCGGGAGGCTGCGAGCATCCAGAAATCCAGAAAGTCCACTGTAGGTCCTTTGGGTTGGGAATGGGTTTCTTTGAAGATAAATTACCCAGACATTTCCCTTGAACAAACGTCATGTTGGATAATGTTTCTGGGTTTAAAGTTGTTTAAAGTTTAAAGCCGTATCCCCTTTTTAGCCCTTTTTGATCCTTCTTGGACAAACCTATGGTTGCGAACATCGAGGAAAGTCTACTGTTGGCCCTTTTTGGGATGTGAAAATCCTGGGCGTAGGAGCCGGTGCCCTATGCTCGGTCATTGCTGGCTTTGCAAAGATTGAGGCGAGGCAAACTCCCAAGGGTTCTCGGTGGACCGGAGTAGGAGGATGGAACTGGCTGAGGGATGAAGAAATCTTATTCTACAGTGATTCTAGGGCTAATTGGAGTGTGAAATCCCAGTTTTCCCAATCCCAAGAGTCACTAACGTTGAATATGGTCAGATGATGCATCTTAAATTACCCACCATGTCATGTTAACGGATACTGTTAACATGGTGAACCTTGGGCCTGTTTGGGCCTTGTGGTTTTGAACCAGGGATCTTCTGAACAACTTCGGTGACGATTTGGCTGCTGGACTGCATGACTGCCATGGTGTGTAGGGCAACCTTTTCGCCTGAAAGTAAGCCATTTTTTGATTCGTTTGGATCCATTCCTTGGCATTGTTCAGATTCTTGAATGTTCATGAAGGTCCAATGTTATAATGTTCGTGTTTCAACCCCTTGGCTGCAATATGGACGTCCATGATCGATCGATTCCGGTTTGCACATAAGCATGCCATGGTCCAGTTGATCAGGTCGATCGCGATGCAAACTGCGAAGATCGGGCTGCAAAAGGCCCCCTTAGATGATCTTAGATGTGCGGCCCAATAGTCCCCTGAAATTCCTTGTGCACCTGCGAGGGTTGGACTGGTTTCCGTGTGGAATGAAAGATGGCCTGCAGTTTTGTCATGTTTTGTCGCTAGTTGAGGCTGTGGATTTTTTTGGAGTTGTGGGCATGGTGGGCCATTAATAGATCTCAATCAGCCCACGGAGGCGACTGTGCCAAGTCTCCAGACTTCATGCTGGGCAATTGCACCCGGTCATGTTACAACAGGAGTTGGGCGGGCTGTGGACTCCCAGACTATCTTTAAAGAATCAAAGTGGTTTCTGGCACAAGGAGTTTGCAATCACTTTAGTGATTAGATAATGTTTCCATGCTTTTTCTTGTTCACCTGAATGGCTTCAATTTGTCCACACTGGTTTGAGGAGACGGGGATGGACGGAGAGAGATATATAGGTCCTTGGAACATCATAAGCGTGGCCAAGTCTCGCCTTCATGTGCTGCTATCCGGTCATCCAACATGGTTTGCTGGAAAATTCCTTTTTATAATTTTCCCAGCTACCAACCTCCATTTTTACCTCCATTTTTGTAATGGAATTTTCCAGCCAGCCATGTTTGATTCTCGGAGGGCAACCCAAGCGCAACGCGGATGCTTTGACCACATTTCGGCGCAGGACCCAGCCCACCAGATTGCAATGGCAGGAGATGGAGGCCTGAGTTTTCTCCGCCGTCAGGGTGGACTGACAACTATGTAGATGATTTACTGTGTGGTTGTTCTCCTGTGGCGCCCAAGAGTTCCAGACACCGTGGTTGTTCTATGTTGTTCTACTTCGAGACACGGGGAGACATGCTAAGTCTACTATAGTCTACTTACCTATCCAGGTAGTTCCTCTTCTGGTGAATCTCACTGATATTCCTGTGCTTTTGCTTTTGCCTTCCGTGACATTCAGAGCTTTGCGGGTCGAGGTGGTCTTATGTGCCCAAAATGGTTGCACGGCAAAATATCTGAATCAAGGGGTCATCCCTAAAGACATGCCAAACAACTGCGGTTGGATCCACGGCCACTTCACAGGTGGAGTTTCAACAAGCTGCTTCCAGCGTGGCGAATTTATCTGGAGTGACTGTGGCGATCCTGGGCCAGGCAGGGGGGGGCACAACTCAGAGATCAGATTGGTACAGGTGGGAATTGTGCACTTAGCACACTTGGATTGAACTGGCATGAGGTGTCTATTCTTGTGGCATGGTTCAGATTCCATCCCCATTCCTACATCCCAAAGTTTTAAAGTCCGTGCTATTATGTTGTATTTATGTTGTATTGTTGGTTATATGACGTTCTACCGTTATCATGAACCGATGATATACCCATACTCCCCTTATATCAATCCCTTGAATCGCGATCATTTGCTTCAGTGCAGGATGGACCCAAAGGAGTTGATGGCAAAGAAGTGGCAGCTTGGCGGATGATTTCAGAACCAACACATGGGAGTTAAGCGGCGCCACATCCAAAAAATGAAGAGCTTCGAGAGCAGATCTCTACTGTACTGATTTGATTGCGAATTATATATTGCCTTTTCATCTTCACTTTTGGAATTACCTACAAGGTCATTGGAAGCGGAACCCTAGTCGTATTACAAGTGGTACCTGGCCATATCCTAAATGGAGGTGCTACACTGTTACACCATCAACAAATGATGTCCTTCTTTGGAGTCACTTCCTCACACGACCAATGTGGATCTGACATGATCTGACATATTGGCCATCCCAACAGGCGGCTTTGACCACGAAGATGGAGATGGAGTTACCTGCTGGAGCCATGGTTTGGAGCTTGGATCCTCTGCTCCTCCAAGGCGCTCAAGTGCAAGAAACCTCTGAAGACGGGAAGACCTCAGCCTCCGTCCCAGCTGGTGGGTTAGTTTTCCAAAAGCGCTTGCATCTCAACATCAGCTGGTCCAGAGACGTGCCCTGCCACGTCTACATCCGGGTTCCAAAACCTTCATTAGCGCTGAGACCCAAGTGGCCTTTGACGGTGGAAGAAGCCAAGCGTTTACATCAGGCAGGGGTTGGGAAATCTCCAATCTTGATTTTTTTGTGTTTGATGTTATTGGGGGAGTTTAGTTATTTTCCATCCTACAGGTGCATTCTTGACTTGAGATGATAATCTGGACAAACCAAGAGTTTTGGGGATTTGATGTCCATCACAACTACAGCTTCGGGCTGCTGACATGCGTTGTTTTTTATTGTTCCTGCCAGAAATACTGATTATGATCGCAAGCAGCGCAAGCACATGCTTGGGACGGATTGCATTTGATTCTCAGCACCTGGATGGAGGACGTTTGTGGGAAATTGCTCCTGGTACAGTTTCCAAGTTATCCCATGGTTATCCCATAGGTATCCCATCGAGTTCACCCATAATTATCCCATAGTTATCCCATGTTTGCTGCTTAAAATTGCTGTTTCCTGTCGCCATCACCGCCCACGGCACAGGCCGCCACGGAGGAACTGGTGTCCCTGGGCGCCATGCGCCTAAGCGGCGCCGTGCTCTCGGAGGGTCGCTTCGGGGCCGCGGCCTTCGCCGCCTACGGCGCGCCAGAGGTGGCCGGGCGGCGCCTGGCGCGGGGCTTCGGGGCGCCGGCGGCGAAGTTGGGAGCACAGCAACTCGGGGTGCCATGGGGTGCCATGGGGAGCTAAGGGGTGAGGTAGTTGATGATGGTAGATATTAATATGTAGATATGGTATTATAATTTATATATAGTATATGATCCTAAATTTATTTAAATTTCATGGTAATTTTGATGAGACTCTGTTAACTTATTGTTGTTGATGATTTGTTTTCTCAGTTCGGGGTGATGTCCTTTTTTTGGTTTTATTCTTTCTGTGATTGGTATCGCAATTGGAGAAAAAAACTGGGGTGAGGAAGGACTGGCTGGAAATGATTGTTCAACCTGATGAGGCTGGTTGGCTTAGATGCACTACACGTGACCCGATTTTGAGATTTTGTGAGCGGTGCAGGGATTGCTCCGTGGCTCACTCTTGAGGGTTCAATTGATTGATGGCCACCCACCTACTTGCAATTTGCAGCTAGTCTGATCTGTGCCTGATGTATGTAGGCCTTTCATGAGATAGATCCAGATTGATTCTGCTATATCTCACGGCAGTGATCAGCATGTTGCTTGACATTACCATGTCCTTTCCACAGAATCAGTCTCCAACTTGGTGGTGCTTAGGCAAGATTTCTGTCGGTGCCGGCCGCGAGATTCTTCTACTGGTTATGAAGTGTCAGCATTGAATCTTCTGGCCAGAAGCTCAGGAATTGGTGACTGGCAAGGTTTCCAAAAGAGTTTCTTCCCCAACAAAAAGATAAAGAAAGGGCGCACACACCAAGAAATGCATGAAGAGTGCTGGAAATTCGTTTGGAAGTGAGTGAGTCCTAGTTGATGGCGGACCCCCAGCAGTCGCTGAGGGCATGTTCCTGCTTGGAATTCATTCACCTCAACCCTGCAGCTTGGACCAGAATTTCTGTGTGAAGTATATATTGGACATGACAGAACCATGGAAGCCGAGTACCTAGGGACCCAGGGTGACCCTGATAAATATGATAAATCCTGCTTGTGAATGCCTAAAACATGTACTAATCACAATCCTAGTATTGTTGAGATATGTTGAGATCAAGTCTATTTATATAAATCCCAAGTGTTCTTCCTGTTCTAGATTCCAGTTGGTTAAACCATGTTCTCGTTGTTCAAGAATATCCAATCTCTTGGGTTT
Source organism: Cladocopium goreaui (assembly GCA_947184155.2). Lineage (NCBI taxonomy): Eukaryota > Dinophyceae > Suessiales > Symbiodiniaceae > Cladocopium > Cladocopium goreaui. The sequence continues at coordinate 1,514,875 of CAMXCT020000113.1, read as the reverse complement.
CAAATTAGTTAGTAAACCAATAGCAATACCGTGGCAATACCCAATGATGTTGATTGATGTTGATTGTCCCTGTTCTGGATTTTTTTTTGGACATATAATGTGCCTCTCAGTTGGTTAAAACATGTTAAAACATCCAATCTCACTGGGACTCATCGTCGGCCAAGTTGCCGAGGCCTGGCTCCTCCCTGCACTGCTGCAGACGCGGTGTTGGCGCTGTCCATTGGTGAGCTGCGAAGACAGCATCTTGGTGGAGGTATGGTTTAGCCAAATGGGGATATAACCTTAAGGTGAAAGTTGAAAGAAACCCCAGAAGTTGGGATAGAACCCCTACTATAACTATATAGTATACTATAGTTGAATATATATATATTATATATATATATATCCACTTCCAACCATGGGGATCAGATGTTTGATGCACAATATTATCAACATTGCAGAAAGAGTGGGAGAGGGTTCTTGGCAAAAACGAAAGCAAGACTTCGAAGAGGGCCCTCTCAAGTTCAGTTGCGGGTTAGATGTGACGGACTGCGATGCATTTCACTTTGCCCTGATGTTTGTCTTGAATGTATGTGATGGCTCAAATTAACCAAGATTCTTTCTCGCCGGGGTGGCTGACGCAGATTGAATGACAATCCCATCATCATAGGTTACTTGCTAATATACAGCCTCTCGCTATGGACTCGTACGTGCACGTTGTCGATAGTTCTTCTTAAGTATGTATGAGAGAGACGGAAGATCTTTGACAACCTTCAGCAGCCAACAGGTTATTGGATGGTCACGAGGAGTCTTGTGACGTTCCACCACAAGTCTTGCGCGACTTGGGTTGCTTGCGCTTCAGTGATCGACGCACCTTGCTGCATGCAGCACTGGGGCGCAAGGACGAGCTTTGCCAGTTTCGGCAGCTGAGCCGAAGGGAAAACCCAATTGATTTATTTTTTTGATATGTAGGGATTACCATTTCGCAGTGGACATCGCATGGTTTGGGGGGAACACACCCATACTGATAAACTTTTAGATATTTTGGTGTTGATTGATCCGAATTTCAGATCATACCGCGCTATCCCAGGTTTAGGAAGTCATAGCTCACTTCGCAACCATTTTACCAAAACTGAGCATGCCATTCTGCGTGGTCTGACATTTGTCCTAACATTGCCATTCACCACCATTCACCACCATTCACCATTCACCAGCAGTACCATTCCAGTCAGTTGGGCAGTAGTTTAATCCGGCTGATTATCTTTAACTCTTAAATTGTTAATCCCATTAATCATCACAAAACCCAATTGAACACCATTAAACCATATTAAACCCATTAAAACCATCTCGCTTCAGCAGTTCACCCCCTTGAACTTGTGGTTGTTTATTTACCCTACAGGACTTACAGCTGGCCCGTGCTGCTCTACGCAGCCAGGGCGCTGGGGGCCTCTTCTGTCGCGACGCCTTGGGGCGGACGGTGCTGCACCACGCAGCACAGGGCAAGCCGCAGCTGGGCCAGGTGACTCGTCGGATATTGAAATGTTCAATTATACTACATTATAGATTAGAGAATAGATGTAATATGTACATAGATCGGATGTATAGATGTATATAGTTTGATGTTTAATGTTAACATGTTTGTCATGTTGTTCTTATAGTACATAAATAGTTTGCCTGGATTCCTTGTCACTACATCCGAGGCTCTTCAGACTGTCACGGAACCACTGAAAGTCAAACAGATCCGATCCAGTGTCCAATCTCGGCGACAAGAAATGTACCTGGAAGCCGGAGATCATGAATTTGCAGATCGCCGGCTCGGCCTCTGAAGATGAACATATATATCATTTCCATATCATTTCCTCTTGGGTGCTTGAATGGAAAAGGTCCCAAAATGCGTTGCGAGTCGGGATTGATTCATCCGGAAACGAGTCGTTTCTGAGGTCAACAACTTCACAGGTGCCCTGCAGGAGCGTGTGAACGCCAGCTTTGCGGTGGAGTGGCTCCTGAAGCAGCTGCGCAGTGCACCAGAGGTGCTGAAGATGTCAGACAACTCTGGCAGGCGGTGAACACTTTGCGATGGAACATGGATGAAATGGCCCATTGAGTTTGTGGAGTTTACATATGTTGACATATGTTTTTTTTCTCATATTTTCTGTAGATGTTTGTAATCTTTGGTCATCAAAGATGGCTGGGAATCCTTGTGATATATGCTGGATTATACTGGCATTATACTGGTAACAAATGGTCACTCTCAATGGAGATACGGTAAATGGGGAGTTTCAAGTGGGTTCCCCAAAGGTGGGGAGTGGATGCCTTCCAAACTTGCAAGATCTTTGCTTCGTACAGTAACTAAGGCTAGCCATGTTTTGGATGTTTTGCACCCAGAGTCCTCGGCCTTCCTGTTTGGGATTTTGGGGAAGCCCTTGGCATCCTGCCTTTGAGACTTGTGGCATACCAATTACTGATTTTGGGATGTCCCAAATCTGGAGTGGGTGCTCAATTTTCTGCTCCATCTTCCAAACTAGAATCAGAATCCCACATATCAACAAGTCCAAGCCACATGCGCATGAAATAAATATGAGGAAATATGAGGACACCTGTAATTAGGCTTATTTTTCAAACTTAGTTTTGACATCTTCAAAAAGTATTTTTCCCACATGATTTGCTAGGCATGCGCTGTTCTTCGCCGAAGATGTCGCAACACTGCGGACGCTGGCGTCGACCGTCGGATCTCTGTCCTCGACCGACTTAGCAGGGCGTGGCATCTTGTGGCACGCCACTGCCAGCAATCGAACAGAGCCTGGGTTGCACCATGTTGCACCTGCACGGCTCAGAGATGATCATTTTTGGGTTTTGAGGATGTTTTTTTCACGTGTCAAAAAACCAAGCAATCAAAGAGAGACCATCAATGAGAACGGGGGAGTTTCCCAATAAAGCTTGGATGTAGAACGAAGAACATGCGGGATATAGAAATATAACATAACCAGTGATGCTCATGGCATAAACATGCAAGTGACCTGATTGAACTGTGATATTTGCATGACATCATCCCCGGTCCGTGCAACATCTGATTCATCAGGACATCATTGCAGAGCTTCTTTGCGACTCCACTGGAAAGTCGGAGGAACATCGGAAGCAGCTGGTGGTGCCACATGGAGAGGAGCTGTGTCGTCTTGGAAGGATGGAAGGGCTAGATGGATAATGTTGGGAGCCTGCTTAATGTTTCGTCCTGATTAGTGTGCTCCTCCCTCAAACAATATCTACACCCTCTTTAAAGTTGTGTGTCAAGAAACTCCTCCCTGGAAAAAATGCGAACCCGCATTTAAGCAAGTATTTCAATTGGCGACAATTGATTTTTTTTTGCCGATGAACTTGTGATATTTGTAGTACTTTTAGTACTTGTAGTACCTTGTAGTACTTGTAGTACCTTGTAGTGAGTGGGGTTCAGCATGTTGATTGCGTTACCTTTTCCACCTTACTGTAAGTTTTTTCAAAAGAGAAAGAAAAAGAGAAAGAAAAAGAGAAAGAAAAAGAGAAAGAAAAAGAGAAAGAAAAAGATACAGGGAAAGAGAGAGAGAGAGAGAGAGAGAGAGAAAGAGAAAGATAGAGAGGAAGAGGAAGGATTCAAATGAACTGGACCCACTGGACCCTCTCATGGCCCAGTGCCTTGGACATTTGTGGAAAAACTGTTCTTTAATAAGGGTTTAATAAGCGGTCTGATTCTTTTGGGACAGGGAGACCAGCAGCATGTTTTTCCGGAAAAAATGTTCAGATGTTTTTACACAAACATGTTTTTGGACAAAACAATGGTCCCCCAAGATTTCTTGCCACAATAGCGAACCTGCCAAACAATGCATTTCAGAATATTTTTTGCACAATAGCGAACCTAGCTGCTAATCAGGATACAACATTAATCGGCACAAAGACTCGGCAACAAGGTCAACAGCCTACAGTGCTAGTCCCCAAGAACTTGCAACAATAAATTGGTGTAGATTGGTATTTCCAGGGCTCTTTAGTTTAAGGATGCTACTTCTGCTACTGCTGCTGCTTCTACTTCTGCTACTGCGTGCAGAATAGAATTGAGCAGATCGAGCCATGCAGTGCTGCTACATGCTGCTACATAGGTTTGCCATAAACAGTGCCATCCCAACAATTTAACGAAAAATCCAGCTGCCGCTGATCACAATTTTCCTTATCAAATGGCAATGTTGGTGCTATCCGCATGTTTTTTCCAGACAAACCCATATAGTTCCAGCATGTTTCAGCTGCCTGCGACACTGCAGGAGATCTCTTCCTCCCCGCTGCTGCTGGCCGCGCGGCGCATGGCCGCGCCCATCTGTGGTGCACAGCATGCCACTGACGCGAAGGCCGCGTTGGAGGCGATGACCGGCTGCACAGGACACGGGGAGTTTTGGGGCGCCCTGGTTGCGCTGGTTGCCAGCAGCTGCAGGAAACCACGGACTTTTTGGATCATTTTGGATGATGTTGGATGTTAATACACTGTTGATTTTTGTTCATAATGATAATTGAATAATTGATAAGAGTCACAAGAATTCTCCGTGTTTTGGTGGTGCGCACAATTGACTCAGACCTATATTGGGTACTTTGCAAGTGGCCCCTAGATGGACCCGCAGGATTGCGCGATGACTTCAATGGCAGCCTGGAGGACTTTGCTCAGTCGGTGTGCAAAAACTCCACTGCGAACGCAACGACTGGAGCCTGAAAGATGCAGCTGCGATGGGAGTCCCGTGGCCATGTCCCTGAAACTCTCCATAGATTATGTTGAGAAGCTGATTTGGGGGTGGGTCAAAACCTATTATTATCAATTCTAATGGGATGAACATCCATTTACCAGCTATTTTGGGGTTCACTAGGTGCCAGGGTTTTGACTTGTTTTGACCAATAGCCATTTGTCAAATGGATTTGAAATGGTCCATTTTGATTGTCCCTACTTCAAACAATTTTGTGTTATACATCAGGGCGTCAGCCTGGACTTCAGGGGAGGTGTTTCGTCATGTTTCGTCCGTGGCGCAACTGTCAAGCCAAAGCAGCTGAGCAAAAATGCAATGGTGCGACTAAGATGGTCAGTAAGGGACTCCAACTTCATCCAAAAGATCAAAAGGATCATTGGGTGACTATTTCCAACCATTTCCATTTTCCGGAGCAAGTACTTGCAGAAAAAAATGATAACAAAAACAGGGGATCTCCTAGGTCGCACGAACCAGTGAACAATATTGAATCATAAGAGAACCAGCCGGAATTTCATCCCATGGATCCCCATGGCGTGCCGCGTGTGCCACGGATCCAGCGGTGATCTGCTGGAGCCGTGCCTCTGTCGGGGCTCAGTGGGGCAGATCCACCGGGAGTGCTTGAAACAGTGGCAGCAGCGCCTCGGTGAGGGAAAGCCATAGGAAAACCAGGGGAAAACCAGGGGAAAACCATGGAAAACCATGGAAAAATCTTCAAGGATTGCGGGATGTGATGAATTTTTGGATTTTGGACTTTGACTAATTGGTTCATATTGGTTCCAAGTGGTGTTTTTTGGCAGTCTTATGTCTTCAAGTACCAGGCAGTCATAAAAAACACCGGGGGGCGTCAGCTCCGAGTTTTCGCGGAAGAATGGTTGAGAGAGACCCTGAAATTGTTCCTTCGTTTATATGGGTATGGATCAATACCTATTAATACCATTTTTAGGGGGATGAACATCCATTTACCAGCTATTTTGATGTTCACCAGGGGTACAAGGTTTTGACATATTGCCATATAATGATAATTGTATGAAGGATTTTCAGTCACGGTAGTACTGTTTGTTTAGATGAACTATGGAGACATTTATTGATATGATGTGATGATGTGATGACGTGATGACAATTTGCTTCGCTTTATGATGCTTCACACATCTATACAAATAAAGATTGCACATGTTGGAGCGATGGTTTCCTCCACACACCACATGGTATAATCTTCATACGACCGGCAACTTGCTTACCAGCATGCCTCTATGATTCTTTCTGTATGTAGTGTCAAGGTTGGTTCACTTCTTCGGGGGTCCTACCCTAAGATATCATAAGATATCCTATTCTTCCATTTTTAACCCGGCTCATTTACAATCTACTAATTATACAGTACTTCAAAGAAGCTTCACCAGCCGTAGGTTGATTGAACCTACTGTATCAATGGAAACTCATACGCCGTACATCGTTCTGCATCGATTGCCGCGAGACGTCGGCCGACGTGACTCAGTTGACGAGGCAATGTGTCCTCAGCACAACGCTTGGACAGATCCAATGTGAGCTGTGCAACTTCCTCTATGTGCATGACGTGGTCCTCCAGAGTCGGTTCCTAGCTCTTCGTGATGAAGCTTGTCACTGAGCTTAATTGGCGGATTTGGTGATATTTAGTGTTCCCTGGTCACGATTCATATTGTGACAACTGATACGTGATATGTAAGTGAAAGGTCCTTCAAGGGAAGTTGAGACCCATGTAAGCCTTTTCCCTGCGGTTTCAGGCCAGATCTTGCTGTGTTGCATGCCCTTCTTGATCATTTTCTTTCTCATTGCCGTGCCTCGTCCTGGAATTTGATTGGAAGATGGGTTGACACATCCTCTGGCCTACAAGAACAGATGTGTGAGGGTGCATGCTGATTGTTCTGAGTTCTTTAATGGTTTGTTTTACGTTTCTTTACTATAATACGAATGCTACATATATTCATCAGGTTTCATCAGCATCTCCACATCACATCTCCATGGGTTTGTTGACTCGTATCGCATATATTGAGGTCAGGGTCACATTTCTCTTGGTCAGCCAACCCCTTGCATCCTCACAGTGAAGGCCCCATGCATTTTGATAGATCCAGGTGATCCAAACGGGGAGCCCGGGGAGTTGAAAATTACCCTTTGGTTATTTAACATAGCTATGGTATAGATGGTCCATAGAAATAGATGGTTTACCTCTTAATAGCATGGTGATTTTCCATGGCTATGTTAAATAACCACATGGTATCCGTTTATACCCATCACTGAATTGTTGTCGTGAAACTAAGTGCAGGTATACCTATAGTTCTTGAAGACCATGAAGCAACATCCCTCCAAGTAACAGCTTGACTCTGAGAATGGGTCATTTTTGGGTGGGAAAGTAGTCTTTTAAACCCACTGATATATGTCAGTTGGAGGGATGGTAAAACAAAATATTCTTCTAAATTTTGAATTAGCAACCCAAGTGTTGGATCTAGGGTCCCTTATTGGAAGTATTTCATGTTGGGGGCATGAAATTATACCAATCAATCTCATTGAAGTGGCCTAAATTCGAGGGTACATTATGGTACATGTAACCTGTTTGGGATGATGGAAATAGAAATATACAGAACCACTAGAAGTTTCACCAACTTGGGCTGGGAAGCAACCAGATGAGGTCTTGCCCTCCTCTAAACTAACAGTTCGATGTGGAAAAGGCACCAGAAATTCTCGATCATTTTCCGAGGGATTCCCCATGGGTTTCCCACATCTTTTTGATGCTTTTTGTAGGTTTATAGGGTAAATCACCATTAAATCACCATAGATATCCATAACTCACCATCAAATCACCATGAAAATCACCATGGATATCCATAACTCACCATCAAATCACCATGAAAATCACCATGGATATCCATAACTCACCATGAAATCGCCATGAAAATCACCATAGATATCCATAACTCACCATCAAATCACCATTAAATCACCATGGATATCCATAATTCACCATCAAATCACCATGAAAATCACCATAGATATCCATAACTCACCATCAAATCACCATGAAAATCACCATGGATATCCATAACTCACCATGAAATCACCATGAAAATCACCATAGATATCCATAACTCACCATCAAATCACCATGAAAATCACCATGGATATCCATAACTCACCATCAAATCACCATGAAAATCACCATGGATATCCATAACTCACCATCAAATCACCATGAAAATCACGATAGATATCCATAACTCACCATCAAATCACCATTAAATCACCATGGATATCCAAAACTCACCATGAAATCACCATGAAAATCACCATAGATATCCAAAACTCACCATGAAATCACCATGAAAATCACCATAGATATCCATAACTCACCATCAAATCACCATGAAAATCACCATAGATATCCATAACTCACCATTAAATCACCATTAAATCACCATAGATATCCATAACTCACCATGAAATCACCATTAAATCACCATGGATATCCATAACTCACCATGAAATCACCATGAAAATCACCATAGATATCCATAACTCACCATCAAATCACCATTAAATCACCATGGATATCCATAACTCACCATCAAATCAGCATGAAGATCACCATGGATATCCATAACTCACCATGAAATCACCATGAAAATCACCATAGATATCCATAACTCACCATCAAATCACCATGAAAATCACCATAGATATCCATAACTCACCATGAAATCACCATGAAAATCACCATAGGTATCCATAACTCACCATCAAATCACCATTAAACCACCATGGATATCCATAACTCACCATCAAATCACCATGAGAATCACCATAGATATCCATAACTCACCATCAAATCACCATGAAAATCACCATGGATATCCATAACTCACCATGAAATCACCATGAAAATCACCATAGATATCCATAACTCACCATCAAATCACCATGAAAATCACCATGGATATCCATAACTCACAATGAAATCACCATGAAAATCACCATAGATATCCATAACCCACCATCAAATCACAATGAAAATCACGATAGATATCCATAACTCACCATCAAATCACCATTAAATCACCATGGATATCCAAAACTCACACCATGAAATCACCATGAAAATCACCATAGATATCCATAACTCACCATCAAATCACCATGAAAATCACCATAGATATCCATAACTCACCATTAAATCACCATTAAATCACCATAGATATCCATAACTCACCATGAAATCACCATTAAATCACCATGGATATCCATAACTCACCATGAAATCACCATGAAAATCACTATAGATATCCATAACTCACCACTAAATCACCATGAAAATCACCATAGATATCCATAACTCACCATCAAATCACCATTAAATCACCATGGATATCCATAACTCACCATCAAATCAGCATGAAGATCACCATGGATATCCATAACCACCATGAAATCACCATGAAAATCACCATGATATCCATAACTCACCATCAAATCACCATGAAAATCACCATAGATATCCATAACTCACCATGAAATCACCATGAAAATCACCATAGATATCCATAACTCACCATCAAATCACCATGAAAATCACCATGGATATCCATAACTCACCATGAAATCACCATGAGAATCACCATAGATATCCATAACTCACCATCAAATCACCATGAAAATCACCATAGATATCCATAACTCACCATCAAATCACCATTAAATCACCATAGATATCCATAACTCACCATCAAATCACCATTAAATCACCATGGATATCCATAACTCACCATGAAATCACCATGAAAATCACCATAGATATCCATAACTCACCATGAAATCACCATGAAAATCACCATAGATATCCATAACTCACCATCAAATCACCATGAAAATCACCATGGATATCCATAACTCACAATGAAATCACCATGAAAATCACCATAGATATCCATAACCCACCATCAAATCACAATGAAAATCACGATAGATATCCATAACTCACCATCAAATCACCATTAAATCACCATGGATATCCAAAACTCACCATCAAATCACCATGAAAATCACCATGGATATCCATAACTCACCATGAAATCACCATGAAAATCACCATAGATATCCATAACTCACCATCAAATCACCATGAAAATCACCATGGATATCCATAACTCACCATGAAATCACCATGGAAATCACCATAGATATCCATAACCCACCATCAAATCACCATTAAACCACCATGGATATCCATAACTCACCATGAAATCACCATGAACATCACCATAGATATCCACAACTCACCATCAAATCACCATGAAAATCACCATAGATATCCATAACTCACCATCAAATCACCATTAAACCACCATGGATATCCATAACTCACAATGAAATCACCATGAAAATCACCATAGATATCCATAACCCACCATCAAATCACCATGAAAATCACCATGGATATCCATAACTCACCATCAAATCACCATTAAACCACCATGGATATCCATAACTCACCATGAAACCACCATGAAAATCACCATAGATATCCATAACTCACCATCAAATCACCATGAAAATCACCATAGATATCCATAACTCACCATCAAATCACCATTAAATCACCATAGTATCCATAACTCACCATCAAATCACCATTAAATCACCATAGATATCCATAACTCACCATCAAATCACCATTAAATCACCATAGATATCCATAACTCACCATGAAATCACCATGAAAATCACCATGGATATCCATAACACACCATGAAATCACCATGAAATCACCATCTTTGGGGCACGCTGCCATAGGTCACCACTGACATCGCCGTTGGCCTCACTGCTGCGGGAGGCCTCTTGGGCCTGGCGGCGGCCTGTGATGGAGCCACCTGGCTGAGATTGGCTCCAGTAAAATGGGGCTTGGGAATTTATAGTTACCCTCTGGTAAATTAACATAACTATGGGAAATCACCATTTTTAGTGGGAAAATCCACTATTAAGGGTCATTTTCAATAGCTATGTTAGTTTACCAGAGGGTAATCCATTTTAATCCCCATTGATATTCAATTCTAAGTGGTAAATTGATGTAAATTGGTAATTGTTATGTCATTCCAGTAATTGATATGTAATCCCAATTTGTTACTGTTTTTTATTTTTATTTTTTTGTTATTATTTAATGGGGGTTGAAATATAGTATATCGGAGAGTATATAATGATTAGTAACATATTACATGATATAATGATTAGTGATGATTTGTAATGATTCGTATTTGATATATCAGTAAGTAATGATTAGTAAATACTTTTATGATCTTTTATGCATACTGACTATAATATGACTATAGTATATAATTAGTGGTGATGTTTTCCAAAAGGAACATATTATATAATATTGTGGGAAACCCAATGCCATAAACTACCATTTGGGGATGGTTTCGATCCCACTCACTAGTGGTAAACTTCGGGGATTATTTTACAATTGGCTTTAAGACTACAACAAATGGCATTGTTTAATTTGATGCATTTAGGGGATTTACAGGGAAAGTAGCACATTGATATCAACATTCATGGAAGTAATTATATATACTATGGAGCCGCTTTGGCACTTAGGAACTTAGCTGGTAATTAGGTGGCACTTAGGAAACTTAGGTTTGATGGTGTGCTAAGTGGGAGCTAAGTGGCCGCTAAGTGAGCTAAGTGTTTCATCGGGATTTTTTGCAATGCTTGTCATTTTTGAAAACATGGATGTTGACATGGTCTTGGGGTGTTCTCCGCCCGTCAATTTTGTTTTTTTTGCTGCTTCCTGATGTCATGGATTAACGTAAAAGCCAAAGACCGTCTTGATCTTGGCGGCGCAAACGCATACGCTCCTCGTGCATCAAAGTAGAAGCTGCAAGGATTGTCTTTGCGCCAGATAGGCGCTTCCATTTGATAATGATTCTTTGCAAGAAGGATTGCAATTTTCGCACCACGACGTAGAAGCCATGTACATTTGACAGACCATGTAAGATTTCTATGCAACACGTAGCTGACATTTGGACGAAGCTACCACGTGGGTATTCGACGCAATAGATTTGGATGCCTTTGGCAGAGAAACTTTCAGGAGATATTCCGAGCTCCATTGCTAGCACCACGTCTTGCGTGGGCTTCCCTATGAGTTGTCCAGTGTACTCACTTTCGAGGTGACTCGTAGTGAGTTCCGTTTCTGTCATTTGCAACAGCGTGCTCCGGGTGAAGCAATTCAGCCGTGTCAGGCGCGGAGCCACAATGGACTTAAACACACGATGCTTGCGATCCCCAGCAAAGCAATCAATGTGTCGCCGCCATCTGTGAATTTGTTCTTGGAGATGGAGCGCATAGTGAAACTTGGGTCTTGCCCCCGCTATCGCCCCGTAGGCGATGTCCCATGCACCTTTGATTTTTTTTCACTTTTCAAACAAAACCCGCAGACATCCTTAGGAAGACATGATTCTGCCGGTTGCACATCCCGCAGACATCTCGCAGACATGTCCCATGTGTCCCAGCAGGATTCTCCCTCTTGGCAGACACCGCAGACACACGGAAACCCACTCGGAAGCACCTTTTCCACGCTCCGCAGACAAGTGCCGCAGACATGTCAGTTTCATACTCTCTGTCCGCAGACATCCGCAGACATCCGCAGACACGGACAAACAACGATTTTTTGGGGTGAATCCTTATGGTGATGTTTCTGCCTCCACCTTTGCACCCCGAAGGCTGCGTCGAGCTTGCCGTAGAAGCCATGCACAGCGTCGACACCAGAGAAAATAGAGAAATTCCCTAATGCGATTTTCTCGCCTATAGAGAAGTGCCATGCCAAGATCGCCAGCCATTTGCCAGCAAGATGCAAGTCGTCAGACAGGTACATCTGATTCCAACCCAATTGTTCACGCCAGGCATTCGTCACTTCCTCGTAGGAAGCCGGAATCAAAGAGAAACCATGTAGTATTATTGGATGTGGAGGCACATCCAGATCACAGCGCCTGTTTATCCCTGACCTCCTCGTAGGAGGTCAGCGAACGAATTCCTCTTAGGAATTTCTGCGCAGCTTCCAATTGCTTTTCAACCGACATGCCTGCAGCCAAAATGCCTGCAAAAACCATCGTGATTTCAGAGCTAACCCAAAACCCTTGCACAAACTTACATTTCAAAATCCAAGCTAAGTGGTCGCTAAGTGATCTCTAAGTCATGATCATTTAACGTATAGAACTTATATCTCACCCTAAGTCAATAGTAAGTGCCACTTAACCTACCCCACACTAGGAACCAGTTAGAGACTTATAACTAACTTGACATGCCACATAGCCACTTATAACTTATAAGTGAACTTACTTCATGACTTATAAGTCCCTAAGTCCCAGGCTGGTCCAAAGTATATATATATATATATATATTAGTGAGCTAGTCAACAAATCCACGTATTTCAACAGGGAAGGTGGTTGTGGCGGGACCAGATGGGGTGAAGCGATAAACCATGACCCCCAAATCTTGCAAAATAGGGTTAGCTCATGTTAGCTCTATCTCCCATAAACCGCCCCCATCCATCTCCCAATTTGAAGTTTATCATGATCTATTGTTGCCTTTACCATGGATTTACATGGATTTACTGATTTACCATTGATTTACATGGATTTACCATTGATTTCATTATGGTTTACCACGGTTGCAAGTCGCAGTTGGCGCAGGTTGCATCGCTGGTCGGCAGCAGTGTTGGCACCTTACGGGTCACAGTGCGACAGCTGACTGGTGGAAGACAGTGCCTTGCCAAATGGCTATGAATCAAAACCCTGCTAATGCTGGGTGAACATCAAAATAGTTGGGATTTATTCATGTCAATTCATGTCAATCCTGAATAAATCGGTGTGTATTAAGTAGTTCTTGGTTTATCCTCAAATGCTGAGCCTCCATTGAAAGGATCTGGTTGGTTATTTGTTTAAGAATGGTGGTTTGGGCAAGATATATGCAAACAACACATCATTGATTCAGAAATGATTCTAACCGATTGAGCGACATATCATATGTGATTTGGTATACTTGGAATAGTCAATTGGCGGCCACGATTCCTCTTGTAAGCACATCAATTTACTCAAAATTGATTGACACAAATGTAAGTGAATCAGCAGCAGCCCACCAGTGTCCCAAGGCTGTGCTGGATATATTTGATACATTACGATACGTTACGAGTTACGTGTTTTCTTTGAAGTTGCCCATGACAAAAATATACATAATATATATATATATACATAGATAAATATATGTGTATGTAATTATATATATATATATTATGTGTGTAATTATACAGATACATATATAATGTATAAAACACATAATATTTGGCATGCAACTCTGTCAGATCCCTTATCTTTGAATTTGCCAAACTGTCGGAGTCATCCAAAAGATCAATAAAATGACATGTTCAGCCAATTTGTTTGAACAAAGTTTCAACCAACTGGAAACATGAACTGAAAACATAGTCAAATAAAACTGGCATGTTTTGCATGGAAACTGCACCACTCCCCCAGGCATTTCTCCATGGACGTGGCCTCGCGCCGCGATCGCCCAGATGCCACGTGGCAATGCTGGTCCTCGCCACGTTGCTGGGCCGATTTGGGGCCATCTCAGGAAGAAATGGATCACCTACTGTATAGGACCCATAACAACGGGTTGATACTGGTTGAAGGATTATGGAAGGTTTCACGGCAAGTTTTCACAGTTTCATCTCATTCCCGTCAGTTGGGAAAATGGTTCGAATCCACACGCTTCAGGGGCATTGAATACGTTGGAATCATCTGGATTGTATGAAGACGGCGGGGGGGCCTAGGCAATGCTGGGCATAGTTGGAAAGACGCTGGTAATATAAACAGATACGAAGAATGACGAAGAACAACAAATTCTGAGCATAGATTCACCTCCATTCACCTGGGGCAATCTCCAACCCTCACTCATCTAGAGAAGCCATGGGCCCCCTATCAGCAGTTGATGGCATGGCATACATTCGCAGTGCCAGTTTTGCCATATATCCAGTGGGCCCGCGAATTTGCTGAGGACGTTATGTTCTTTTCTCGCTACCATTGATGCTGCCCAATCTCATCACCATGTCCTTGTTCGCCCTGAGAGGGGTCCTGGGAGAAGCGGGCTTGACGCAATTTGGAGCCTCGGCTGCACAGAACAGGACATCGGAGCCTGTCCGGAACCTGAGAAACTGTGAGGAAACTTGGGTTTCTATAGAACAACGAGGACCAAGCGTGTAAAAACAACTGATGTTCAGCGTGGACCTTTGATATTTAAATTGTGGGAAAGACAGCGTTTTTCCTCTTCTATGTTATTCTAGTCAGGTAGTCTTTGTTACATTGACAGTGGATCAATAAAAACTCATCAGGTGGATCTACGACTCGTGGTGTTTTTCAACGAGGGGTGCTGATGATTTTCACCACCAGGAGTGCTGCTGGCGTCTATGGGCATGTGCTATGCCTCCCTTGTCATTCTCCTGCGATTTCTTCTGGTCATCAGATGGCCTCCGCTGGTGTTGAAAAGAGTCTCATGGTTGCAAATGGAAGCCCCATGCATTTGAAGCTGCTTGTGGCAAACTGCAACGATTCAAGATGCGCTCTTTTGGATGGGTGAGACATTTCATATATATATATATATATTATATATATATGAATGAATGAATGACTTTAGCACCTCCTAGGCTTAGGCGCCACAAACCTTTCGCCCTGTCAGGACTCCAGTGGCTGGCCGGAAGTGAGGAGCCTGACGCCAGAGGAGAGAGAACGAAAATGGACCCACCGTGCATCAATGGGTTTTGGTCACACTGGTTGTTCAGTTGATGGTTTATGGTTGATCTTATTGAAGGGAACCCCCATGAAGTGGCAGTATTCACCCCTGACGTTGCTGACCCCCAGTACAAAACCAGCTGGTGCAGGAAGCTTCGGAAGCCGTTGTTTCAATGTTCTGCTGATGAGTATTGATGAGTATGTTCTGCCTGTGATCTCTAAGCCATGTTCACTATAACTCATCACCATTGAAATGTAAGCTATTGAAATGTATCTTCATGATACATTATAATTCATATTCATTCATCATAAAATATCACAAACCTCCCCGAAAATGAGAAGCCAAAGCGCTCCTCGGCTCCTCCATGGATCCAGCTGCTCTCAGGTCTGGGATCAGCTCCTCATTGCGCAGTGGGGGAAGCTCAGATTTTCTACGCAGATGGGGTTGTGAATGGATGATGGGATGATGGGATTTGTCATGGATATTCATGGATAATGATTCCATGATTTTATAATGATGATATCATTGGTGTATATGAATGAACTATCAAAGTTGGTAACTGGATTCGTGTGATGGTATAGTAAGAGTTATAATTATAATATACTATGACTTTTAAGAATTTGCAATTTGATTTTAGAATTCCAGTATATCATGATATATTATTATCGTAAAGTAATAGTAAGTTGGGATTAGAAACCATTGGGCAAATTGCTGGTTAGCAACTTCGATCATGATCCAGCTCAATTGTCTGCCAAAAGTGGTGAGAGCACCCCACATTGACATTGTAGTGGAGCTGCTCGCAGTTTTAGCATGTTTTGAGCAAGTGGTTTTGCTGAGGAAGAATTGCATCGTATCTCTCAAAACGTTTGACACAACGCAACAATATTTCCCTCGTTCGAGAATTGTGACATCGCAAGGACCCCCAGACAAATGTTTGTTTGCTTCACCTCAAGTCCACCTTGCCGTAGCTTGAGGCAGTCGAGCAAAGATACTGTCCACAGTCGAAGGCCACCAGTTGGAAGTGATTGAACCGGGTGATGGAACAGTCTCTTTGTGCAAATGTTCACATATTGTATATATACACCTGCAATCACGTGCATCATGGTGTATCTTGTATGTAGCCCATGCTACACTATTTCTGGGATAATTATTTGGGATCAGGCAGCATATCAAGGTGATGGCATTAAGAAAAAAGCAGTGTTTGCTGTGTTCACTGAATGGATCTGACATTTTTCCCCCTGGACATCAAGCAGGAACAAATGTAGGATAGAGGAACATGGAAACAACCCCTGATGTGCACAACTGAAGCAGCAAATCAAATCTGAAAGCCGTTGTTTCAGACCACGTGCTGCTTTTCTGAGAAAGACTGATTTGGGTAATCACATGGGTAATCATTCTCCAAGACAATGCACCAAACCCGCGAGAAGGAGGGCATCAAGCCATCCGAATTTTCAGACAACTCCCATGTTCAAAGATTTTGGTTTAAGCTCACGTCCATCAGATCCGAAAAATGATGAAACATGCATACCCTCTGGTAATTCAACATAGCTATTGAAAATACCCCATTTATAATTTACTTACCTATTCAAAATGGTGATTTTCTATAGCTATGTTAGTTTACCAGAGAGTAAATATTTTCATAGGCGCACCACCCTATGGATCCCCATGGATTCCCAGGGCTCAATGGACGCCTCGCTGCTGTCCGGTGCTGGGGCCGCTGCGATCGTCGTCGTACAGCCACCATCTCAGAGGCTGCGGAGGCTGCAGTGGTCGCTTGGGATCTATAGGTACTCGTATCGATAGTATCCAATGATCTTTAATTATCTATAATTGTACATACTATTAATTAACTTTATAGTTTTTTTTTTAAATATAATCAACATAATATAATATATGATAATATATGTATATATATATAGAGAATATATGTATATATAGATCTAGAGCAGTTCATTTCTGAAATTGTCCTTCCCCTATGGCCAGGTCCTTGACTCACCGCCATGAATCCATCGGCTCGCCGTGGCTCAAGCAACATACAAAGCTTGGAGATCACGGACTCACAGGATGGTCCCATGTCAGCCAACCTCGACCTTTCTGTGACAACCAGGGTTTTGGGACAGTTTGGAAAACCATGACGCGATCCCATCCCCTCTGGCGGATCACTGATTGGACAATGTTCGACTCTTTTCCAGGCCTCAAGTTTGGTGAGAAGCAATGGGTGGCCAAAGGCAACTTCATGACATTGCTTTTCAACTTGTCTCAAGCAAAGACAAAACGCAATAAACCTGGCCAGCTCTAACAGACGTCTGGAAAACACCATGAGCTGCAATATTCAAGTCATCACTCCTTTTCCTCAGCATTTTGCACCGCAAATGGATCCTTTGCGGCACTTCCTGCTGCGAATCGACTATGCCTTGCTCTCCATTGAACCCGCCGTGGTGCCACGGGCCGATGGACTTGGAGAGGCAGTGAAGGCGCTTTTGGATGCTGCGGCACTGCTGGATGCTGCTGGATGCTGCTGGATGCTGCTGGAAGTTGGGTGGGAGTTCAGTTGAGAATTGTGGAGACTATTGCCGTAGAATCACGGTAGATGATCACATACACACAGAATCTGCACATGTCTGTGTGATTCGGGTTTATGTGTATTGGTTCTGAACATAATTCCAACATTAAGGAGCCCCCATCATATGGCCTCCGAATTCAGGGAGGTATTTAATACTCGTGGGAGGGGATTACCTTGGGCCACCAACCTGCAGGACTCATGATCCTCAGGTACAGCTATTGGGACGAAACCGCCCCCATTTGTAAATGATGTTTATCTATCATGGAACATAATGATGTTCGGCATGATGTTTGGTTTCCATCTTTGAATGCCAAATCTTCTCAATGATCTACCCCATGGGATAGATTCATCCAGACCATCAAATCAAAACACCATTCAAAAGCATTCAAAAGCTGTAAACAAAGAGTCACCAGCGTGATCCTCACATATACCAGTAGAACCGCACAAGGCGGTGGCGGAAGTTTCAGAGATAGGAAACCTATAGGAGAGGTTGGTTGTTGTGAATCATGGATGGCAGAGCGAATCCACAGATGGACTGAAAGCTGGTTGGAGTTGTAGTGTAGTGATGGGGAAGTGTGGTGAAGTGTGGTGAAGTGTGGTGAAGTGGAGTGGAGTGGAGTGTAGTGTAGCCCAGTGGGGTTGTAGTTGTAGTTGTAGTTATAGCTGCAGTTGTAGTGTACTGTAGTGTAGTGGTATTTGTGGTCGTAGTTGTAGTTGTTGCAGTTGCAGTTGTAGTAGTAGAAGAAGGAGTAGTAGTAGTAGTAGTAGTACTTGTTGTTGTAGTATTGTAGTATTGTAGTAGTAGTAGTAGTAGTAGTAGTCGTCGTCGTCGTAGTAGTAGTAGTAGTAGCAGTAGTAGTAGCAGTAGCAGCAGCAGCAGTAGTAGTAGCAGTAGCAGTAGCAGTAGCAGTAGCAGTAGCAGTAGCAGTAGCAGTAGCAGTAGCAGTAGCAGTAGTAGTAGTAGTAGTAGTAGTAGTAGTAGTACTAGTAGTACTAGTAGTACTAGTAGTACTAGTAGTACTAGTAGTACTAGTAGTACTAGTAGTACTAGTACTAGTAGTAGTACTAGTACTAGTAGTAATACTAGTACTAGTGTTGTTGTTGTTGTTGTTGTGGTTGTGGTTGTGGTTGTTGTCGTTGTTGTGTAGTGTGGCGCGGTTGAACGTCCCAAAGTGGTCCGAACGTGCTGTGTTTTGCACATTTTGACTTTGAAATGTGCTTCGCGCCACAACGGCGTGCACTTTTTGAACATCTCAACTTCAAAAAGTGCTCCGAACCCCTAGTTTATTTTTCAACTTTTGACTTCGAAATGTGCTTCGCGCCAAAACGACGTGCACTTTTTCAACATCGCAACTTCCAAAAGTGCTCCGACACTGAGGTGTTTTGTATATTTTGACTTGCAACGTGCTTCGCGCCACAACGGTGTACACTTTTTGAACATCTGAACTTCCAAAAGTAGTCCGGACCTGGTGTGTTTTGTACATTTTGACTTTGAAATGTGCTTCGCGCATCTTCGCGCCACATCGGCGTGCACTTTTTCAACATCTCAACTTCCAAAAGTGCTCCGAACCCGTCAGTTTTTACACTTTTGACTTCGAAATGTGCTTCGCGCCGCCACGGCGTGCACTTTTCCGACAGCTCAACATCCAAAAATGTTCCGAACGTGAGTTTTTTTTTAAAACTTGTTCACTTGCAAATGTGCTTCGCGCCACAACGACGTGCAACTTTTTATTTCTTATCTGGCCAGATAGCTCCGCACCCGCCGCTTTAGGGAGCCTACTTTTTGACCCTCCGGCGCCACAAATCATTGGAAAAACGCAAGTGTTTCGCGACTTTCGGTCTTCTTTCTTATCTTCTTTCTTCTGACTCCTTCTCTTCGCTGATCTTCTCTTCTTCTCTTCTGTTCTCTTCTCTTCTCTGACTCTTCCCACCTCTGCTTGTCCATATTGTCGGAAGTTTGACTTCTAAACTTCCTTCGAGACTTTATATCCCCAATATGTTCGCCAATAACTTTCTATAATTTTAAAGGGCACATAATTTTCGGAAACCAGATGGCCTGCAAACAAAATTTTTAACATGTTTCGAACATATTACAAAAAATCATCCTAAGTATAATATCAGTATTTATTTTTACAATATTTTACATGAGGGTGACCACCAGAATAAGATCATCTAAAATCCTTTCAACTCCAATATAATATATAATATTATGGGTTTCCAGCTGTATCTGGGTAATTTCCAATATCTGTAACTGGATCTCTCGAATTTTGGTTTCGCTGTGTCAAAATGTGTCGAATCCAATGCGCGGCACACCTTTTCTTTGCGCCAAACCCTGTTGTGCCATCCGCATCCACTGAATTTTGCCCCCTTTCATCCTCGCCCCCTAAGCATGTTCACCCCCCAAACATACAAAGATGGAAAGTGTTCTCAATTCGACAAAATAAAGTCGTCTAACATCAAATAAAAGTTTTAACCATGTTGCAACAATCGCATCAGGTCATCAAAAAAACAATGGAAAAATCATCATGACATAAAATCATCCAAATGTCAATTCAAAAAACCTAAGATGTTCATCCCCAACTTGCCCCCTGGATCTGCAGGCAGACTGCGAGTCCCTGCGCAGCCTGGTGGATCTGGCGCAAGGCGCACGCCTGGCGAAGCTCTTGGCAGAGCCATGGCTGAGGGATTTGGTGCCCTCTTTCGCACGAGCTAAGGTGGGGATCCAGGGAAATCTATAGTGATTCATGGGAATTTAACGGGATTTAATGATGATCAATGGGATTTAATGGGAATTTAATGGGATTTAATGGTGATCAATGGGAATTTAATGGCACCTATTGGGATTTTAATGGGAACTTAAATGAGATGTCCTGGGGATTTATTGGATTTAATGGAAGTTAATTGCACTTTTAATGGCGGTCTAATGGGAATTTAACTGTTGAGACGGGTTCATCTTGGTGAAGGCCAGCTCAGTAGATCTGATGCGCAATCTTTTGCCAGATTGGAATGGGAATATGATGTTAAATATCACCGCTACCAGCTTTCAAAAACAACTGTAAGGTATCTCAGATTGGCCACGGCGCATGATCCAACCTGAAGTTGGGATCTGGTGTTGTTCTTGTGGTGGCGCGATCTCATGAAAACCGACTGAGTATTGGGAGTGTAAGTTGATACAAGGAACTAAAATGGCAATATCAACCATCAGTGATTTCCACAGGTAAATGGTTGGCGGTTGGATTATGAACTCTCAACAGCTTGAAGGTACCAGTAGCTGGATTTATTTAGAATTTAAAGTTGGTTCCCGCTGAGTGCTATGGAGGGTGGCAATCTCATGTGCACATGCTCACAGACTCATAGATCTATAAGGCATTATAAGGCCACTCAAGGTTCTCGCAGACGTTTTGAATATTTAATATTTTTTCCATGCGTTGGCCTGGTGTGACCTGGTGTTGCTCAGGATCTTGGATACTCCCTCTGCACCCCCTCAGGGAATTCCCGACCATTCTGTCTCCACTATGGCCCGGCATCCCTGTCAGGTGGCTGATGGAATGGGTGCTGGCATCGAAACGCTGCAGGCCGCAGGGTTTCTGGGAAGCCACCATGTTGCAGAATCAGTCACCACTGTGATGTCTTGAAGCCTTGTTTTCTTGCGGACTCTGAGATACAAAAACAACAGTTTCATGATGTCATTCCATTAGTTCCTGGGGCCTTTTGCTTGAGGCTGACATTCTGGCTGCCTGTGAGCGCTTCCGTTCTGCAGCTGAGAATGACGAAGCTCTTTTGGTCCGGCATAGTGCCCTGCTGGCTTTGGCTGTGGCGTTCTTGCAGCACTTTGTCCGGGCCAATTGGACTGGACCACCAGAGCAGGCCGACCAGTTGTTTTTTGATCATTGGTTTGCCAGGCCTTGCCGGCCTTAGGTGCTAGCTGTGTTGAACTTGTTTGTGGCAAGAATGATGTTGGCCACCTCCAAATGCTCTACGCGTGGGTTTTGGATGGTTTTGGCTACATGTTGAGGCTTCTAGCATCCCCTCTACAGGTGCTAGGACTCCATCCCTACAGGTTGGCACTGCCTTGTTTTCATGAGGTGAGTTGCACTGATGTTGTCTTGTTTGCCCTTTGGGGATGGGTGAAAAGTGAAAACCATATGGTTTTTATATGTTTTTATCATATGAATGTGGTGGCGAACATCCAATCGCTATCATTCCCCAGCTGTTCTATTTCCAGTCCAGGGTGCCGGTGTTTTGATTCATCCCCAATTCAACTTGTGCAGGAAGATGATGCGAGCCTGCCATTCCACCCTTCAGCGCTGGCAGAGGCCACTCTTTTGGCCCTGATGGGATTGAATACAGTTGTGCCACTCAAAAAGGGTACGGCTGAACCAAAAAAGACATTGTGACCCGTTGATTGTATGGAGGAAGAGAGATAGAGAGAGAGAGAGAACTTTAAGTATGAACAAAGTGATCTGAATACGGATGTAGCCCACCCAAACTCAGACGGTCTGTGATTTCGGAACATCATCTACATCTGTGTTCCGAAGGTCCCCAGGCCAAAATTGTTACCCACAGTTTCAATGTGGTACACCACTCGGTCAGAGAAGTCGAGACATTGTCATACGTTCTGTTGGACAACTGCTGCAGGATGACGCAACAAGCCCACCAATCCTGGCTGCTTTGGAATCTGATGGTGAGCCAGCCTATGAGCTTCTTGCATGTCCTGGCTACTTGTGGCTTTCAGCATTGCTACTTGGCCTTTTGCCATCCGACAGCCTTCAACCAGACGTTGCATCCTTGCCATTTTGGCGAGCACGCTGTGCTTTCGTATGGCAACTGAGCATTGCAGATGCTTCGGAACGAGGATGTGGCCAGTGCCCAAGCCTCTTCAAGGCGTCCATCGCAGATCTGATTGGTGAAGCTGGAGATACCACCAGCCCACTGTCCACTGCTGGTTTGTTGGACCCCCGTGCTCGGGTGGAGTTGCAGCAAGCTACCGCACCCTTGCTACGAAGCTACAAGCGTGGTACCATGCCGGTGGGGACTCCACAGGCGGGACACGCGAGTTGGGTGATTTTTGCCTCCAATTCAGGATCAGACCGTTGAATCTGGGATGATTATGACTGACAAGAATGCATGAATTAGAAATTGTGAATGCTCGCTGTAGAAAGTAGCTGCCATACCATGTGCAATCGCAATTTTCTTTTTTTTGGGGTACGTTTCTCATAAATAAAGAGCCCACTTTGCTTCAAAATCATGGCCCGGTAGTTATCAGATGCATTCATTCAAGGCATGCAAATTAATGCATGAAAAAGAGTGGCAATGGAGGCGCCGTTCTCCAAAAACCTCCTCTCGCAACTTTGTCTCAAATGCCAGTATGCACACGCCCAGGTGTTTGTTCCCATGTTATCCATTGTTATCCCATGTTCTCATTTTATAGGCAAGACATGTCCAATTTGTTTTGTTTGTTGTTGCTTGCCAATTTTTCTGCAGTTTTCCCAATTTTCGCCAATCTTCTCATCTGCAGGTCATCCAACCTGAGGAGGAAGCCGCCGGCGACGCCTTGGCGCTGCTGGAATGCTTCGACGACGAAGCGCCCAGTGCTCTTCCAGCGCGGCCGACGCTGCGGGAGGCGCCGGAGGCGGTGCGGGCGGCGCTGCTGGTGGAGCTGGCGAATCGGCTCTGTTGGTATAGCCGGTTGAAGGTTGGAAGGGCACCTCAGTTGGAGGTTTACAAAGCCATTCATGGATATCCACTATAAGTATCTACCAGTTATAAGTTCGAGTTAAGCTAAGCTTTTAATTTTCAACCAACCCAAGTAATTGTCTAGGGGCGCCTTGCTGTATATTTTGATGACATACATGGAAATTTGATGTAGACTGTAGTCAAGTGGAGTTTACCTACACATACTTTGGTTTACCACACATCTAGAAATTTCTAGGAATCAGTTTGCCGCAACATGACACGTCGGTCTCTTCAACTATGGTTTCTTTGTTTTTTCTCTACATCTTTAGCCTTTGGAACCAAACTGGAACATGTTGACACCCTGAAGGTGTGGCAGCAAACCTCAGATGCGGCCTGCAAAGTGGTGGATTTCAACTATGAACTCACAGGAGTTCTAGGCATCAAACGAGAACATCAGACCACGGAGTATGCTCAGCTAGTCGTGAAGGCCAAGGGAAAGGAAAACGTCAAAGGCGTGGAAGTCGATGAGATGGCCAAGGCTCCTGGCACTCTCAGCCTGAAGACGGTGGATGACATGACTGATGTGCTGGAGACGCCTAAGCTGTCGCAGTCATTGTCAGAGTTTCTCAGTTGGCGCGTCTCGAAGCTTTTCTTTTTTTCTCATTTGTCAACGTAGAGTTAGAGGGGGCCATGGTGATTAAACCTATAGGGCCCCTCTACGGTTGGCAAGTGGTAACCCAGCACCAAGCTTGCCACTGGCTTGACCCCAGGACCGAGCGTCATGAAATTGAGCGACCACTGAAGGCTGCAGAGCAGTTGATTCTTTTGTCGCGATGTCACTACATTTGGGCGTCCAGTAACCCCAATGATGAGATGGTCTTGGAAGAAGCGCCTTGAATTTGCTAAGTCCAGATGGTCCAGCTTCTGCCTTTATTCAAGTTGTGTTTTGCTTTTGTGGACGTTTGTGACAGGTTTCCCACCACGATGGGGTCATGCCACCTCCTGAAAATCTGAGGTCAATGCACTGGCACAGCGTGTGCTGAAGAAGAATCTCAGCTGCATTGTTCAAGCACAGAACTGGCTTGACTCCAGGAGCTCTTTGTTTCCAAATGCTCTTCTCTGAACCCCTGGGATGCCCCAACCAGCCACTTATGACCGTTGCCTTTTCCACTGGGGTGAAGCTATGTGAAGCTTCATTAGCTTCAGCTCTCTTCAGCTTCAGCTCCTTAGGCAAGATCAAGTGCTTGAGGAGGAAGCCGGAGAGGGACCCTTATTCACTGTGAATTGGCTCACTTTCAGTTGCGGCCTATGGTTCCGCTGCCGGGCAGAGCATCACCGCGCCACGACAGCAAGAAACTGAAATCTTTGAGTGTGAAAGGCTGATTTGTTGGCAGAACATTTGTGTTTATAATGGACCAATTCTTGACCAGTGGTGGCTACATTGACAGCTTCGTCATTCATTAATGTTTCTAACTTGGAAGTTCAAGAACAAAGGATTGTTACTCGTCACCTTTCCACGCTTTTCACTCAGGTCCAACTGTAAGGTTTGGGAGTGGTTAAGCCATGGCCATGGGGGAGGCATAGGAGCATGGGAGAGCCAGGCAACAAGACCCGTGAGCGCGCCGCCTTCCAGCTCCAGTCGTTGGTTGATCAGTTCACGGACGAGAAACCTTCGGCCGGACATCGCCTGAGAATGGCCCACAGCTGTCCCTTAGCCGCAGCCGAATGGATGAACAACAAATGTGCATGATACTCGTGTCTTCTGTCGCCAATCAGAGATTAACTTCATATTCATGTTTTATCATCTTTATGCATGTTTTGTATAATAATATATATTTTATAATATATTTATAATCTATATATCTCTCTCTCTCTCTATTCCCATATTTTTTCTGTTTTGGCTTCCTACGCCGAACCTTTTGGCTGTTGCTCCCCTGCGCACAGGACAGGTGGAGGGTGCGGATTGACTCGCCCAGTCTTTCCTTTGGCTGCTCCGGCCCATAGTCACATAGTCCTTTGAAGAAAGCGCTATGGCCTAGTTACATTTTTGTTTTGTGGCATTTTTTCCTTGGCCCACTTCCGGTGCCAGAGTCCGCCATACCCATGGGATCCCATGGGAAGGTTTTCCCGATTGCTCTCTCTTTATTTCTTTGTATTCCTACTTTGTACATCAATATAGATGTGCTGCATATGTGTGGATGGATATATATATAATAATATACATGTGTCGATCAAATTGTTCGATTTGAACACAAATGATGCCATGTTCCGCCTGACATGGGAAAACACATGGAAATCATGGAAACATAGATTATAAGCTTCTTATACATATATATATATAGATAATTATATATATATTATCTGTACAGTATATTATATGTTTACATATATATATATATACCGATCTAAATATCATGTTTGCATACATTGTATGCTATACACATCATTGCAACGGCCGTGTTGAAGGTCCACTTTGACCCTCACCAAGGTGGCTACCCTGCACGATTCCACCTGCAGCATGAAGTGGCCTCCAGGATGATGAAAATGGGATCTTTGGACTGCAGTGTGCATGAGGCAGACTCGATTGACCTCACAAGGAGATGTAAATGTAAAGCCAGACACTTCTTAGATTTCTTAGGGTATTTAGGGTCTTTAGTCGTATTAGCTTGGCATATTTTTTTGGAAATAGGTTCTATATAGATGCGAGATGTGGATGAATCATATGACTTCCAGGTTCCTGTCCAGCATGGGAGCCTTTCCATTCCGCCCAGGAATGGTGAGCACGGCTCATGAGCAGTTCAAGAAGTTGCGCATGTGGCCTGAAGCGGTGGAATGTTTGATCATCGCTGAGCGGAATGTCGAGGCTGAGGACATGCTGAAGGACGGGGGATGTTGAATCACCTATCTAAACTGCGCACACAAACCGAGATATTGATAACATAACATAATGTTTGTTTGTTTGTTTGTTCACATTTGGAATCATTAAAATCATCACAACAAATGCATGATTTCAGAAGCAATCAACACTTTAAACAAAAAAAACATCATTAAAAAGAACACACAAAACACAAGTTGGACGGGTCTTTTCGCCCCAGAGATCACCTAAAACGGAGGCTTGGCCATTTGGCCAAGGAGGCCAGTTGGTTCTCCACACGCTTTGACCCATCTTGTCGGCAGGGCCTCATCGAAAAGCATCCGTCTCCACGGTTGTGGTGTTGCTTGGGTGCTGCTCAGCTGACCTGGCTTTATTTGATGTTATTTGTTGGTTGACATCGTCCTTTTTATGTGTGTGATTTTTGGGAATACCCTAGGCATTGGGGTTTTTAATGGGAATACCATCTAGCGGTATATTTCATGATCAGTTTCTATATTATTAAAGTACCAGAGGGTAAGCAGTATGACTTGAGCCACTTGAGGTAGGACGACTGCAATTTATCAGGATGTATTTGTTTAAAGATATTTGATAGATGTTTCATGTCCAAAGAGTGAGGTCAACATTCTGAATGCAATAGTAGGTCATGAGCCTCATGAGCCCTGCTCGAAACTGCCTTCAAGCATAAGGATGTCATGAGGGACCCAGCGCACTATGAGACTGCTTGGCAGCTCTCCAACAAGCGCTTCGCCAGAGCCCAGCGTTCGCTTGGCAGGCAGGTCATGCTTGGATGATTCCTAACTCTTGGAATTACATGTTTAGTGTGTGTGTGTGTACTGCAGATGTGTGGCATGGATATGATGGATATATACCAACCAACCTACAATTTAACTAGTCCTGATTCATGATGGATTAGGTCCCGGCTTCAAACCAGGTGGCGAATTTAGGGTCGTTCCTATAGGAGGAGGTGGTGCATTGCTGGGGTCGGATTGTCGCAGGTACTACTACGACAAGAAGCAGATTGCCAAGAGCGTGGAAGCCTTCAAGTTGGCCTTGGACATCAACCCAATGTACGAAGGCATTTGGTTCACTCTAGGCTGGGCAGCCGACCTAAACGACCAAGGAAGCAGCAAACATATGGACCTCAGGAACTTGCTGTACAGAGATATATATATATATATGAGAGGCCACACTGCCACACCTCCCTGGAAGTCATCAATTCTGACTTACAAAAACATTTGGTTGGAAATGAATCTTCACTTCCATGTGTAGATCCATGTCATATTTCTTTTGACAAGTGTTCACATCTTTTGTTGCTCCACAACTTGTTGATCTGTTGAAGCTGAAGTGTCCATTGGCATCCCTGCAGGTGTGGGTTTGATGCAGCTGGAGCGCATGGATGAAGCCATGGTCGCTTTTTCTCGGGTCCTGTCCATCAATGACGAGGCCACACGGGTGGCGGTTTTTAGGGCTGGAATTCAGCAGTGACATGGGGCGAGCGGGATCATAGTGATGTTGGTTGATGGTTGGTGAGACCACACTGAGATGAGCAGACGTTGCAGATGTTCAGCTAGTTGGTGATAGGTCAACTGGTCCTTTTAGTGAATTTAGTGCATAGTTGCCCCCTTAGAACATTCGTTCTAGATTTTTATTGCCATCCTAAAAGGTGGTTGATGACTAAACGTGACCAGAAGTCAGATGGCACAGGGTCAACACGCCACGCTGCTGGCAGGATGGTCAAGCTTGGGCAAACCTGGCGGCCGTGCATCTGCACCAAAGCAGGGTCGGACACTCAAAAGGTTGTGGCTTCACAACTGGGGCTGTTGGTTTTGATGTCTTGGGCTTTGACTCTGCCTACCATGGAATCCGGAGTGCCCCCAAAATTTTGTTGTATGAACATGGCCATTTGAGGTATCTCCGGCCATACCCTGGAATCCATTTTGGTTTCGGACATCCTGGCGCACCCAAGTCTTCTGAGAGTACATCCCAGCTTGGTTGTTGTGAAGCTCCGAGGTTAGAGAAGCACGGACCTGCATGGTGGAAGCCACCAAGAGGCCGCGGCTTCTTGAAATGTGCACTTAATTTGCTTGGTGCCCTGGGGCCTTCAGGGCATTGCAGTGTGGTGAATTTGGGTAGTCCTATTTTATATACATATATAAATATATATAGATCCTATGGGAAATATCTAGTCTAATGTTTAATATTTGTTCATATGACACAATACTACACACACATATTCATATAATCATGTTTATATACATATGTATATATATATATATACATATGTGTGTGTGTGTATGTCATATCCAGTCCAATCAATCGATTTTGAGAGTCTCATTTTTGAGGTTTTGTTTGTTTTCTTTTCAATTGGATGCATGAACTCCTGCTGGCTGTGGCCTGCAGGTGTCGACAGAACTGGCGCAAGTGGGCCGTTTGGCTTAGAAATCAGGTGGCCAAAGGCTGGGCTGGTTTGTACTCGTGAACTGATTCTGTTTAGAGTCTAGAGTGCTTGAGCTGCTTAATTAAGTTAGCTTGGAGGATTTCATGGGTACCCTCAAGTGATCCATCATTGCCATGGAAACTCAGTAGATCTATCATCCATAGAGGGGTGATGTCCAGTGGTTTCCTGCCAAGGAAAGCTTCCAAGGCATTTGCATCAAGCATGGGGCCTAAGGGGTGCATCCCTGGACTTGGCAGACTGGTTGCTCCATGAATCACCATGTGTGTATCACACTCACACATTTGTTTTTTAATATATATATATACATAGATATAATGTATTATGTACAATGCCATATCTAATGAATATCTACCCACATGCATAAAAAATACAGGTTACAACAATATTACAGAACAGATCCTCTTTTAACGTTGTCATACTATATATATATACAGATAGATGTAGATGATGATGATGATGATTGATATTTCATATTACGTATAGCATATAGCATATGGCATCAACATAGCCTTGGTAAATTCATGCAAAATGGGAAAAGCTGGTGAGCGAAGAGCCCCTTGCCATTGGTGGCTCAAGTTGGATCACCGTTCTCTCGCGCGCAGCTCGCTACTGGGATCCACTTTTTTCCCGATGCTTGGACGCATGGAGTGCATGGCTTTGTGTGGTAGGAAACTGATGGGAGACTGCAGGGATCTAGAAAATGTGGAACGAATATGGTTTCACCTAGAAAGATGGACAATTGGACAATTGTCCATTACATTCCATTACATAGGAAATGGATGAACATGTGGGGGATTTAACATGATTTAACCGACACGCGGTTGACCACGAAAAATGTGGATGAATAGAGTAAAGACTACCATATATAAACATCCAACGATGGGTGGAGCCATCTGGGAGGTGCACTGGGGATATATCATACCTGTGGTGTATACATTTTGTTTTACATATTATATATATATATATATCATAAATCCCACCAAGTTTGGGGTTCAGGGGTACAGGCTCTTGACCCACCTTGCCAGCTCGGCAGGAAATGAAGTTGGCACTTCTGGTGGCTCCTGCCTTGAAGTTCCTCTCTGTGGAGGCAGTGCTTGCAGTGCACAATGTGAAGGAGGCTCCCCCAAACCCGGATGAGGTTCCGCTCCCTGCCGTGCCAAATGTCCCTTGGAAAGAGAAAACTACATCGAAAAAGAAAACTGTGCTGCGAAATCCGCCAACCAAATGGAGGTCTCGACGGGACAATCATCTATACATGGGTCATTTTCCACTGTGATCTTTGATTGGCCGAGGGTACTGCAGTTGTTGGACATTCCCCACCTGCCAGGTGAGGGTTGTTGGATTTTATCAGAGTTGATGCCCTCCTCCTCCTCCTCGCCATCCTCTTCCTCCTCCTCGCCTCTCCTCCTCCTCGCCTCTCCTCCTCCTCCTCGCCTCCTCCTCCAGTTTCTCCTCGACCATGTCTGCATCAACTTCCACCTCAACTTCCGCCTTGCCAACTCTTCGCCAAGCTCTTCGCCAACTTCCCAGCTCAGTGCGCACCGCTGGACCAACCTGGGAGCTTCAGTGTGCACCGCTGGACCTCAACCTGGGACCTTCCCAGCTCAGTGTGCACCGCTGGACCTCAACCTGGGACCTTCCCAGCTCAGTGTGCACCGCTGGACCTCAACCTGGGACCTTCCCAGCTCAGTGTGCACCCCTGGACCTCAACCGGGGACCTGCCCAGCTCAGTGTGCACCGCTGGACTTCAACGGCCAGATAGAATGCCAGAAGATATGCCAGATAGAAAGCTATAAGATATGCCAGATAGAATGCCAGAAGATATGCCAGATAGAATGCCAGAAGATATGCCAGATAGAATGCCAGAAGGTATGCCAGATAGAATGCCAGAAAAAATGTCAGATAGAATGCCAGAAGTTATGCCAGATAAAGTGCCAGAATGTTTGCCAGATAGAATGCCAGAAGATTTGCCAGATAATATGCCAGAAGATCTGCCAGAAGATCTGCCAGATAGAATGCCACATAGAATGCCGGAAGATATGCCAGAAGATATGCCAGGTAGGATGCCAGAAGATATGCCAGATAGAATGCCAGAAAAAATGTCAGATAGAATGCCAGATAAAGTGCCAGAAAAAATGTCAGATAGAATGCCAGAAGATTTGCCAGATAATATCCCAGATAGAATGCCAGAAGATATGCCAGAACATATGCCAGAAGATTTGCCAATAACAAAATGTATAAATGTCATTGGGGGATCACACGAAGTAAAGTAATTTATTCTTTTTTGGTTTTTCAGATGTTTCAGCTGGCCGGGGCGGCTCCACACATCTCGACAGCAACTTGCCTAGACGCGTGCAGAATCAGATGGCCAAGTTGGTCCTGCAGGATGTTTCCATGGGTCCATGTATATACACTAAGTGGTAGAATATGGGGAAAGTATGGGAAAGTAGCATTTTAATATGTTGCAATGAGAATTGCACATGGAGAAGGTTCCTTTAGATTTCCGACTTCACAATCCCACACCCCAATTCAAACATTGCCACATCCTCCAAGGTGGTGGCTGCCGGCAAGAGCGGTTTCCCTGAGCTTCCCACGGTGTCGGCCATGTTGGATGCACCGACCCAGACGCTGAGCGGAATCAGCAAACAGGCACAAAAACTTCAGCAGCAGATGCTGGACGTACAGCAGGATGGGGACATTGGAGTTTCGACAAAGTGTTCATGGGTGACAGGGCGTGAAAAAATATGAAAAAACAAGATGCAGCCCACGAACCCGAATGCTCACACGTATGTTAATGGTACAGATGTCAAAACACATGGATATGCAATCACGCAGAACACTTTTCTGCAATAGTTTATTTGAGCGGTGTTCAAAACTTCAATTAAAACTGAATGGAAATTATTCATCCTTGCGCGAAATCCTTGCTTGCGCCATCCTTGCGCGACCACAATGAGAGCTTGCGCGCGGACAATTTTTCAAACTGAGCTTGCGCGACCTTGCGCGAAGATGAATTCCTGAGATTTGGTGCATTTTTGCTGTACATATTTCCCCTGTTACCAGTCTGCAGTGTGGAGTGTGGAGTGTAGCATGCGGAGTGTAAAGTGCAGAGTGTGGAGTGTAAAGTGCGCAGTGTGGAGTGTAAAGTGTAGAGTGTGGAGTGTGGGGTGGAAAGTGTAGAGTGTGGAGTGTGGAGTGCGGAGTGTAAAGTGAGGAGTGCGGAGTGTAAAGTGTGGAGTGTGGAGTGAGGACTGTAAAGTGTAAAGTGTGGAGTGTAGAGTGTGGAGTGTGGAGTGGACAGTGGAAAGTGTAGAGTGTGGAGTGTGGAGTGTAAAGTGAGGAGTGTGGAGTTTGGAGTGTAAAGTGTGGAGTGAGGAGTGTGGAGTTTGTAAATTGTAGAGTGTGGGGTGTGGAGTGTAGAGTGTAAAGTGTAGAGTGTAAAGTGTTGAGTGTGGAGTGTAAATTGTAAAGTGTAGAGTGTGGAGTGTAAAGTGAGGAGTGCGGAGTGTAAAGTGAGGAGTGCGGAGTGTAAAGTGTGGAGTGCGGAGTGTAAAGTGTAGAGTGTGGAGTGTGGAGAGTGTGGAGTGTGGAGTGTAAAGTGTAGAGTGCGGA
This sequence comes from Cladocopium goreaui, assembly GCA_947184155.2. Lineage (NCBI taxonomy): Eukaryota > Dinophyceae > Suessiales > Symbiodiniaceae > Cladocopium > Cladocopium goreaui. The sequence continues at coordinate 1,482,167 of CAMXCT020000113.1, read as the reverse complement.
GTGTGGGGTGGAAAGTGTAGAGTGTGGAGTGTGTGTAAAGTGAGGAGTGCGGAGTGTAAAGTGTGGAGTGTAGTGTAAAGTGTGGAGTGTGGAGTGCGGAGTGTAAAGTGTGGAGTGTGGAGTGTAAAGTGAGGAGTGTGGAGTGTGGAGTGGAAAGTGTGGAGTGAGGAGTGTGGAGTGTGTAAAGTGTGGAGTGTAGAGTGTAAAGTGTAGAGTGTAAAGTGTAGAGTGTAAAGTGTAGAGTGTGGAGTGTGGAGTGTAAAGTGTGGAGTGTGGAGTGTATAGTGTAGAGTGTGGAGTGTGGAGTCAGGAGTCTAAAGTGTAAATTGTGGAGTCTGGAATGTGGAGTGTAAAGTGTGGAGTGTGGAGTGTGAAGTGTAAAGTGAGGAGTGTGGAGTGTAAAGTGAGGAGTGTGGAGTGTAAAGTGTGGAGTGAGGAGTGTAAAGTGTAAAGTCTGGAGTGTAAAATGTCAAGTGTGGAGTGTAGAGTGTAGAGTGTAAAGTGTAGAGTGAGAAGTGTGGAGTGTAAAGTGTGGAGTGTGAAGTGTAAAGTCTCGGGTGAGGAGTGAGGAGTGTAAAGTGCAAAGGGTAAAGTTTGGAGGGTAAAGTGTAAAGTGTGGAGTCTAAAGTGTAAATGGTGGAGTGTGGAGTGTAGAGTGTGGAGTGCGGACCTTCCCCCATAGACACGGCGACGCCACAGGAAAACCAGAGACTCGAGACAAGACACATGTATGCAGAAAAACACAAATTTCGTACGAGGCTTCCTGCAATTTTAACATTTTCGACACGTTAGCAAACAGGTTCGAATGTCACAAAGTGCCACGCCTGCCACGCAAAACGACATGACAACCTGCTTGGAAACCTTCGGAAAGGAGAGGTTTTGCAGCTTCCCCCATTGACACGGCGACGCCGCAGGAAAACCAGACACACGAGACGAGACATGTGGGTGCAGAAAAACAAGCATTTCGTACGAGACGTCCTCCAATTTTGATATTTTCGACACGTTATCAAACAGGTTGGAATGTCACGAAATGCCACACCTGCCACGCAAAAGGACATGACAACCTGCTTGGACACATTCGGATAGGAGAGCCTTTCCAGCTTCCCCCATAGACACGGCGACGCCACAGGAAAACCAGCGACTCGAGCCAAGACACGTGGATGCAGAAAAACCAGCATTTCGTACGAGACTTCCTCCAATTTTCACAGATGGCAACATGACAAAAGGACAAGTTTTGCAGCTTCCCCCATTGACACGGCGAGGCCACAGGAAAACCAGAGACCCGAGACGAGACAGGTGGGAGCACCAAAACGAGCATTTCGTGCGAGACTTCCTCCAATTTTCACACTTTGTAGCTTCAAAATCGACGTTTTCCTACGAGTTTTCCTTAGAACCTGAAAATTTGCAACCTCAAAATCGATGTTTCGTGCGAGGCTTCCGTCAATTTTCAGCACATCGCCCCAAATGCCACGCCTGCCACGGAATTTGCACCTTGTCGCCACTTGACGCAGCCCTGCCAATGCGATTTGCAATAAACACGCAACACGACACGTCTAAAGTGCTGCGCCTGCCAGGAAAAATGACGATGGACACGTCCAAAGTGCTGCGCCTGCCACGAAAAATGCAACACATCTTCTGAAAACGTCGCAAAAGTATTGCGCCTGCCACACAAAACGACTTTCGACACGTTACAGAACGTTGCTGAATGTCACGAAGTGCCACGCCTGCCACGCGAAACGAAGCAACCAGACGTCTGAAACCTCCAAAAATGATCCCTCCTGCAGAACTTCCCATAGGCACGGCCATACGGTCCTCACACGAACGGTTGCGGACGGTTGCGGACGGTTGCGACCGTGAACGCAACGTCGAGCGAACACACCCTCGACCCCCAGACCCCCAGAGTGAAACGGGAACCCTTGCTACGCATTCGGGAATCAAACAAAAAAAGTCGAGATGATTTAGGCATCGGCATATGGTAAATGTATGTAAATGTACCTTCAAATAATCTTTTGAGTTCATTCTTTGAAATGTGAAATCCGGAGTCCTGCATTCGACGTTATCAACCCACACCCTTGCAAGGTCAGATTGTTTTTTATTGCTGGTTCCTTGGTACGTATGACATGCACAAACTTTTCATACAGGACAAGCTAATTCTAGCACCAGACCCTACCGTAGTGCTCATATCCTCTTAGAAGATGATTCTTAATGCTTCACCCCAGAAAAATCCTCAAATACAGTCTGAGATGGAGTTTAGAGCTGTAGGGAGGGTTCAGATTCAAATCTTCAGACACAACAAAATACCACTACAACTACCCATTATCATTGAGGAGTAAGTCTCATTATTTGCGCTGTATCCCCCGGTCAGATCAAGTCAATCATGGTTAAATCCTGGTTTAATCGACCATTTTTTCGTGGAGTTTCTCCTTTGCAGGAGAACGCTGCCCGCATGCAGAAGCAGAAGGCCGTCTTCGACCGGAAGTTGCAGGAACAGGAGGAGAAGAATCGCGAGGTGGTGAAGGAAAACGCCAAGATTGCTCAGAACATCATGAAACTTGCAGCACTTGGAGTTAGATCTGTTGGTAATTCAACAACACTATTTACACATGGTGTTAAGTGGGCTGTTTTCTATAATGTTAAATGTACCCGAGGATATATATGTTTTTAATGGGATAGATATTCATGGAACACAACTAATTAATGAAGTTGAGATGATATGTGGGTTTAAGTCTGAACATGTTGGGTACCAATACAAAATGCTATTGCTATTGAATTAGAACATTGATTTTGAATCATCATTCTTCTTCAGGCACCCTATTTTCAGAGACACCAATTTGATGTGGTTTGGTTTTGAATATTTTGGTTTGCCAAGGGACAACGGACAAAGCAAGGGATCAGAATCGGGAAAAACCTCTGGACGCCCGGGCAAAAAAGAGGGTCAACGGACCCTGTTGAAGTTCCATTTCAGACGGTATCGAAATGTAATTTTTAAAGTCCGGATTATGTAATAATTTTCTGTACAACCAACCATGCACATTGACAAACTGGTGGTCATTTGCTGGGGCGCTGGACTTTTTGCTGCTCGCAGTGCTTTCTATGGCCGCATTCAAGTAGCAGTCAAGTGGTTTGTTCTCAAAGATGTGGTTTCTCCAACAAAACACTCAAACTGGGTAAAGATTGCCTGTATCATCCAACATTCATAGTTTGGAAAGCATTACGTGATCCCTGTTTGACCCAGTTTTTGGGGTGCCGAATCGCCGCACAACAAACTCCAACCTGGTGCAGGATTCGGGGTGAAATCCCTAAGATGACCAAATGTTACATCTAATTTCCCAAATCCCAATCAGGAAATGGTCATCTTAGGGATTTCACCCCAAAACGTACATTATTTAATGGAAATGTGTATGTTTGGAAACTGGCAATGCCCCAAAATGGTCATTTTTATTATATTTTGGAAAATATGGGACCATTATCATACTCATTGGATTTGAGGGGCGCCTTATTATCCAAAAAAAACAAGCTGAAGAAGTCTAAATAGCATATATATTCTTTGGGATCAACATGCAATTCTTGGGGCCCAGCTCCAGATTCCATGGCTGATCCATTCATTTTCATCCCATGGGTGGTGACATATGTTGGATCCCCATGACATCCGAAACCACGAGGACGATGAAGAAGCAAAACGAGGAGTTGCTGCAGCACGCGCAGTCGCTGCAGAAGGGCAACGCGCTGCGCCATGGGGAGCTGAAGATGCTGCAGGAGCATGAAATCACGGGATAGCTGTGTCTATGTCATGTTTTTGATGAAGAGAATGGCGTGGTAATGATGGTAAACATGAATGGTATTTGCATGCCATTTGCATGACAGGCAATTAATTGATATTAATTGAACATAGGAAAACCATGCAAAAACCATCGATCAGCTCGGGAGGACCAGATAACGGCTGCGCAGAACTTCTTGCAAGATTCCCTCACCCAAACCGATGATCTCCGGAGGTGCAGAAGGTATGCTTTTGCTTTGAGTTTGACATATATAGTTTGACTGGAATCTGTTGGGAATATGTTGGGAATATGTTGTTTTTCTTTTTCTGGCTGGTGGTTTCAAATGATTGTTTTTGTCCATCCTACCCGGAAACTCTCAATCGTCAAAGATTTTGGTGATGTGTGAACACTTTTCCATGTCTGCAGATTTGGGAGCAAATCTGCTAGAAACCCCTATCATATCTATCTTTGGCGTTGAAAAACGATGTGTCCTGCAGATGTTGAGTCCGATCCGTTTCGCAGCCGAAATAACCGAAATCCTTAAGGATAGCAAGGCGACCGAGCTCGAAGTGCTGAAGGATGATAAGCAAAAGGCTGCACTGTCCTTCTTGGAGATGTCGGAAACTCGGCCGCGATGTTGGCATCCTTTAGAGCTAGAAATTACAATAGATAAATACAAATATATACAGTACATATCTCTATTATTTCTTTATACATACACATATATAAGGTGAAACACTCAAAGTGAAGCACCCATCCCATACAGATCTATGTGGAAGTTACATTATATCTCCAGTCAACATCGATCCTGCCGCGAGTTGGCCGCTGAAAGACTAATTACTTTCCTCCAGACGTGGATTATGTTCTGGGTCTATGTGCATTTGGGGGATGGTGTGTGAAAAGCATTTGTTTCTCCTCTAGTCCCAAGCTCAGGAAAGCTTGGAAGTGGAGGAAGATGAAAAGCCCAAGGAGACAGTTGAGGAGCCGGAGAGTTTGTTGTCCATGCTGGCCAATGAAGTCAAAGCCCCTGGGCCCAGACCGGAGAAGCCTCCAAGGGCATCCAGTATCATCCAGTGCCCTCAGCCCTCAGCCTTTTGGGATCCCAGATGGCATGTTGAGAGAGATCTGAGGTGATGAAGAAACAGGGTCAAGAGAGTGAAGCCAAGCTGAAGGACCTCTTTAAGGACACACTTCGCTGGATTGGCCGGTTGTATCCAGTTCTGGGATCCTGTGTGGTGGGGGGATTTCAGGGGTATATCAGACGATGGGGAAGTAGGAGACCTGTGGGGGGGGGGCAATCATGATAGTTACTAGTTATATCATCTGTATACATATATATTTAATTATATATATAATAGATTATAATCAGAATTACTGACTACTAGGCAGAAAAGTAGATCATCATTTAAGACGGGCAATCAAATAAATACATATGTTTCCTATTTCATGCTTTCCTTTTCTTCTGAGTTTTTGCTGTTTTTTTCCGCCTCCAGCTGCAGCCTCCAGGCAGATTTCCAGGCCGGCGTGAAGCGACACCAGGCACTGTTGGCTCAGCAGAAGGTCCTCAACGAGACCTTGGAGAAGATGAGTTCCTACCATGCGCGGCTGGAAACGGCGGATAAGCGCCATGATCTGCAAGATTTGCTGGAAGCCATAGATGGGGAGGATAATTCTCGGTAGGTCCCAGACTGGTGACCCTTGCGAAGGGATTGGAATTTTTGAATGGTACCAAAAATATATAAATATATTATCAGAACGGTGTGGTTAATGTTTTCTACTTCACCCTGCCAACTATATGGCATTTCATGATGGCACCAAGGAAGAGGCTCAATATGCCGTTTATATAATATAGATTGCCACTGAGCACATTGGAGGCCAAACTTGAAAGACTGAGCTGCGCCCCACCATGGTCAAGGCACTTGCAGAGCACCCAATCCACCATGGACACTCGTCTTCACGATGGCGGTCTCTTCATGCAAAAGCTGTCCGAGTTGACGATGGCCAAGCCAGAAGCTGCAGTCCAGGTGGGGCCTGCAGTGAAGGTCAGTGGGGGCCCATGTATTTCCAGATTTGGGGGTTTAAACTTTGAATTGAGATGGTGGTTTGAGAGTCATCAATCCGCAATTTCAGGTGATAATATGCGGAACCTTTTTTCTTCAGAGAATGCAAGACCAATTTTCAACCAGAAGTGGGGTCACTTCACCATGTTAAACCCTCTATAGCTGGTGGTGCCCGTAGTTCCACTCTGGCACTCTGGGTGTATGCTGTGTGTTGTGGAAGTTAGGGAGTTTCCATTTTATTCACCAATCATTGGTGGACTTACTAACATGTGCTCGTGTCCTCACCTATAGATCCACTTCCGGAGACCCAAAAAATCTTCGAAGTCTTGGTGGCGGGCACCATCCCTGGCCTCTCTTGAGGCACTGGAGACCCTTCAGCAGAAGAAGGCTTGAAGGACCTGAGTGTTGAGTGGCCAGGACTCTTGCTGCGCCAGTGCAAAAAGGTGAGCGCAAAATGGTGACCCGTCAGCCACCCAAGAGCAATTTATTATATATATATATCACCTATGATGGGGACCTACCTTTCGTGACCCATTTGGACTCCGTTCGTGTCAGAGGTTGATTAAGCTGCAACCAGAAAAATGGAATGTGTCAACCATTGCACCAATGGTTGCCTCCTTGATCTTAGCTGAGGGTGCGTCCTCTGGTTCAGCCAATGGGTGCGTTCTTGGCTGAGGCTCCGGGACATCAATGGCGTCATTCAGTCCTTGTGCCTCGCCTGCAAAGTTTAAGGGTCAAGGTTTGAAGGCACCGCCAGCAGTTCAGGTCTTGGTCATCTCTTCAGCATGGATGCTGATGCTGATGCTGAAAACTGGGTGAACCCAGCAAAACCACATTTATTTTATGAACACTAGAACATATCATAATCTATAATATACATATTTTATATATCCGCGTCTCATGTCTTAAATGCTGCTGTTAATTTCTGACCACTTGAGGCCAGGATGGGTTGACACCGCCAGGCCATGGCTCGAACACCCGCGCCGTCCGCGTGCGTCGCGTTGACCGCGCCATGTCGCTGCTGGGGCCCTATGGCCCTAGACCCCGTCAACCGGGGCCTCAGAACCAAGCGGCCAAGGCCATGGGATGGGCCATGGGAGGCATGGAGGTGGATGAAAAACATTTCACATGGAGAAGCTTACATCTGAAATATATATAACAAGAATTAGAAATCATTAGAACTTGGACAAACATATACAAAAATGGTGCGGTCACATCATGGTGATGCATTCAAAATGATGTCGTGTTTTCTTGCTTTCGATGGTGTTCTATGTGTTGTCTTAGGGGCCACACAGCTGTAGAGTGGATTTTGCTCCGTTTTAGTTAGAGTTGTTCAAGGAACTCGAGGCAGCTCTCCATATCAGAAACATAATTATATCAGGTTTTGTTGTTGTTGTCGTCGGCTCTGGAGTCATTCAAACTGATTCCGTCTTCCCCAAGCCAGGTATCGAACACATATCACCGCGTTATCATGGGTCCCATGCGGTCATCAAGAACAAAAGGAATCACGGATGATCAACAAATGTGTGATCTGTCGAATTTCCACTAAACCATTTGCTATAAAAGGCACAATTTTATACCGTAATATAGGTATAGGATGACTTGTCCAGGCCGCCCATTTGGCCCGCCCTCCCACGGCACCAGCGCCTGTGCCTGTGGTCGCGCTGCCAGTGGGGCGGGTGGACCTGAAAGCGGTAGAAGAAGCGCGGAAAAAAAAAGCGGAGGACGAGTTGGGAAATGTGGCTATGCCTTTGGATTTGAATGTGGATTTCACGTTCCCCATAATTCCATATAATTCCCAGGATTTGAATGTGGACATGTTGCATGACATGTCCATGGTGCTGCATTTCTGAATATTTCGCCATGACACACACAACAGATTGCTGGTAGGAGGCAGCTGCTGCCCGTGCCCCCCCACCTGTGGATCCAAAGAAACAGCTGGTGGACAAACTGCGGAAACTCCAACTCGCAGAAAATGGCCGAGTGCTCTGGTGGAGCTTTTGCCGCTGGAACTGCATTGGGATGCCACCGCTACTACTGCTGCTACTACTGCTGCTGCTGCTACTACTACTACTACTACTACTACTGTTGTTTCAACATGCTTCAATTTGATGCACATTGATGCTGGGTGTACTGTATCTGTATATATATATAAATACATTTATATAACTATTCTATAATATAGTAATATGTGTATATCCATACACATTACGTTCAATATTTCCAATGTTTACGCCTTTCCTATCATTTCCAATGTTTACCCGTTGTTTGCTTTGTCCATGATTGTTGCACTGGAAAAGAGCGTGTCGTTCGTGTTGGTTGAGGCAAAGTCCATGCTGGTGGGAAGCTTGTGCCTTGCCAAAAAAAATCCAGTGTTCAATGTCAGGCTTTCTGCCGACAAACATGTAGCCTTCAAACATGTTTAAAGCCGGTGAGAATGCGTGTTTTGTGCCCAGAAAGCATCCTTAGTTTGTGCTCTCCCCCGACTTTTTGGACACATGAATACCGTAAATACCAAATTTAGAATTCTGAATGGTAGCAAGTCTGCTAACACAGGATTGGGCACTTGGCTGCTAAACAAGGACTAAAGTGACTAAAGACTTCCCCAGAGCCCCAGCACTCGGCTATCAAGAATTCCGATTCAATTTTTTGTTTGGAAGGTATATACTCTGAAGATGGGATAAGAGCGCTGGAAAAATAATTATCCAAAATTATAGGATCTACGGCATAAGGCCACCAAAAAGACAGAAACAAACCATCAAAATTGAGATAAAAGCAAAAGGAACAGGTTTGATTGATTTAAATGTTTTTGTCCTACTGTTTCATATATTTTTCACGGGTTGTGGTGTCCGCCCCAGATGAAATTTGCTTGGTCATTGCCAACAGCTCACCAATTCTGACCCAGGCCGAATGGTTAACTCTTCAACTTGAGAAACTAGTGGCGCTTAAGATTTGGTTGTGCCAGTTTCAGGAGCCTGAAGCGCACGATACTGCCTTCTTAATGACCTTCTTCGAGTGCTTCGAGAAAGGCGATATTATGGAGGAGCTATTGGAGAAGGGGTTAAGACTTTGACTGCCACATTTCATCAAAAAGAGTGTAAATTGTGCTTGGATAAGGTAAGTATGCAAAATTGTGGTTTCCTATGCCTGGCATAGCTTCACTTACGCCCTGCACGTGATTTCCTGGGAGTTGCAAATCCAACAGCCAGGAGGGTGGGCGACGATACATTCTCAACCTGAAAAAGACTGTATCATCACATACTGGTAGCCACATAGCGTGAGGAAAAAGCAGTAAACAACATGCACTATATCAAAAAATGTATATAGCATGCTTCATGGTTTTTCCTGGTTTTGATATATATATATATATGTTTCGTGCATTGAAGACTGGTTCAAATGCATTCATGCTATCAAGCTCGCTGAATCCACCAAGACAACCCCCCAAACCCCATATGGTGATTGTTGCTGCATCCATCCCAATCCTATCAGCACAAGGAGCCTGGGTGCCCGCCCTCCGTGTCACTTGGCGGTATATCCCATGGGAAATAATGATATAGCCTGGGATTCTTGGGCCTACTTTCAGACAGAGCCAAATAGTTCTTTGGTACATACATTCTTTTCACCTTTTCTCAATTTTCGGATAGTAGTTGTTTGGGACTGTGTGTGTGGGGTTGCATTTGTTTGCCAACTACCTTTCCGTCAGTTTGAGCACACATGGATGTCGGATTGTTGGGGGTTGAAATGTCTTGGTTTGAGGCGGTCTGACCCAAGAAATTCAAAAGGCGTGCCATGCTGCTTGACCACTGGATGTTACTTTGATTTTACTTTTACGTTGACTCATATTGGGGCACCTTGTGATGTGTCAATATTCATGGACATCTCTGACTATTTGTTCAAGGCTTCAGGCAAATCTTCCGCAGAATGATGGGCATGTCCAGACTTCTCAGGAGAAATCCTGCACAAGCAACAGCAGCGAAAGGAGTGAGTTTCCAGACTGCAATTCGTTTTTCTATTCTTTTCTGTTGTCCTAGTTTAATCACTTTGCATACCCAACTTTGTCAAATTGTGGTCAAATTTTGAACATCTATGTGTCAAGCCGGTGTTTCCTATCACATTTTGACGTTTCCTGTCCAAGTGTCAACAGCCGGCTACAGGTAAGGGCAGCACACCCAAGGGCAAGGGATCTATGATGTGCCTCGACTGGCACTAGACAGATTCGACGGACGGAAAGACATTGATACGGAGTTATTGGGGAGCCATGTGTACACACACATGTGTATATCTATGTCATTTTATGTCCAATTAATATAAACATATATTATATATAAGATTTATATAGATTTATGCATATATGTCTAGTATGCATGCACACATGCAACAGTATCGGTCTTAAATACCTTCATACTGTGTCATACTGTCAGACTTTGATCAACTATCAGGATTGCATGTACTGCAGTGCCAGGAGCCATGGCTTCAAGGGCGGGTGCGGTTGGGGAATGCCATCGATGGGATCTTGGGCAGCACTCAGTGTTTTTTTTGCGAAACCATGGCCTGGCCTTATATTTATTGAGCTGTGGTATAATCATCAATAGCTATATGATTTAATGATGATACTTAATTAGCTATTGATGATTTTCCATAGCCTTATTTCTATGATTAATGATGCTTTTCCATATATGCTATGTTAAATGGGCAATCCAGAGGGTAAAATACTAGTGCCCTCTGGGTCAATCTTCAGGTCAGATGGATAGAAAAACTTGAGGCCTTGCCCGCCATTTTCATAGGATGTGCAGAAGTGTGCAGACACAGCTTTTGGCTGGTTTTGGCTTGGCTTTTTTGCAACAAGCAGATCCTATACCTGGGTCAGATACCAATTTTGATTGGTTAGTATAGGGGGTTTGACCAACTGGTTTTTGGGAATCACAGTGGTATATAATCATATAATATCATATAATGCTCAATAACAGGGATACCTTGTCATTAACCAATAATAATGGGATGGGATAGGGATGCCCGTAAGTCAAGGCACATGGTAACTTCTGAGAGCCCCAGAAATTTTGACGACCAGGAAGCGAAACGCGGCCCACTGGCACGAGGAAGTTATATAGTCCAGTTGGGTTTTAGCCACAGAATCTTCCATTTATAGCTGGGCAGCCTCTAAAGACACCCAAATGAAGATGTTGACGTACATCACACGATTGGATGATGGGCAAAATGCCGGGAACCCTCAATATTGAATGTTTGAAGCTAGAAAGTTTTGTTTGAATATATCAGACAAAACGTGCATATTAAATCTGTCCATTGAACATATTATATCACACCTTAAGTCAGAACCATATGGTTATGAATGACTGGGCTATATCATATAGTTATCAGTATATATCATGGTCTCTAAACTCTAAATCAGCTTAATCATATGATTATATATTGTTTGATAACCAGATGTATAACCATATCTTGTAGATGCATTCCTTCTTACTTAATCAGCCCATGGCATCATATGGCATCATTCCAAGGTGCTTGCAAAGGCGGGCTTAAAGGTGGTAAGGACCCATGGGGCGGCTATGGTGCACCTTGGCGTAAAAACAAATGGATTGGGAACCCGGGGAAAGCATTGTTTTACCCAAAGAAAATGGATGCCCTATAAATTTTCACGTCAACGAATCCAATGAAATATCCAGAAGTATGTCAGATTTGAGGCTAAATCATGTTGAATCATATCCAGATGGACTGCAAACAGTTGCTTTGAAAGATGACTTTTTGTTCTATATGAATGTTCGCATTTCCTAGGGGTGTGCCTAAGAGATACATAGCAATACAGATCACTAGCAACTTCGTCAGGACTGAATAGCCTTGCATACCTTAGTGGCTGGTTTGTTCTTTTACTGAGTTTTGGGGATGCATTTGAAGTTGCAGACCCAACTGCACCTAGAATTTTGGCATCCATGGTTCTGTAGTCCAACTATCGAACCATATCAGAATTTCACAATGACACAATGAACATTCTACCTCGAACAAACGTTAGACTCGTTAGACACGTGAAACACTGTTACAAAGACCCGAGTTTGTTGCAATTTCCGTCACTATTCCAGTGCTGCACAGCGGATCAACAACGATGTGCCAAATCATCTACAGATGCTCACAAGTGCTGCACATGTGTAAGTTGGACCTGGTCCTGTCTTGTTTTTTTGGTTGATCAACGACCATGCTGCATGCTTGGGGTCATCCATGGTCCTCCCATCTCGAGAGATCATGTCACCACTGGAGCCAAGTGTTCCTTCAAGAGATTCAACGTTGATGTTAGGACTGCTCAGTTTTTTTTGGTGCAAACATTGTCAGACGGAATGGCGTCCCAGTTCTGAATCGAAACCCATATATATATAATTTTAATTATTACAATAATTATTATTTTTATAATTTATATATATATATATGTTTTACATGATGTACATACATACTCGTACATACACACACACACTAGACTCACTAGACAAGAGCTGGATCATTTAAGTGATCCGTTGGGAACTGAATCCCTTCAATATGTAACCAGAAATGATATACGAGCCTACGTAGACCATGGATGTAAATGCGGAAGTCTTCAATGAAGTAATCCGAAAATCTCGACAAAGACTAGCATAAAGTCCAAATAAACAGAGCAACAGGACCGATACAATGTCAAATCCTCGAAGCTGCCATCGCCATACGCAGGATGAAATAAAATGAATAAATAAATACCAGATTGCGGCAAACGTGCATAATTCGAAATGAACATGTCGGAGAGGGGTTCTTGGCTTAGCCCAGTGCCATTGCAGTAAATCTCAAAAAGCAGGTACGTCGATGAGCGTCCCCATCGATATCACAGGCATTTGATGAGTGTCTTTGTTAGTGCCGGTCTCATCAGTGCCTCCGGCACCCTCTGCGTAAGTAGAAGTTTTACATTTGTTCAGATGTTACACACACAGATATATATATATATATATGCATGCATGTAAAGACACAGAGCGAGAGAAAGAGAGAGGGAGAAAGAGAGAGAGAGAGAGAGATTCGCTACATTTCGCTACATACAATCCATTCTGTAGCTCTGCTTCGGATGTCTTTTCAGCAGCGTCCAGGCAATGGGTGCGGCATGGCCAATGCAGTGGTGGTGAGCCCAAAATCATCAGGAGAGGCACCCGCTTAGTGGTGCATTTTCGGGATTTCACCAACTTAATGCGTACTGTATATATGAAATTCTGGTATTTGAATGTATTTGATGGGGATATAATGATTAATCGGATGATGTTGGTGGTTTCATTGCTATGTTCAACCATAATTAGAATGATGATGACAATGACTGATATGTTTGAGGTTGCCTGAAACCACCAGTCAGCCAGTAAAATCTTGAGATTTGGGGTGCTGATTTTCCGTGGCTGAGCAAAGCAGGATCAAAGATGATCAGAAGCTATGGCAGCCAGCACCCATCACAATTGCAGATGAACCCCCTATTGATGCCAGTGCTGGTTGCCTGTGTATATAGCACATTGCCAACTACCAAAACCGCGTTTGGAAAAGCCTGCAGCTGTTGACCGGTTGAAATGACAGCCGTGCTTTCCCACAATTTCGGGGAGATTTCAAGTCACAAAAGGAGACATGTAAGCAGTACCTATGCGAATTTGCGCTGACTGCTTTTGAGACATGGGGAAGGTTGCATAATTCCGAGATGGACTAGATTTGATATGAAACAAAGGATGAATGTTATGTCATGTCCAAGGGGCTTAGCTGTTGACAATGCATGAAAATGTACTGGATGATTCTTGGTTTCACTAACTTGTGGCAGTTGCTCGCTGAGTGATGGCCCCAGAAACCTTTCCGGCAAGAAATGGACAATATCTGATCACCAATCGTTTCATAGGGAATTGGGGCACCAACCTCCAGATTCTGATTTGAATTTGACAGTGAAGCACTGTACACAAAAATATTACAATGTATATATATATATATATATTATACTTGTATATAAATATATTTGCATATATATATATATACACATATACAAACATATCTAGTTAGATAGATATGTGGACAAATCTGTGCCTGTCTACCACTGGATCTCCTTGCAGCTTGGGCCTCGCAGAGGCGTCGATTGGTGGAGTTGGATCAGATGGGTCGGGTTCAACGCCAGGTCTTGGGCATGGTCACCCAGGTGCCTGGGATCCGAAGGGCAATGTCAACGATGAATACCCTCTGGTAATTTAACGTAGCTATTGAAAATGACCATTAATAGTGGATTTTCCCATTAAAAATTGTGATTTTCAATAGCTATGTTAAATTACCAGAGGGTAAACCATGATTCTATAATTGGGTATGGGTCAAAACATAGACTAATTCATCTGTTGATTTCTGGTTAATTACTATTTATAATTAGTATATGATTATTATTGAGTACGCAAAGTCATTGGATGGTTGATTTCTGGTTAATACTAAACATAGACTAATTGATTTGTTGTCTGTTAGGTCTTTAATTTTGACCCATACCCAATTAATTGTGGCGGATTCCACCCAAACAGCCCATGTTTTTGCACCAGGCCACTGAAACGAATAGTTTGCCACCGGCAGTCTTGACAGATGGCGATGGGGAGAGGTCTAAGCGCCTAACCAGCTTCGAAATTTTGAAACTTGACACGTCCAGATGTTTCAGTTCAAATTGCTTTTAGGTATTTTAAGCTGTTTTTTTCCTGCTCTTAGTTGTGCATACGTAAAATGGATTACAGCAAACTGTTTTTTAATGTTTAGTTTTTAGATCTTATTAGTATGCTTGTTTTGTGTGTGTGTGTGGGGGCGTAGGTCCATGACAAATCCCAACGTTTTTTCTTGAAAATATCGAGATCTTTTAAGATACCACATTTTTCCCATTATTTCGTTGTCGAATGCTTTCAGTGAAAGTGCTGAGTGCTGATTTTCCACGGAAGTGCTCATGCTTTCTTGGTTGGTTTTGCTTGGATATTCTTTATTTGTCATGTGTTCCCTTGAAAATTGACATGCGTGTGCTTTATTCCAGGGTGCTTTGGCTCAGCATTGAGCCTGAACCAAATATTTTCTGCCCATCAAGGCGGTGATCACTGACATGCCCGAGCTCTATGAAGGGCGGTCCGGTAGGAGACGCCAAGAACAGTTGCTGAATGCTGCAATGGAATCACTTAAGTGAGGTGTGGGGAAGGGAGAGGACGCTCGATTCAATAGTTGAAATTATGGATTTGTACAAGGAACTTGGGTTAAGTCGTCTTGTCCTGCAGAAAGTCGTCTGGATGCGGCGTGCAGCTGGGCACTTTGATGTTTCAGTTTTTTTGACAACACATGCAATGATTGCTAAGCTTTATTTTTGTTGTAAATGGATTGGTTTAAGGGAAAATCTACAGGAAACCATAGATTTTCCCATTAAATATGGGGCAATCCATTGATGTTGGCGTGCGTGTGGTGTTTTGATGTTTTGGCGAGCTCCGCGATGACCTGAGTTTTTGGCAGGCTTGGGCTGGGGGTTTAGCTGGGACTCGGCACTCGCGCTCAGCCACTTTTCCTGTGCCGCAATTGTTTATGATGTAGTGCAGATTTGTGTGCCTGTCTGTACCGTAAGTTTTCCAAGTGGTTCATACACTTTTTGAAGGTTGTAGTAGTCGTATCAAATCGGCGTGCACATGCTGATTTGGAATCGAGGAACATGCACATTTTACCTCAGCGTGCGCAAGAAAATCGTTGTTTCAAACTCTTTTGGGAAGATCTTGTAATGTAGCGTTCACATGGTGTTTTCTTTTTTTCCGGGTGACTTACCACTAACGTAGCGTGCCCATGCGGGAGGATGACTTGCTGCGACCCCGGGTGACTAAACCCCAGCACTTGTATTTTCCATGTCTCTGAACAATTTCCACAGGTATGTTTGCGATGACAACTGTAATTTACAGTACCAGTTTCAATCTGTGACTTGTCAGAGTTTGGACCTCCAAAATATATCAAGAGTTAATGCATTCCAAGCCACGAAACAAAGGCATGGCCACTGGTTTGCTGGTTCGCTGGTTCCTTGCCAGTGGCAGGAGTTGTATGCGACAACTGCTGGACTTCTACAAGTTTGCCACAGATCACACCGCCTCCCGCCCTGACTTCTGGAGTTGCTTGGTGGATCGCAGCTGTTCGGCGTGTTCGGCGAGTGGTTTCAATTTTGCAGCCTAAGATGATGGTCCTAATATATTAGGTGATATATCCTAAGATGATGATCCTAATTATATCCAAATATGATCCCCTAATTGACTAGATTTTTTTCCTCAGGGGGATTTGAAACCACTGACATCCACTAACCAGTTTCTATGAAGATTCCCAATGAAATGGAGAGCTATGGACAATTAATCCAGTTCAGCCAGGCTGGGCTGTTAGATACCTTAACAATCCTTAACATTCCAACCCTATATAATAAAGGTAAGTTGAATTGGGTTGAAATACGTGTAGATTGGGAGAATTTCCGTGCCCTTTGCAGTGTATCATATCCCAAGTGCCAAGGTTTCTACGCACACTTGCAGGACCTGTCTGGACCTGTCTGGGACACGCACTAGTTCCAACGAGACGGGCAGCTGTTCAGAAATCAGATGGCATCCTCATGGCCCCGCAGGAAGCTGCTGGTGATGATGTCGGGGCATTGGAAAGCCGGTTAAGGCAGTGCCGCGTACTGCAGGTGGGGCCCATGGTCTACGTGGATTCTATGTGGTTTTTGTCATGTTTGTTCCAAAAGGGGGGCATGCCGCATGCCCCATGCCATTCAGAGCAGGTGGGCGTTTTGTATTCCTTTGAGCTAATTATGGAGAGTTTATCAAAATTCACCTTGATCCGCCACACGGAGTGCAGGCACGTTTGTGGGTTGGGACCTCAGTGTGAAGCCCTTCTGGGGTGGCACGGTGTAAGTGTAGAGGATTGTAGAGAGTCCTGCTGAGGATGAGAAGGACCCAGAGATTTTCACGGAGAACTTGCAGGACATTTACAGTACCTGAATGGGAGGTGTTTCCAAGGCTGAGCATGGCGAGAAGCCATTCTGAACAATTTTCGAGCGGAGGTGGATCTAATTATAAAGTATCGTACATGATCGTACAGGTATGCACAAATAGTGATGCATAAACAATGTACAGGTATATCTACAGATTACATCAAATAGATCACTCATTGTTCAAGAATGGTTGTGACTGACAGCCCTTGTCACAGCAGCGGTGCTTGTGGGATCAGCACAGGATTTCCTCGAATGTCTCAACCTGATTGACAGCACCATGGATGACCCAGCCACAAAGGAAATGGCCAAGGCCGGGCAAATGGTGGGGAAGTTAAGAGCACTGCATTGCCCCCTAGGTGGTGAATATGTGAATGGTGTTTCAAGGGCTTTGGTCATTCTTTGTACTTAATTCAACCGGGAATTGTTGGGGCATGATTTTGAGCAGTGCCAAGTTTGGTCACGGAAATCACTGAGTTGAAAGTGAAGATGTACAGCGCAGCCATGTTGATTTCGCACAACTTGTATCAACTCGGCCGTTTCCTTTTTGGAGAGGTTTCCTTTGCCTTTGGAGCCACTGGGGAACTACAGTCAGAGCATTTTCGGCTAAAGCGAAATCATCGCTAACCTTGGGTAAATATGCCTCTTTTGTTTCTCAAGGGCAGGTGTATCATTATTTGGCTTTGTTAGGTTAGATCATACAACCCCCCTCAAATCCGGTGGTGTATCAACATGTTCCATACCAAAATAATCATTTGATGATATGCCGCATGCCCCATTTTCTGATACATCCATGTTCTTCCAGTTATGTCGCAAAGACTTCATTTGGTCCCGATTTTTTGGGTTGCCATACTTCAATGGCCATTTGCCGTGCGAGGCCCATGCAACGTCCTTCAGCTACATGCTGTCGGAAGCTGCCAAGAAGCTCAAAGAGAAGTTGGCGGCAACGGTGCAGGACGGACAATGCTTAAGAGGTGCATTCCATTTATACAAGGGTTGTGTCTAAGCTCTCACTGCGGATATTCATGAATATTCCATTATATTCCATCATATGTGGCAACTGGGTTATAACAATATAGTATTTATTTGTTAAGGTTATTAAAAACTATAGGTGGGATGCACCCCAGAGGATGGCTGCAAAGACATGTTCGCAACAAACGGGTTACATTTGCTCAAGGGGGGATAAAGTGAAGGTGAAAGTTGTAAAGAAATTGGTGGTTTGCGCGAAATAAGCTGTCAGAAAGACTATATTCTTTGGGTGTTATTCATTTACTTTTTGAATATATGTATATATATATATATATAGTTTATTTATATACATATACACACATTTACATTATATCGTTGATGTCTCATCCATAGCTTTGTGTATGAGCTCTGCTGAGATGCCGGCATAAACCTGGTGGCTGAAGGAGCCTTCCTGGAAGGCCGCAGTTGGTAAGCTGGAAGCACTTGCGCAGAAAGCACAGAAGCGCAGTTGATGGTGGCAATGGCGGCACAGCTTGAAATCGGTGGATGATTTTCTTCATCGTTTTGATTTACCCTCTGGTAATTTAACATAGCTATGGAAAATCACAATTTTTAATGGGAAAACTCACTATAAATGGCCATTTTCAATAGCTATGTTAAATTACCAGAGGGTATATAATGTGTTGCTAGTTTCAGGGCAAGTTGAGGATGGTTACATAGTGATGATGTTTCATTTCTGGGTATGTTTTTTTTTTTTTTTTGTGTGTTGTTTTTCTTTTTTTTGGGGGGGGGGCGGCGGTAGGGTACGAACACCATCAAATAAATATGCCTGGATTGTGCAGTATTTGTTTGCTGTGACCCCGGGCCAACCACACATAAGCTAAGGACTGCACACACACCACCTGACGCAAAGTCGGTTTTGCCCTTGTACAGAAAGCCGGCGCTGAAGTAGATTCACACGGAGTCCTCATGCCCGTTTCGTCGCGGTTTTGGCAGTTTGTGAACCTTGCCAGTTCTGCTGATGCGAAACATAAGAGGCATCAGGTGCTGCTGGTTTTGTTTAAGCTCATGGAAACCCAATGACGAGGAAACAAATGCCGCTGCGCTGGGCGCTGGATATCGCTGGATGCATTGGGTCACTGCGATGGGTGCATGATGTCAACTCGCGCTGCACCACATTTGATCATGAAGTGGATGTTGCAACCAAACTTTAGAACACTATTTATGCTTTATGTGAATGATATGCTGTGCTTAATGGGTTGATGAGGCAAAGAACAATGTAATCACAGTTTTGCTTTCTTCTCATACATATAATATATATATACACCTTTTCAAACACTTGAAGGGTATTTGAAATTGGCTCAGAAGTCAGTTCAGCAAAACTTTGTTGGAGAGCGATTTCATTCACTGAGCCACGTGGCTGCATATATATATTATATGTATTGCATTCCCCGACTGCGACATTTTATATAGTTGGGTCAAACTCCCTCAAGCACGTCATGGAGTGTAGGCAAAGTGCCTTTCTCTTCTGCATGCGGCCAATATCCACTGATGTTTAGTTCTTCAGACCCAGGCATAGATACAGAGATGCAAACCTGCTTCAAACATCTACAAGATAGGGCCCCACATTTATAATTTGGTTTACAACCCCCGTTAAATAAATAAATGAATAATAAATAAATAGATATATAAACACACACACACATATATATATAGAGACATACAGACACCATACACCATTAAACGAGAGAGAGAGAGAGAGTTATAAACCCACCTTGTAATTACAAACATCCGAACGTGCTGATGCTTCGGGCGACTGGCGTGCCTGTGTGGTGGGCAGCTGCCCCATTGCTGCGATGAACGAGGCCTTGGGATGCGTGTTTTCTTGGCGGCTTCTGCCCCCATTCACAATGATAGGATATACGTATATAATTATATATATATATCATATGTAGGATGTACAGCTATAGAAGACATGTATATATTATATGTATATTGTGCGTATATATTATTTATAATGCATGTTTCAGTGTGGAGGTATCCCATTAGATCCTTTTTGTATTTCCACCCCATTTTGGCCACCGGGCGCCAGGTGAATTGGCCAACGCCGCCAACTTCACCAAGAGATGGGACCTTTTCTACAGGGATAAAGTCGATGGAGGCCATCAGATATTCCCACCATCATGGGCGAAGGGAAAACCGGCAGCACTCCGCTGTGGCCGCTATTGATCCGAAATTCAAAGCTCCACAATGCACCGGCAGTTCCTTGATGCTCAGAACATCTCAACACTAAATGGTCCCAATTTCAATTTCTGGCCACATAAAAGTAATGAAATTCATCGCCCGAATATGAAACAACCCCCTGCTATTTTTGGCCCCCAAGTCAACAGATCCAACACTAAACCATGGTTTTCTGGATCTTTCTAATGTATTTATTTCATATTGGTGCTATGATGAATGGGATTGGATTACCCTCCGGTAAACTAACATAGCTATTGAACATGGCCCATTATATGTGATTTCCCAATCAAAGATGGTTATATATTTTCCATAGTTTTTTGTATGTTTACCAGAGGGTAATTCACTGATCTCAACTGATGACCCTTGAACTGATCCCAGGCCAAGAGCCTTATGACTTTGATGCAGACGGAGGCCATCAAGGTCTGCGTGCGGGTGAGGCCATTGAGTTTCCTGGCAGGTGAAGGCCTTGCAGGGTGAAGGCCTCAAAAGCTAAAACGCCCAACCGGTGGTTGGATCCCAATTTGTGGTGGATTTTTAGATATTTTTAGATATTTTTGAACTAAAATTTTAACCGGTAGTTATGTTGGCTTTGGATGGCTTTGGGATGTTTATATGTTTGAGGTACTTCCAAACAGTTTGCTTGGAAAGGCGGCAGCATGCCCAAATTCATGAAATTCTGCGCCCGTGAGGTCAGAAGGAGATTCTCAGCTGCAGGCTTTGCAGTGAGGGATTGGATTGAAGCAGGCTTGATATAGCCAGTGTACCAGTTGTGATTAGGGTGTGTTGGGATATTCTTGCAGGGAAAATTGGTACCCTCTGGTAAACTAACATAACCATGGAAAATCACCATTTTTAATGGGTAAATCCACTATAAATGGCCATTTTCAATAGCTATGTTAGTTTACCAGAGGGTAGAATTGAGGTTATCACAATTTGGAAGTTGGTCGAAGTTATAGTAGAACCCCGGTTGCGGCGATGCACGCCCTATGGCATTTTTCAAGAGCACGGACGGAAGACCAATGCCAGACCAAGGATTGTTTCTGCATGTTTCTGCACCAAGAGGAACCGTATTAACTGAGTTAAGTTTAAGGAGCAGGGGAGTATGCCGCATTTTCTAGGCCCGCGTTGATTTAGCCAACCTCTTCTGAGGTTGGAAAACAATTAGCGGGTGTGCCTCAGCGTAAAAAGGGTTGGACTCTCCATCCCCGAGTGAGAGCAGGAATGAGCAGGATTTTTCACATCAACAGTATCATGTTGATGATTCTTAGACACCAAAGGATGTGGTTTTTCTATGTTTTTCTGTGAGGATTGAAATGGATTGAAATTGGCGAGTCATGGCTGTGTTGGTGGCTGGGTTTGCCAATGCAGAGCAAGCCAGGCTGCCAAAAAGGCCTCAATCATTTTGCTAAGGCATGTTGTCCAATCACAGCAATCATGTTTGTGCGGCAAAGGTGCGTGCGCATTCCACCCGAATCACCCCACCCGACAACAGAAGCTTGGCTGCAACAGTTTTCCAATTTGGTGTGGTGGTATTTCGATGATGGTCATCGAGGGTGTTTCTCTGAGTTAAGTATTCATGCACGGTCAATCAAGATCAAATTTACACTTGGCTCCTGCACTTTGTATCTTTGCATATTTCATAGCAACCCCCAAAAAATAGAAGTTGCTAAAAACATCTATATAACCTCCTATATGTATTATATTATTATTATTATATATATATACTTAAATTGGTAATATAAATCATCCTTTCCTTTCTTTCTGGCTGGTTACGATTGCCGGGGGCCTGCGGCCAGGTGATGATGCTAAACCCCGTGGACCTGAGCCACAGCAAGAACTACTCCTTTGACAGGGCCTATTGGACCCTTGACTGCTGGGATTTGACCATGAAACATCGAGTAGATTTGGATAAACGAACCATTTCATGGGGACATAATGGGGATATAAAACGGATACAACCAACGATGTATATATATATATATATATGATATATATATATATATATATGATATATATATATATATGATATATATATATGATATATATATGTGATATATATATATATATAAATGATATATATATATATATGATATTTGGGTGTGTTTGAACATGGACGCCAAATGGCCCATAGTAAGAGGGAAATCGGCGATTAACCAGTGGAATTTGCGGGTGCCCTATTGTCGCACAAGCGGATCGTCAAGATGAAGAAATCCTCCATCCATTGGCACCAGAAGTTGTCACAAAGAATAAACACACAGACACACGTATGTAGTATATAGTATATAGTACAATATTTCTATATATATATATATATACATGTACACATAGTTTACAATACATATACATATAATACTGCAGTATATACATTCAAACAAGATTCAAATGTGTGTGTGTGTGTGCATTCTATACTTTATGCTTCGTACTTGATTGTCCTGACAGAATTGTTATTATGTTTCAAAAAAAACACTTTCAGAGACTAGAACTGCAAACGAGCGTCTCAATTTGTTTGTGCCACGGGAAAGACAAACAATGATAAACTGAAGAAATTCCACCTTGGTCAAGAGAAAGCCTTGGAGAGCAGTTGGGTACTGGCTCTTTGTTCAGCAAATGTTTTTTCTTTGCATGTTTGAAAAGGAGAGAGAGATTTCATGACCAACCCCTCTATTGGCATGTTGGCAGTTGGCACCCATGGTTCAGCCACAGCCCAGGTCGGTCAAGCCCTCCGATACCCATTTTGCTACGCAGGCACCCTGGGGGCCCTGGGGGACCTGGGCAGTTCTGTGGCATTCTATGGTTGTTGCAAGGAGGGTGAATTATATCTTGTATATAATATCAGGTAGAATAACATAGACCCTGAAAATGACCAATTTATAGTGGAAGCTAGTCTTCCAAACCCTATCTGCCAGGGTCTATGTTAATTTACCAGAGGGTAATATCAGGTATCAAGCCTGACCAGTTTCCATGTTTGGGAAACATGTGTTCCTTTCATATTCAGGGGTTAGCTCCCTAAACCGTATACATTTGTTGGACCAGATTTCCATCTACAGAAACTTCCCGAAGCCAACCATTTGTCATTCGCTTGCCTAATGTGTTGGTGCTTCATCTTACACCTTTGATTCTGTTTATATAAATATATATACATATAATATATATATATATTCCTTTCAAAACATATCTACAGAAAAAATGGGATTTATATTTTTTCAGGTAAAACATGTTCATATTATATTTGGCAAAATGCACACGCACATGCATATATCTATTTATCTATCTATCAATCTATCTATCTATCTATTTATCTATCCATCCATCCATCCATCCATCTATCCATCTCTGTATCTCTCTATCTCTCTATCTCTCTATCGTTCTCTCTATCTCTCTATCTCTCTATCTCTCTATCGTTCTCTCTATCTCTCCATCTTTCTATCTCTCTATCTCTCTATCTCTCTTTCTCTCTACCTATCTATCTCTCTATCTCTCTATCGCTCTATCGCTCTATCTCTCTATCTCTCTATCTCTCTATCTCTCTATCTATCTATCTACCTACCTACCTAATCTATCTATCTATCTATCTATCTATCTCTCTATCGTTCTCTCTATCGTTCTCTCTATCTCTCTCTCTCTATCTCTCTATCTCTCTCTATCTCTCTCTATCTCTCCATCTCTCTATCTCTCTATCTCTTCAATCTCTCTGTCTCTTCAATCTATCTATTTCTCTATTTCTCTATCTCTCTATCTCTCTCTCTATCTCTCTCTCTATCTATCTATCTATCTATCTATTTGTCTATCTATTTATCTATCTAGCTCTCTATCGTTCTCTCTATCTCTCTATCTCTCTATCTATCTATCTATCTATCTATCTCTATCTATCTAATCTAATCTAATCTAGTCTAGTCTAGTCTAGTCTAATCTAATCTAATCTAATCTATCTATCTATCTCTCTATCTATCAATCAATCTCTCTATCTATCAATCAATCTATCTGTCTATCAATCTATCCATCTATCTATCAATCTATCTATTTATCTATCTAATTAATCTATCTGTCTAATTAATCTATCTATCTAAGTAACCTATCTATCTAATTAATCTATCTATCTAATTAATCTATTAATCTATTAATCTCCTAATCTATTAGTCTATCTATCTATCTATCTACCTACCTAATCTATTAATCTATCTATCTATCTATCTATCTATCTATCTATCTATCTATCTATCGTTCTCTCTATCTCTCTCTCTCTATCTCTCTATCTCTCTCTATCTCTCTCTATCTCTCCATCTCTCTATCTCTCTATCTCTTCAATCTCTCTGTCTCTTCAATCTATCTATTTCTCTATTTCTCTATCTCTCTATCTCTCTCTCTATCTATCAATCAATCTCTCTATCTATCTATCAATCAATCAATCTATCTATCTATCTATCTAGCTATCTATCTATCTATCTATCTATCTATCTATCTATCTATCTATCTGTGTGGTATGCGTGTATCACATTGTTTTTTTTTTTTAACCATATATGTATATGTACATAGATAGACTTATAGATTCTGACTTTGAAGATTCTGAAGAAACCATGTGAGATAACTGGCATCACTACGCTTCTAGGATTCGATCATGGAGGATTTGGGTGCTGAGCTGGTGGCACATGTGTTCCTGGGCGAAGACGGGATGCTATAGAAACCTGCAAAGTGGTGGGAATACCCACAGGAACTTGGAAGCCGCAAAAGAATAGGGATTCAACACCCAAGTTCGAGAGTTCAAGTCGCACAGATGAGGGTGATCAAGTCTCCAAATTGAGGATTCAATGATTGACCAAGATTGATAGGGGAGATCACTCAAACGATCATCTGTTTTGGAATGTTGTTGTTTCCAAGTAGCACATGATTGGAACATCCCAGTGGCCCTCCTTTTCATCGATGCACATGGCCAGCCAAGGATGGATGGTTACAATGCTTGCCTCTTTGCCTACGGGCAGACAGGTGCTGAAAGCGTTTGCTGGGAACACCCAACCTGTTGGGCTTGGCTCAAGGTGATCAACTCCAAATTTCTATCGGTTGATACTCAAACTCACCAAATGTGGCGATCCATTGTTGTCTACATATTTTTGACCACATGGTTGGGCCATAGCCGTAGCCTGTTGAATAGAACAAATCCATCAAGAGCAAGGACAGTTTTTGCATTGGCATCTCTGTAGACATTGCCAGAATAGTAACGCCTACAATGTGGTGGCCCCAGTTCCAAGTTGGATACACGCCATTGACTGTAGATATATATATATATGTACAAACCGTAAACCCATTGTATCCCTATGTTTTCACTTGTGACATTGCTTAGAAACCAAGTAGATTGGCCACAGTGCCGCCACGGTCATACGAAGTCACCGCAGGCAGCGGGAAGACCTATACGATTCTGGGGCACGAGACTCCATCAGAGCAAGCTGGTTTGCTCCCGCGCATCACAGAGGCTGGGGATAGCATCAGATCCAACAGCATCGAAAAAAATGCTATGGAGTATGAATAGATGCAACTTAACTTACTTAGAAAAAAATGAAAGACTGAAAGGCTCTTTGATTTATTATACAGTCTATATATAGTCTATATATATATAGTTTATATAGTTAACGCATATTTGGCTCCTGGCTCCGTTTCGTAGAGATCCACCTGGATTTCACCGGGCCATATGCCCAAAGCTCATGGAACCTCCCGCCATGCAGGACATTTTCACCCGGATCCAGGACGACAGAAATTCCACGAACGAATTTGTGGTGACCATCTCCTACCTGGAGAAGCGACCTCAGGGGATGAGGGACCGCCCTGATTTGTAAAAGTCGTAGGCCCCGTAGGCCATGCGTTTTTTTTCGCTCAAGGATTTACAACGAGCAGATTCGGGATTTGCTGGTTTCGCCGGAGGAACCCAGATACAAACTGGAGGTGCCACATGCGGGCAGCTTGGGCGGGAACATCTACAAGCGATTTCTTGTACTGTTGAAGAGATCGCCTAGGACCCCTTTGATACAGCAACGAGCCTTTTAGCTTGGCATGTTTGTGAAGATATGCTAGCCATTGATCCGCCAATTCAACTGGTTCAATGAAATTACCGTACCTCAGTCAGTAGTTCTTCAGGTTCGCGCGCATCCAAAGTTTGGCAACTTTGTCTTTGGAGTGAAAGAGGTTCCGGTCATGGCAACTTGACTTTGATTCTGGCGCATGGACAGAGTAGGACGGGGGGGGACCTTCATCTATATAAGGAGCTTTAAGAGGGTAGACAGAATCATCATCACTAATTTTAATTGTCAATAATTAGTGGTGCCACCAACAAAAATACAGATCCCCGGGAGAAGTGGAATATAGTGGTGCCAGTAATTAATATATCACCAATCAGCTATTATATGCAGTTATATGCTATTATCATTGTAGTGGTGCCACAAAAACTAGCACCAATAAGTCTATATATATGTGTGTTTTTTTTGGTGATAAACTATCAAGAATAATCCAGGATAAGAGAGAGAGAGAGAGAGTACCCTCCTTGCCGTTCCCACGCCTATCCCTGTGACGCCTTCAGCACCATGCGCCGAGGATTGGCCAAACACCAAGGCCTGGCTGGACTTCGGTGTCAAGTCTCGAGCCGTGGCCAGTACCTCGATGAACGTTCCTTGGCAAAAATGGAGGCGGTTGGATGATGATAGGCATATGGATCTGGATAGATAGATATATAATTAGGTAGGTAGGTAGAGAGAGAGAGAGAGAGATATATATATACACACACGTAGGTTTATCTAGATATAGAGAGATGATATACATGTGTTAATGCAAGTGTCATTTCTAGTTGTGAGTGTTCTTGTTGCAGCAGTTTGTATTTGCGATGGTTTCTTGCTTTTTTTGGGTGGGGGCTTGTAAGCTCAGAATCTTGTAACACTTGGCTGGTCCTCGAATGCCTGGGGCGTGCATACTACCACGCCCTTACCCACATTGCAAGCAGAGATGTGTAAATGAACATGATGAAAAGATAAAGGCCGCAAAGGCCTAGCTTCAAGAAGAGTGAGGCAACTTCCAGCCGATCACACTGCATCTTCAGCATGGAGATTGTCCACAAAATTTGGAGTGGTGGCAATCGCACACAACTTCGCTCGAAGGCGCCGGGTTACTCGTTCTCTACGCCTGAACTGAAGATCAAAACCAAGTCCAGATTCACAAAAATGTTGCTACATGTTGCTACCTGACCATGATGTGCTGCTTAGATTCCTCAGAATGTCAAATGATCAAATCCCCAGAATGTCTTGTGTACTGGATGGGTTGTAGCCACACACTTATTGTGTAATTGTTTATACATATACATACATATAAAAAACACATATACAATATACAGTATATTTATATATATAGATATAGATAGATAGATACACACACACGCATATATATATATATAAATGATACATATATTAATACATATATATGTATATATGCATAATTATACAATTATATACACTTGTTAGTCATATAATCATCATATGGGTCACTTAAGTCTTGGGCAGGGGATCAAGAATTCTGCGGCCACGTCAGGTGAACGTGGTCGACCTGGCAGGCTCTGAGAGGCAGAAGAAGTCCCAGACCAGCGGCACGCGGCTCAAGGAGGGCGTTTCTCGGCGTCAGTGGGGGGGGGCAACTCACCTGGTAGAAACCATCCCACAATGGCTTGAAATGGTAAGTTTATATGGAAGTTTCTCATTGGATTTACATGGATTTACGGTCAATTGATGTCAATCTTATGGAATTATATAATTAATTATATAGTGCCATTAAAACATCGAAACAGGTGGAGTTTGGTTGACTTTGAGTCGAGGTGAGTTTCGCAGAGGCGGAAGAGGGAGATACAGGGAACATCGATGAGACATTGACCCGCCAATAGGACGAGATTCAACCTGGAAAAACGATAGAGATAGAACCTCTAAACAGGAGCAAACAACTTTGGCTGTCTTGGGGTGTCACTATAAATGACGATAAATAGGTGGATGTGGATGTAACCGATATAACCAGCATACATGGACATGATGTCAACCAGCAGGAATGAGTCCAGAACTGGGACAGGGGACCCAGCCGCGTTTCCTCCTAGCATGAAGCATGACATTGAAATGGTGTATTTTATTTGTCCTGTTCTTGACGAACCAAACACTGGTGTCGGAGTAATTTCTGGCGCAGCCTTTCGCAAGCTGGATATTTTCAGCCAAGGCCATGGTCAACCAAAGCTTATCGAACCTCTCCTTGGTGATCAGTCTCTTGTATGAATGCAACTGGGGTCACCAAGAAAGTTGGGTTCAGTAATTAATGTGCATGGTGATAAAGGGTTGAAAGCTTATGGCATCCATAAGTGGAATTGAAGGAGTCAATTTTTTGACCTCTTCATGTACAGTTGTGGCTGGCGTTTGGTCCTGTCAAAGGCTAATTTGCAACCCTGTGATTCTAATGCAGCCGGCCCCACGATTTTCTTTCTGGTTTGATCGCCAACCGATGTTGATACACGTTTCACACACATCCTGATACATCCTGATAAATGACTTCCTACAGTGAGGTCGATTGGCTTTCCTCGCCAAGAATATCAACAAGGCCTTGAGCAGCACTGAATCACAACTTGCAAGGGCACACCACTAGCAGCTAGCAGTGGTCAATCAATCCAAATCATCAGTTGAAGAGCTCACACTTTGCCTCAGCCATGTTCAGCTTTTTCCAGCAGCATCAGTGGGTTGACCGCTGATCCATGGATGATCATGGATGTGTGGCAACTTTGCTCAATTGAGCTCAACCAGGAAAACAAGAAAGCGTTGGACTTCATTCCCTTCAGGCGAGGTAGTTTCAGCGAGGGCCTGTGGGGGGAGTCCATGTGCGTCCATGCGCAGTGCCGTGGGCCTTTGTAGCCATTGGCTCAGTGAGTGCTTGGAGTTTGCTAGTTCACTACTGACTGATGTTTCTCAGTTTGATTTTAAATTGACGATCAAACCCCATCACCAAGAACAAACCCTATGTGACAATGAACTACGTTTAACATCATTTAACATGCGAGTGAAAAATGAAGGCATGTATCATCATGTATCCCCTTTTCATGGCCGGTTGAATGTCGGCCTTCAGATGCCAGATGCTTCCCATCCCCTCAAAATCCCAACCACAAATCCTCCTCTCAAAACGGCTCGCCGTCGCACATGGCCTGGTTCTTCAAGGTGGCGCGGGGCTGGGCCCCGTATTCCAAGGAGCAGTCAGAGCTGTTGGAGGCGGGCTTCCAACGCTTCCACGCAGGGCAAAAGGAACCGGTGGTGCTGGACCAATGGCGGGTGGACCTGGAGCAAATGAGTCTTGAATGACATGGCAATACCGCAGGACCCACTATTTTTCATAAGAAAGTCATTCATCATGGTGCAGGAGGTGTCTCTTGTCAGGTTTGATTTCAGGGGACATTGAGTTTTTTTGCAATCCTCCCATCAAAAATTGGGACCCCAATTGACGCAGATTTCTAGGATGGGGACTACGGGAAGTGTGCCGTTGTTCTGGCATGATTGATTTCTCTTCACAGTGCCAAATGCATCCAAATGCCATGTGAAGGCTCATTGTTCAGCACTCATTTTCATCATTGACTCTTCCAGATTGCGGGGTTGAGACCCCCAACCAGCTTGTTGCAGTAAGATCTTTTGGTTCCTTTTTCCCTTTCTAATTTCATCTAATTTCTATTTCTCTTCTG
This sequence comes from Cladocopium goreaui, assembly GCA_947184155.2. Taxonomy (NCBI): domain Eukaryota; class Dinophyceae; order Suessiales; family Symbiodiniaceae; genus Cladocopium; species Cladocopium goreaui. The sequence continues at coordinate 1,452,416 of CAMXCT020000113.1, read as the reverse complement.
GTTGCTTTCTGAATAGGGATTGAATAGGGTGATGATGTCCCCAGAGGTTCCAGGTTTCTTCAAGTACTTGTAGAGTGTTTTCTTCCAAGCTTTTCTGCTATACCTTCCCCCTGTGTTGGTCCAAGGATTCAATACCGCTCGGAGGATCCCTCCCGCTCCCGCGCCGTGAAGCGCGAAGGGCCGGCCGCACCTGCGGCGGCTTCCTCCTTGGCAGCGCAGGAGAGCCCCCCGAAGCGAGCAAAGCTGCTGATGCAACTGGTGGAAGCAGCAGATGATGAGCTCTTTTCCAACTTGAGCCCAGAAGAGTTGAAACTGGTGACTTGGATTGAAACCAGTGAGATACATGGGGCATCATGGGGCTGTGGAGCGGCTTAAGATGGGGAAAATTTAGCTTTCTTTGATTTTCTTTGGGTCATGGAGCGAAATGGGTGTGCAGATATTGGCCTGCTGCAGTCCCACGAATGCCAAATCAGACATTGCTTTTGTATGCTTTTGTTACTTTCACGTTTATCAACGCCTTGGTTTCGAAACTTTGACTTTGGTTACTTTGGCTTTAAAACTTTCCGCAGCGCCGCAGCGCATTGTTCCAAGGGGTTGGGAAAGAAAGCTAACATGTTTGCATCCCTTATTCGCAAGCACATAAATAAATATATTCATATATATATATGCATATATGAATATTTATCTTTATATTATATAACATAAGATAATCCTCAACTTGCAAAAAAAAGTGGTTGATCAACAATAATCCCAGCATCTACATTTCCCCATGGCCCATAGCCCCACCACCTCGGAAAGGGTGTCCGCAGGCATCATGGGGGGCCGGTCAACCGGTCAGTAAGGGGTTTCTATACCGCTTATTGCTGACTATTGGACCATCTAATTGTGATTTGTTTTTAATATATATATATAATATGATCAAATACATCGTGGCCCAAATAAATCCAAATCATATGGGATGATAATAGATGATGATCCTACTTGACCCCCCAAAGAAATGACCATATATTGACCCATATATTGGTGTGGCTTGAAACCATCAGATCCTGGTAGGTCTCGGATCGTTTGGAGAAGCTCCAGGCGGGCTGCGTCGGTCGCATGAAAGCTGCGCTGCCTGAGAAGCCCAGTGGCGACAAAGACCTGACCTGGACGCGCTGCGAGTTCAGCACCGGTCATGGGCAAGCGCTCCACTCACCGGTGTTGTTCACCTATGCCAGGCTAGGGAAAAAGGATGAAAAGGCTAGAGATGGCTAGAGATTTAAGAGATTCAAGAGGTGAAATTAATGGTATCAAATGGATTCAAAATTCAGATGGTCAAAAACTATGGATTAGAAATTGGGATTTAAGCTATCAAACCGGGTTCGGACTACAAATGCGGAGATTTCCTCCCCAAGGTATATGGCAATTTGTTGGGCAAGATGATGATCAACCATAAAATTTTGGGCAGCCTAAGATGGAATGTTTATATTATTTAAGATCCCTGGGGGTTTGGATGGTGGCTGAGAACCTCAAGGATATGTACTAGATTAAGAGGTCAGCAAAGAAGTTGGGTTGGGCCCACTATCCATGTCCATCCGTCATGTTTTGTTCAGCCTTGTCAGGCTGTTTGCACGACTCGGCAATCGGCCAGTCTTGTTTCAGATTCGCAATTCTGAGATCATCAATGCAGAAACTTGCTTGATGAAAATCTGTAAAGTGTTTTTTTGTGCCTACTCTATTTGCAAACCCCTTTTTTCGCACCTCTTGCACCATTGATCCATTTCCTCGCCCAGGAAGCATCTTACAATGCCTACAAGCTGAGCTACTGCGACGGGGAGGTGGAGGACCAGTTGATTTGGCCTCCAGCTCCATACCACTGGTCCGAAGACGGCGAGCATGACGGTGAGGTGAAACTGATGCCGCTGGCACAGATGGAGGAACTCCGCACCTCTTGTGGTGTCAAGGCCGACAAGGATGAACGGCCAGCGAATGAATGGTTCAAGGCCGTGCTGCAGGAACTGAGCTCAGTCTTTCGGCAAGAGATTTGGAGATGTGACCAAGCAGCTCGCTGCTTTTGTTTGGGAGTAACGGTATTCAGAAAATGTATAGTAAATGAACCTGCTAAAGGGTGCGCTTCTAGCCTTCTGAAACCCTCATGCTCCAGAGTTCAAGACTGTGTCGTCAACTCAGGTAATTCCATGTCATAGAGTATATATAATTAACATAACTAACAATTTCAATACTATCTATCAGCTGTCGAGTAACATTCTTTGCATTCTCTATACGTACCTATGGCTTATGAGCAACGGGACCCTCATGTTCCACTTCCAGCCATCACATCACTTTCTGCGGCAGCATGGTCTTTGCAAGGGCGCCTAAGCCCTAAGCCCTGGTAGATCAATTTCGAGTGACACCATCCCCTCAAAAAAGTGACAATCATATTGTAATATACATATATATATATATATGTATTATATATATTATATTATACATTTACGTATGTATATATATATATATAGTTTAATCATGGTCAAGCAATATTTAAGATTCTTAACGCCGCACATACCAACAAGCCAGGGATCATCATTCCTCCAGGGTGCCTAGGTGATGCAGCAGCAGGTGGAGGAAAAGAAAGCGGCTGCACTGCAGCAAGCCTTTGAGGAGCTGGAGGATTGCCTGGCTGATTACTTCAATTATTTGCCTGACAAGGCACCTGGGGTTTGAGCCACATGGAGCCATTGATCATCATTGATCCTCAGAAATTGACCGTTTGGGTGCGGGGGTGGAATTTGTGCGGTACTCGTACTGGTTCTTTAAGGGTCAAGGAAGATCGATCTGCAATACACAAGTTCTGCAGGGTACGGGTTTGCGGGCATGTTGTCAATGTTGTGGAAAGTTTGGGTGAGAGCCTTGGGAGGTATGGCAACATGTTTCAACATGTTTCATCATTGTTTTTTCTATGTCCCAATTGGTCCTTTGGAGGTTAGGCTGTGGCATTCCATTCAGGATTCCTCAGGATTCAGCACCCAATCTCGGAGTGTAAAGGCTTGATCAAGAGCTCATGTCCGTTGAGTTTTGTGGGGGCGACTCGCAAGGTGATGACGGTGGGTGAGTATGTGGCTCAGCACGGTGCGGCAAAGGCAGCAACGTAGTAGTCAGCGGCTTATTGCGATATATGTCGATGGCTTTGTACAGGCTGACTTTCATTTGTTCTGAAGATAGCTTGTGATTCTATCACTGCGTGCGCCGCAGGATGTTGAGAAAAGATGAGACGGGGGGTTGATATTGTCGTTGCTTTCGGAAGAAGGCACCATCATTTCGGTACCGTAGGTTGAAAGATGAGGTACATATGAAACTGGGGTTCTTGCCGAAAAACTATGGCCATGGCTTAAGTGATGTCAAAGACTACAAGATTGTCTGACTGTTATTGTATGTGCATGCGGCTTTGTGGTAGCATTATACTGTTTCATTGGAACTTAGTAACTTGGGTGATTCATGTTTCAATGTTACTTCTTAGCCAATACCAAAAATACTTGTTGCAGAAGAAAAACAATCCCTTCAATGGAGCGCTTTGCAAAGTTCAATGTGCAGCAATTACTGCGCCGTAGCAGATGGGTTGTGCACAGATTGTGCAGTAGTAGCAGGCAAAATTTGGCTCGTCAAATGAGGTACTCTAATGTTCAGCCATAAATTGTGGGAATATCACAGGGCACACTACATAGTATAATATGTAATTATATTAGATGATGTACATATTATACATATTTTTATTCTTCTTCTTATTATTATGCGTCTATTTGTACTTATTCCTTTAGCATATGCTGAATTGTGTTTTCAATAAACGAGTCCGACCATGTTCGCCATGTTCTTCGTTTTTTCCACTGTCGGATACTGTCGGACAGGAGTTCCAAGCTGACGTTCCTGCCTCTTGGCCACCTCGTTGAGGGTAGGTTTGAATTGTGGCTTTGAGATGGAATACAACCAGATGGAACCAGTATCATGGCATGAATGGACCATTTCACTGTGATGTCCTGTGCTTTGAGATTCTGTTTTTTGTTAGTATAGTTGTTTCCTGCTGCCATGGGTTGGTGGCAGATGGTCGTATCTTTCCAAAACAAATAGATGAACATAGTGTGTGTGTGTGTGCGCCCTTTTTCTAGGACGCTTGCTTACATATATATATATATATATATATGTATATATAATTCAATTATATATATATATATATTATACAGAGATAGATTGACATATATCAATATATATATATAATATGTATATAATTATATATATGTGTGTATATGTGACATTTTTACATATGTGAAGCATTTGTGCTTGGGCAGAGCAGATTGCAGACTAGCACTGATATTCTTTCCACTTTTGCCAAGCCAGGTTGTACCCTGGAACACTGGCATGGAATCCTCAAAAATGGGTCTATAGTACTACTAGGCCCTATACTGCCATGCTGAACTCTTTCTCAGTTGGTTGTGGCAACTCACACCTTTGGCCGTGGCAGTATCCACTTTTTGTTGTGGCAGTATCCATTTTTTTGTGGCAGCACACCTTTGGCCTTGGCAGTATCCACTTCTTGTTGTTGTTGTTGTTGTTGTTGTTGCAATATCCACTTTTTGTTGTGGCAGGTCAGGTGTTTTGCTCCATGTGGTGTGTGGCAGGTGCCAGTTTAGGGGTTATATTCAAGCCATATCCGGTGACAACTTCTCAACAGAGGATCGTGCTAGAGCAAACAGCTAAGTCTATAGTCTATAGGGGAGTTTCTTCCTACTGGGAATCCTCATTCCATAGCACTCATTCTCGGGGCTTCCGGGGTACTCGTACAGAACAGACTTTGCGTGAGACTTCATATAGCTCACGTAGGGGTCCCCCAAAAAGATTGAAACGTTGTTCCAGGATGTTATAGATGATGTCTCCCAAAAAAAAACAAGTCTTTAACTGTTCTATCTATTTGGGGGGTGCTATGTAGCAGTTCATATAACAACTATCCGACAGGTTTTCTGAGGGGTCTCCGAATTTGTGGTTTTCCGTCCAAGGTTGGAGGACTCGTTGAGGGGCAACTCAAAGACTGCAGGGATCCGAGCTGATGGATGGGCATACCGAGCTGTTGGCGTCTTGATCCAGCGATTTTGTGACCTGGATTCTTGTTGGGTTTCTTGAAAAATAATCAGTTTCAGGTAAGTTATATTTCTGATTTGGTTGGGCGTGTTGTTTTTGGTAATTATCGGACATCGCATTATGCAAGGACTTGGCAGAGATTCACCTTCCGAGGCCATGATTGCAGCCCTATCTCCAGCTGGTTCTGACCATGATGAGACCACAAGTACCTTGCAGTCACTCGGTTTCGATACCCCAAACGGCCGCCCTGGGCGGCCTGCGCGTGGTGGTTCCATAGCCTCAAACGACTTCACTCTGAAAGTCGGTGTATTTCAGGTATTTTTCACATGTGCCAATTGATTATAATATATCAATTATATTCTGTAATTTTGATTATGTTGGTGAAGAGGCGGAGATATTGAAATGCGAGGGCTCTGTGTCAGCAACTTGATTGTGTAATTGGTGCCAATATATGCACCTGTTTGCCCAGCAGCGATCCCAGGTTTGCTCAGCATGTGAAGGCAGGATGTTTGATGCGTCCTCAGTCCAGCCCAAGAGCGGTCTATGTGGAAAGATCATTGTGTATAGCAGCTACTCTAATCTAATGCATGTCCACGACTTAATACCACGATATGGTTTCACACTGTGACACTGCACATGGACCTGTCAGTCTGTGAGTGTGTAAGTCAAATGTTGGTGTCCTCGGAGTGCCCTGGCGAGTTTGGCAGGCTGTGAAAACGAATGCCAAGAAGAATCTGAATCAAGAGGTGCTTTTGGGTCTATGACTCATCATGACCCATCAAGTGGAATTTCAATGAAATTTGACTAAGCATTTCATAATAATTATTTCATATTATTTCACATATATTTCACAGTTTGCAATGCTCACCCCTTACACGGCAATGGGTCAACAGCCACCGTGCCACGAGGATCATGTGATGCAAGAGTTGGAGGCTGAATGTGCTCGACTGCGGCAGATGGTGGAGACTGGCGCAGGCAGGTTATCGCAGGTTTTGTTTTTGGTTCAGGATTGATGAAGATTGGGGGGGATCCACGATTGAAAACTTTAAAATCACATGTCGATGTTTTTTATTTGTGAAGAAATTACGTCCGGTAAGCCTTGCAACCAGAAATGTGTAGTGTCGCCGTCCGCTGGAGGTGTCCGTAGGTGTCTCACGTGCAGTTTACATCAGTCTATTGGGTTTGGATGGGTTTGGAGGTGATCATTTAATGTACAATGTTTAAAGATGTTTAAAGCATATCTTTTTGACAACAGAAACAAACTTGTTGGATCGGCAGCCATAACTGGCCCAAGAAACCACCAATGAATCCCCAGCTGCCCAGCTCATAGCCGCCATAGCCGTAGACAAAAAAAACCTGTCACAGGCCAGAGCCAAATTCAAGAGCTTGCAGCCTTAGAGGAGATGCAGAGGCGCCTTACTAGGTTGCTTTCCATTTGCCTGGGATCCATTGGTTCATTTCTTGCAAGTCGCTGAAACTTGTTGAGTCAATCGTTGTTCGTTGTGTGCATGGGTTTTCACATATTTTCACTAAAGGCGTATATAGTTATATAATGTTATATATATATATACATAGAGAATAGTAATGAAAACAATAACAATAGTGACAATAATCATAACAATAATAATAACAACCAATAAAAATGTAATATATATATATATTATACATAAATACGTGTGTGTGTGTGTGTGGATATGTAGGTATATTGTTTCCTTTCTTTTTTGCGGCGGTTGGGGGACGGATATCCATTGCCTATAGAACTATTTGGAAGATCCGGTTTCGACTTCGTTGCAGGAAGTACGGCCGGAACTTTCAGGAGCAGCTGCGGCTGGGCGGCACTTCCAATGTTTTCCCCAATGGTTGGATGATGTTTGCATGCGAGGCGATTCGCTGCATACATTACATCCCAAGTGTATCCTAGGGACATGCCAGTAATATCAACATATATATATATATCAACTATATCCCATGTAATATATTTGCAACATTTTACACAATATATATATATATATTCAACTTACAAAGTGATTCTACGATCAATTATGCAGCCCTGCTGGTGATTGCTGGTGTCACTGAGGAAATTGGCCAACGAATTGCAAAAGCAACGAGAGATGCTGTTGGCCGACGCCGGCCTTACCTCGCTGGAGCGGTTGAACATGTTGGAACCAATGATGATCAACGGATGCATCCATCACCATTGATTCAAAGGCACAATTAGCTATTATTAAAATTAATTGTCCAATTAATGTCAATTATATCGATTATATCAGTTATGCCGTTGTTTGTTGCATAATTGGTTTTTGCTATTCCTTGGTTGGTGATGGTTGGCTCATTGGCGAGGAGATGTCCAAGAGCGTTGGCTTGGAAGATCATACGCCGCATTTGCTGAATGAAACTTGACCGAAAACTGAGTGACCTATACTTTATTATCTTTATCTATTTGGTCAGGTTTTTGTTATTCCTTCCTTCCCTTAAAAGTATATAATTCATACTCCCCTAGATGGAGTTTGTAGGGGGCCTTTATTGGAGCGACATATGATCCTATATGGCCGGCGAAATGGTGTGACAAAGAATGTCGAAGAGCCACTCCAACCAGAAATCGCTGTTCATTTGATGTCATTTATGGTGCTCAACTCAACCATTCAAATTTGATGTTTTACTTGTTTGATCCATGATCTATGCTAGAAAAGTTGGTGGCTAGTATTTTTTTTGGTGTTTGCCTTGCAGATATATAGAGCATGAAGAGGTGGATAAGTGGGACCTTTCAAGTGTTACAACACCTTCTTTATGCTGCCAAGACGGGCATGTGATGTGTTTTTCTTCGCAGCTGTGAATTAGTGCACCAATCGTGCAGGTTTGCTATGACCCTGAGCTCAATGGTTGCTTGATATACTTCCTCAGGAGGGGCGTGCCTGAGAATGCATTGTGTTTCTTCGATGGTGTCAGTTGCAAATCATAAGATTGGGATAGATTGATTGGGCAAGTATTGCAACACAGTCCAACAATCATGTCGTTGGGAGCTCTTCGTCTTTACATATGGGTTTTGCAACTGAGCAACTGGATCATACTTACTCGTAGCATTGCAATTGTCCCTAGGCCAAACATGACGGTCGCTGCTTCCCCCATTCATTTCATTCAGCTAAGGTGCCCTGCACTATGGGGAGCGAATCTTGTCAAAAAATATGTGCATGGCACATTTGTTGAGCTGGGTTCTGCACGATTCGATGTGAACGGAGAAACCCAGGATCGAAGCAACACCATCTCTTTGAAGGGCTTGGGCATGTTGCCACACATGCTGGAGATTCACAACGTTGACAATTGCGCCTCAGCTGGATGGGAAACCTGTGCAAAAGCTACAGCTGATGCACTACGAGGCTAAAGCTTGCTCTAAGAAAGGTGAAAAAGTAGATCAGATAGACAGTTTATATAAAATATATAAACACATCTGAACAAACAATAATCGAATTGCTCCAAAAAAGACTGGATTTTGTCCATTTCATTCCATTTCCACCGATTTAGGTATTGGGATGATCTCCAAAATTGTGCTGCAAGTATATGGATGGCTACTAACTGACCTGAGCACCGTGAAATATCCCACTGATGGAGGCTCCACTGCTGACCCTCACTTCAGGAATAATTATGGGTTGTGGGAAATGGATGCGTTCCCTCTTCAAAATTTGGCTCAACAAACATGCCCTTTGGTCGGTGTTTCTTAATGTTGGCTGAGATTGGATTTTGTTGGTGGGTTAGGTGTTGGCATAAATGCCTGATGAAATTTGATATGTGGTATGATTCTTGGTTTCCACCATTTTTGTTAATCTTTTTGCTGGTTCTTTTTTGTTTCTTTAAACGTGGTAGAGCACCTTGTGGCGCTTAGGTCAGGTGGTTCTTCACTACAAATCTGGCCGCGTCCTACTCAATGGTCGCCTCGTAGGGGATGAATCTAAGGATACAACATCTGTGGCCAAGGCCTGCTGATGATTCCATTAGGGAGTCATGGTTGGTAGCTGGAGGATGTGTATAGATGGGGTTGCCTATGAAGACACACACACACATACATATACAAAAATATACATATTTTCCCGTTTCAGGGCCATATCATATCATATCATATCACATCACATCATATCATATCATATCATATGTATATATATATATTATTATGGTTTTGGATGACATGAAGAATGCGGACATGATGCAGTTGATATACAGCAGGATAACGCATGACAATCGTCCAGATGAAGGTCATCCAGCATTTGTGCCTGTCCTGCTTGATGGACCAACGTTTGTTTAAAATCATGTTATAGCTGATATGTTTATTCAACTCCAGGGTGCAACGTGCATTTGGCTGAGCTTTGTGTTTTCCCTCCGGGGTGTTCGGTCATTGACCTCAGGCAGTGCTGTGTCACAACGACCGCATCATCGCAGGGCATGCCTTTTGTTTCCGCTGCTTGGCAGCTAGAGTCATCCATCGTCATGGTGGGGACATTCTGAAAATCTTCCTCCGAGTTTGAGCGCTGCATAGCGGTACAAAAATTACCCAGCTACCCACCCAAGCTGTATCCAAATTACACCCAGATCTAAAGCCAGATCACTCGGGCACATGGTGGGTGAAAGATTGAAGTTCTGGGGGCCTTGGACAAAGGTTTGGTGATCCCCAGTGAGAGCAACATGGCGGATGATGTGCCCTTGGAGAATTTCGGCTGAACTGCAAGATGGATGTATTTCGTATCACAACCTCAAGTATGTGCATGATAATTAATTTGCAAATATGTAATCCACACACACACTATATATATAATTATAATATATATAACAATATTATATATATAATCATTGCTTGTGTGACATCATGAACATAAGTGGTTGTTTTCCAAGGGAGGGCCTGTACATGCACGTATTCACAGTCCATGTGTAGTTTGCTTGATTTTGAAGCATATCAAGAAGTAGCACTGTATGCGTTTTTGCATGTGTTTACCTGGCTTTTCACACCATCTCAAAAACAGAATGGCCTTGAAGTACAGGACCGTAGTGTTTCATGTGACACAATTGTGTGGCCTACCTCGAAACTCGGTTGATAGAGTAATCAGGACTGATTGACGTGTCGAAGACTTGTCTCTTGATTTAGTTGATGCTTCATATCCGTCCTATAGCGGCCCACTGTGAGCACAGCACTACGTTTTTGGGTGCTTTGAAACATCGAAGTGGTAGCTAAACGAGTTTCTTTTAAGGACAGCCTTGGACGAAGTGGAAATGAAGGACGACCCGAACTATCAGTGCCTCGAACCTTCAATATCACATCCTGTTGCCGCTTATGTACACCAGTAATCAAGGGAGCTGCTCAAGGGGAGTGCATCCAAAGTGAACATTTCTGAGTATGGTCGGTGACTCCTGGCTGGCAGTTTCAAACATATCACATACAATTGATTCTTACAGGGTTAATTTTCTGCCCTTTTCGGGATTATCCATAATTACCCCTATTTCCCCACGAATTCTTGTGATGGATTTAGGTAAGCCCTTGCCCTGGTTCGATGAGGCGTGTCTTGCTACTCTTCAGAAACTTCCAGAGTCGGATTGGAGAGATCCGTGCTCAGCAGAGCTTTGGCTGGTAGAAAAAGAGGGATACAGGTCAGGAAACTGAAGCAGACCAAGGTCGGGGACAACTGAATATCATGTGATATACCCAATGCATCTCTATGCCATAAACATCATAAACCACCCCAATTGGAGGCCTATTATTGGGCATTTTTGGGGACAGCCATCCAGTCAGAGATCGGTGCCCAGAATTTTCTGGGACAAGCTGACACGCCAATCCGATAAAGACCACCTTTCCTGCCACAGCTCCTGCATGCTTTGGGCCCAGTCTTTTCAAGTTGCTTAGTTCCTTTGCTCTAGCTATGGAATATATTGGAATCCAAATCAGCTTGTAGCGAAGTTACCAGGTTTGATCCCGCGCCTCGGGCCACGCAGTGAAAATCTCAGGTTTCGCATAATTTTCAAGAAGGCAGCGGAAAAAGGATGGCGGTCGGGAAGGGCAAACGCAAAAGGATGCTGGTTGATGGTGTCAACATGTTTCAATCAATTTTTAGACATCTTCTGTTGGCATCCCAACGGATGTTGCTCCGAATAATTCAATAGAACAACATCAATGTGATGCGTTAGAACCAACATGGTGCCGGAAAATTGGCACAGATGGTATTTGGTATTTGTATTTGCCAGAGACGACCACGCTTATTGAACATGTGCGCATGTGTCCGAATATGTCCGAATTTTTGGCTTGTTTATTGAACCATTTTTAGCCTGCACATGGGTTCTTAATGCGTCAGGGTGGTGTTTACTTGCACAGGTCTGCAGATTCGTGGATGAGGCCAGAAGGGTAGATGAGCGACAGTTTTTCTCTGTGTCCTTCATGGCACCTCCTGAGTCCTACAAGTTTTGTCTCCTGGTCCGCTAGATGTTCAACCATGGGAACGCTTCCTCTTTCATATGACTTTGAGAAGGGGCTATCAAAAGAACACACTGACTTTTGAGTGTCTGGGTGTGTCTTTTGCCATGTCATGGCCTGGGATGAGGCCAATCAGATGGCAGCCACCATGTGCCCTTTGGAGCGTTTAAGATTCAGCGCTGAAGTGCTGACAGCCTCTGGGCAGCAGGGTCATTGAGATGTGCCCATCCCAGATTTAATGATTTTCTGAGTGGATTCCTGGACATGATTTTTAGGTTTTACCTGAAGAGAAAAAGGTAACCTTTCTTTCACTCCTTGGGGCAGCAGCAACATGGTGGCATAAACACAGCAATCTTGTTGTGGTGGTTCAAACATGTCACTGCGGGAGTTCCATCCCGACAAATGGGATGATTCCAACCCAGCCCCCCTCTGAGATTCCAACCCCTTGGGGCGTTGAAACCACCAGCCACCATGTGACATTGAGGATATTTTCGGTCAGGAGGATGATACCCTTGTGCCTTGGAAGCATATGCAGTAGAGAGTGGTATTTGCATATGTGTATAGAAATTTCGGCACGCATTAATATGCATCTTTGCATAGTATATAATTATATAACTATAGAATCACTGGCAATAACAATATTAATATTATCGATCAGTGATAATGGTAACAATGATAGTAGTAATAGTGATGCCAAATTATACGTATATGATATGTATATATTTCTACAAGATTTGTTTTGATTATATATTAGAATATAATTAGATATGAATATGAGGGTATATGAATATGATGGTATTTGTTCATCAAATCCACTGGTCGCATCCCCAATGCATCAAATATCATTGCGTTCCTAGTTGCAGCCCGTACAGCGTTGAGCCCTCTTTTCTTGCACCCATCATTACCCTTCAATAATCCGCGGATTGACCCGATTCGATTGGATTGACATTATAACTAACCCCCCAAAAGGATGGAAAAGTGATTCATCATTATTTTAGCCTTTTTCTGGGGCTTTACCAATGGCTTTACCATGCTTTACCAATGGCTTCACCAATGGCTTCACCCAGGAGCCTGTGGTCCGGCTGCGTCGCTTAGAGCGTGGTGCGGCACGCTGGCGCTCCATCGTGCGCGAACGCGTCATCAAACGACCAGTGTCCCCTGTGGCGGCAACGCGGGGCATTGAGGGTACCGTTGGTGGCTGGGCATAGCTCAATGCATTGAATTCACTGATTCGTTTTTGAACACATGACAATCCATTGCAATCAGTTTAATTAAATGGTGATGGATTGTTTTTTTGCTGGACAAGAAAACTACTCTCCAATTAGTGATTAATGGCTGATGATTAATAATAAATACTCGTAAGGGATAATTTACAGGCAATTAATATTATGGATTTTATTTTCAACTATATGAGCAGGGGTATCCTGCAATAAATGCTCTTGAAGAACATCAGGGAATAATCGGGAAACTTTGAACGACCTCGCAAGCTACTTCACTACGACTGCTGCCTTAACAAGGAGAATCATTGCAAACATTGCCTACTTCAATTTTCCAGGGAGAATCATTTCCAGAGAGAGAGAGAGAGGTTTTGGCTGAGAAACCGGCGTTCTGAGATCCAACTGCTCATGTTTTGTGGCCTTTACAAACCAAGTGCAAAACATAGTATCCCATTACGGCAATATAAACCTCCAAAACTTGAAATTATGTTGCTTAACGCATTGCCCAACATTGGAGTTTTAGCGACGGCAATCGGGAGTCATGCACGTACATGTAGATACCAATCCAAAATTATTTGATTTTGGCAAAATTAAATTAGTTGCAGAATTGATCAGGTGAAAAGTGAGTGAGAATTGATGCGACAAACATCTGGATGGAACCCAGAAATGATATTCAGAAATGAGGCTGGTTAATTTGGTTACTTCATTGGCTTGGGTCTATTGAACATAATTATCTATCTAATCAAAGTAAGATGGACAAGGGCGACGCTCCAGGTTACGTCGGAAAACAGACTTTGATATTTGACATGCCAATGAGCTGAGCTCCCCAAAGGTTCACTTGTTGGTGATGAACCATAAGTTGTCATGCGGAGCTGCCTCAGGAATGACATGACTTTATGAGTTTGGTTCCAGGTTGTACCATGGGCATGCCAGCATATGCCAGCTGCACCCCAGATGTCAGACATGCCTCCAGTGAGGGTGGGCCATGGCGGGCCACAACTCCACCATTTTCTGGTCCAGGTCTTTACTGCATCACTTTGTGAACATCAGCATGCAGAATGTGCAGCTCTGGTCGGACCAGACAAGCTTGGTGTGCCTTGGCTCAGCCTCAACAAACATCACTGTTTGACAAAATCAGGGTTTGCTGAAGGTTTTGAACCACATGTTTCAAGTCGATTCTCTATACTTTTCCATCCCTACTTGCAAAGTTTATCGCCACTTGACTTTATACGTTAGGAGTCAAAACCACAAATCAATCTGCTGTTCCTCTTCTGTGCAATTCTGTCCTATACGTCCCATGCTGTGAAGAAAAGCTTGCGCCCGACCTGTTCCCAGGATGAAGGTGGAGGAGTTTCACCAACGGTTGCAATGCTTTCGGGACGCCTACAAGGCCGAATTGCAACACACCCAAGGATGTTGTGCTGAATGGTTGGGCGCCACACACTTAATGAAGTTGGGTGAACAATGGTTCAACGGTTAAACGAAATTGTGATGAATCAATCCATGACAGCTGTGTCATTGTTTGGCTTCAATCGACTTGCGGATCATTTTGGAAACAGCTCAAACCAGGTCGAAAAGGTCAACGTGACAACCGCAAGGCCCTTTTTCAGATCCCCAAATTTACCAGAAAGGGATCAGATTGAAGATATAAAAAAGGAAACAGAAAAGAATCCCATACTGGCCGTTAGTGTATTTATTGGCGGGTTTCTTGCTTCACCAATGTTTACCAATGTTTACCATATCATTCTCCCAGCAGGCAGTGGTGACGGATGGACATCCCATGGATGACTTGCAGCCGGCGGCGGCCTGGATAGATTGGGATGGTCCCATTAGATCCCAAACGACATCGACAAAAACAAGTGTTCCCTTGATGTCTTCAATAAGTAGAACATTTGATTTGATTAGATGAGATCAGATAGATAAATATAGAATGATATAGATGTAGATGTAGCAAGTGCCTCAGATTTGGGCAAAGGCTAAGGCTATACCATTGAAAGTCCAACATGCCAAGGAAAGAGACTGCTGGAGTCGCATTCCTCCATGGGTGGCGGCCGAACTGGAGCAGGAGCTGCGAAAAAAGAAAAACGTGGACATGAGACGCATAAGACATACCAGGAGGATCCATGGTATTGTTAAATGATCCATATGGGATATTCCCTTACATAGGCCTTATATATGGTAGGTACCTCCAATTTAGGTTCCTGAAATGGCCATTGAAATGAGTCTGATGTACCTGGAAAAAGTATGTCAAGCAGGAGCAGCTGGAACGAGAAATCGCTCTGAAGGAGCATCTTTCGAAGGTGCGGACTGCTTTGCATCATGATGGCACCATTTGAACCACTGCATGTCATATTCACATCGAAGATCTCGAAATGAACTCAACAAATTTGTGTAACATTTTCAAAAATCACTTGTTGAACAGGGTGTTCCACAATTCCTATTCTCTTGCTATGTGCCAGGGAAGATCAGGCAGAGAACAGATCCTGGAGGCCTGGAAATGGTCAGTTTGAGAACCAGATCCGCCTGGTGAAAGTCATGCCCTGCAGGAGCAGCTGTCCAGCATGCAGCGGCTACTAGACGCAAAGGACAGGGCTTGGTCTTCTAGACCTTCAACATGGCAAACGACTTGCAGAGGGCTCTTAGCATATATACACACATATATGCATATTATATATATGCCCATATCCAATCCAAATATCTCATTGATTCATATTGTGCAAAACTACCAACAATATATTTTCTGGTTTTGGGGGGGTTCCTGCTGTGAACTCTTCGGGACAAACGTTCCGTTATTGGTTGGCCTTTTCCAAACGACAGGACCGGAGGATTGAATCTCTGGAGATGGCCGCTGCGGCGAAGGTGAAATGCAGATCTTTATGGAGATCTGTGTGTGTTAACCTCTCAAGAAGTCATCATCAGCTATAGGGTAATGATGGGTAATGTGCTATTTTTGGCTAGCTTTTTTCACTCGATGATTTATCGGCTGTTATGCTGAATGTCTTCCAACTTCAGTTTTGCAGTTTTACTGTTAGGCTTACTCATTCATGAGTCGTATCCTGTGCAGGATGTGAGCACGAATCAGTCATGTTTATCCTAAAGATGACCAACCCTTTGTGGCTCTAGTGACGTAAATTTCTTCCAGATCTCAAAGTTTGATGGATCGGAATATGTCTTATTCCTGATTAGATGTTATAAAGTCTCGAAATTTGCCACATTGAAAATCTACATTCATACCGTTTTTGTGGTGCAATGTTGATGTTTTCATTTCAATGGAGATATACCATGATATACCATGGATATACCTACCATGGATATACCATGATATACCATGATATACCCATTTTCAGGTCCAACAAATCTGTCGAAACTTGCCATGAAAAATCGCCAATCGCCTGTTGGTCGCCCAGGGCTTGACGGCCTCGATCCCACCAAGGGAGAGGAGGCCCAGCGTTTCATCGCCACCAAGTTGCTCAGCGCGAGTGGCGTCAGAGTGGTTTTTAGGGCTGAAAAATGGTGGACATAACCAGAAAAAATATGAAAAAATAGGGTTTTACATGGATTTAAATGGAATTTTGTAATTATATAAGTATCGGCAAAAAACAATTGACAAATTTGGGATTGAACATGATTTGACCATGGAAAAATGGGAAAACATTCGGGACTTAAGAATGGCCAAATTGTGATTTAACCATGGAACAAATTGGAATAGACAGGGTTTAAGCAGGGAGATTAGGAACAGTGGGACATGGATTTAAATATGGCAGAACCATGGACAAAATTGGAACATGCTACATGCTGATTAAAACATCAACGTGTTTTTTGGTAATCAAGCATGGGCATGGTTCAAAAGCCATGTTTGATTGGCATGTTTTGCTATAATATGGTAAATCCATGTAAATCCAACAATAAACCATCCCCAATATGACCATCAATGAGTGGTATGGTATGTATAAACCATCCCCACAAATGGTAGGTTTATGGCATTGGGTTTGCCATCCCCATTGGGGAAAGTCAAACATGGGAAGAGCTGCGACACAGTGGCGATCCCATAGCTGAATCGCTCAGGTCTAGATAAGCTGCGTGAGGCTGGGCTAGCTGGAAATAACAATGTTATTTTTTTTTCTTTCAATGTGTTGGAAGTGAAACATGTTGGCACTTTTGGAAGGTTTCCTATACAGATTAATCATTTGTTTGTTTTCCATTACCATTGCAGAGTCTGTTGATGGTTGTACTGCAAGTTGAGGGAAACGAAGCGTGCCTGGTTTCTGTTTGGCATGCCAGGTCCCAGCAAACCGCAAAGATGCACACTCCCAAGTCATGAGAACCTTGGCCAACAGCAACAGGCCGCCACATTAGTTTTTTGGTATGCGCCAGGTTGCCTGAATTTGTGGTGGTTAATTCTTGCATGGTTTGATTCCTCATATCGAAACATCCTTTGCTATTGGTGGTATGACAAGTGCAAAACCATGTGTAGCAATTTTAAGCAAGGTGCAAGGTACACTAAGTCTAAAAAAAAATGGGTAAGATAGTGATGAATTAAGCTAATGTTAGTAAAGCAATACTAAACCATCCCCCAAATCACCATTTTACTGTGATGAATGGTGTGCACCATCCGGGATATGGGTGGTTCATGGTGGTTCATATTATTGCTTTGCCAACAGTAGCTTAATAAAACCCCTATTTAAAAAAGTGTGCAAAGGTGACACTGTACTACTTACATAGTTTAATCTATCGTGTACTTATTTTGTTGTGGGTCGCTCACTGAAGGTCGTCCACGTGTCCGGATCTCAGGTCGCGCTAAAGACCTGATCCACAGCGGCCGCGAGCGTCGCGCTGCTGAGATGGACGTGGTGGAAAGGTGGGCCCGGCATGATCCCCATGGATCCCCCATGGTGGGATTTGGGTGCTGAACATATGGTGTGTGTATATATATATCAGCCTTAAACGGCCATTTTATGATCATTTAGGGAAAATGAATGGTCACATGATTTGATCATTGACATTAATAGGGTGCCCTATTTTCAGACAAAGCCATTTTCAGATTGTTGGAACATGGTGGAACATCCTCGTAAATCTCAATGACAGCGTCATGTTCACTAGGAATAGTGTGACACCAAGAAAAATGAAAGTCGTTTTTTTTTCCAGGAAAATTGGCTGAAACGAACCAAGGAAATGAGGAGTTACTTTCAGGGATAGACCCGCAAAATAATGATTGTTCGGGGATTTCATGACAAACATAGGAATATAATTCACAAAGAATGGGTATGAAATGAACGTACATGACCACCAACTGCCACAAACTATTCAGGTGGTTGTTCCAATCGTCTTACTTTAAGCCGTGGCCGTTGATGTTTTCAAAGTATGGGTAGTAATTGATAGTAATTGTATATATATATATATACTAATTATGACTCCTATGTATAGTATTTATAGTATGTTGTTTATTGAATTGGGATTGCTTGATGGCAATCCCCAACGGGAATCGAGGCCTGAGCCAACTAGGCGAAAGGAGATGAACTAATTAATGCTTGAACCGTGCTCACAAACTTGACATTCGTGGCCTTCTGTTGGATGATCCGCACTGTTGGTCAACCATCTCGGAAGAATAGGGATTGGTCGGGTATAAGGCATATGAACGGACATAAATCAGGAATTCAACAAGGCAGTTGAGTAATAGGTGTTCCTTGAATGAAAGAGTTGTTTATCCAGGAAACTACTGTAAACCTGGCCTCGGGAGCAGTCGGTGTACAGGACTATGTCGCTGTTGCAGGACAGATCTTCTTTTTTTTGCGGACAGCAAAACTGGTGGGAGTAGTGAGGCAAACCCAACGAGGAAAACCATCCCCAGCTGGGAGTTCTTATATGTTCTTATTGGATGTTGTCCTTATTTGATTCCCAAAAAGAAAAGAAGATGTGCACCTCAATGAGACTCCAGGGGTTCTCGCACGCGGCAGGTGGCTTGAATGCTGTCACAGTAGAAGATGTGGCAGTTTTGTTGCGTTGATGCGGACAATGGAGACTGTATAATTTTGCCAAACTCCAGTTTTGGTGAAAACTCCGAGGAGATTGTGATGACTAAATTCCATGTTCAAGGTCGTTGTTTTAATCAAACATCCCTTGACGCAAGATCCCAAAAAAGGAAGGCATGCCGCAATGGCCTTCCCGGAGGCATCTGCAAGACTTCGACAGAAAGGGAGAAGAGTTCTTGGAGAAGCTACGCTTCCTTCGTTCAGAGGCAGTTTTCGGTTGCACTCCACGGTTCCATTTGTTGGAATGGTGGTTGGAATGATAGTGGGTAGGGGTGAATCATTCCCAAATAGCCTAACATAAGAATAAAACCAGATTGTTGGAGTTGCCTGGGGTTTGGGATTTGGCTCCTTTGTTTCTTTTGATATTGTTGTTCACCAACATTGCACGCCAACTTGCATCTCTTAGGAAGAGTCAGCACACACCCTGCCAGGTGAACTCTGAAATCGATTCCTTCGAGAGTGCTGAGGCAGTAGTGGTGCGGACAAGTTTGCATTGTTGAACCCATTTCACAGAAATTGAGAGGTTATGCACTTGGGTTGGTTCCATCAGCCATTCACCTTATGGAACCGTTCACCTCAAGAAGTTGGCACTCAGCATAGCATAGGTCAGTTGCACACAGGCCGAAGGCCTTGTTGTTCCTTGGCCAGATTTTGGTGGAGGTCCAGTTTGAGGAAAGCCCCCACTTTGCCAGTTTGATAATTAATATGTTATATATAATATACAATATATATTACTGAAAATTGTGATCAACCATTAAATTTTGGGATACCCTATTTTCAGACAAAATGGGAATCAACCCATTGCAATGTTTGAGCAGCAGAGGGTGGATGGATCCGGCAGATGCCAAGGATTACCGACGACTCCATCGAGAACTCGATGAACGACACATGCAACTGGAGCATCACATGCAGTTGCAACAAGAGCTGAAGGCAGTGGAGTGGGGGAAATCACTTGGTGGTTTCAAACAGTTCTTAACTGCAATCCTATTGGGGAGGATGATCCCAACCGACTATATTATATGTTCAGGGTGGTTGAAACCACCTGCCAGTTGTGAGGTTGGAATCGACTTCTTGGGAGGTATAATCAATTGAACAAGACTAGCACATCAATTAGCAATGGTACAAGGTCGCGCTTGAAGACCCATAGGGATCCTGTAGGGTTTATTCAGGTCAAGCCTCTGGAAATGTGAAAAGTTCAACTGCACTAAACACTACTGTAATGCCACAATGGATGCACTTAAACATCACGTGATGATTTTGGCATTTTGCTACCAAGATACGGCGAACCATGTGCTTCGTTGATCAACATCTTTGCCAGGTGGTGAATGTGCATAATGTGCCCATGGGTAACCAATGGGTACCTCAGCTGTTTCGACTCAAGTGCTTGAATCATTGCATTTTTTGAAGGCTCAGCTTTTGCTGGAGTTGTTTTCTGCAGCCTTGTGCAGCATGTATATGTTCCATGATGGCCAGACGGCGGCGCCTATACAGCTGCACAATGCTGGTGGCTTGGTATGCCTTGGGTGGAGGTTACTGGCGGGGCTTCACACCCATTCCGCCCATTCCTCTTGGGTGGACGAAAATTCCAGAGCGCTTCGGGGCAGGAAGCAAGGGTGTGACCCTCATAATACCAGACTCTGTGACTCACATCGAGGACTCCGCTTTTCCCAATTGCAGATCGCTGCAAACTTTGACAATTCCAAACTCAGTAACTCACATTGGTGAGGCTGCTTTTCGTAGCTGTAGTTCCTTGAAAACCTTGACGATTCCAAACTCCGTGAAGAAGATCGGAAGGTTTGCTTTTCACAGTTGCAGTTCGCTGGTGACCTTAACAATCCCGAAGTCTGTGACTAGCATCGGGCAGTTTGCCTTTTCAGGCTGCAGTTCGTTGAAGGCCTTGTTGCTTCCAAGCTCTGTCACTGAGATTGGAGAACACACCTTTTCTGGTTGCAGTTCTTTGCAAAGATTGAAGATTCCAAGTTCAGTGACTCACATCGGAAACTCCTCATTTTTTGGCTGCAGTGCCTTGAGGACACTGAGGATTCCGACCTCCATTTGTCACATTCGGAACTCGGCATTCTTCGGTTGCCATGTCTTGAAGAGGTTGACGATTCCAAGGTCCGTGACTCACATTGGAAATTCCGCTTTTTCTGGTTGCAGCGCCTTGAAGACCCTGACGATTCCAAACTCTGTCACCTTTATTGGGCAGTTTGCTTTTGCAGGTTGCAGTTTGATAAAGAACTTAACGATTCCGAACTCTGCGACTCACATTCAGGACTCAGTTTTTTCCGATTGCAGTTCGTTGGAGACCTTATCGATCTCCAATTCTGTGATCCGTATCGGTGACTCTGCTTTTTCCGGCTGTGGTTCCTTGAAGACTTTGACGATTCCAAGTTCTGTGGCTCGCATTGGGGACTCAGCTTTTTCTGGTTGCAGTTCCTTGCAAACCTTGTCAATTCCAAGCACAGTGACACACATTGGTGAGGCTGCTTTTTCTGGTTGTGGCTCATTGAAGACTTTGACAATTCCAAATTCCCTGACTGGCATTGGTGACTCTACTTTTTCCGGTTGCAGTTCTTTGCAGACTTTGATGATTCCGAGTTCTGTGACTCACATTGGGGACTATGCTTTTTCCGGCTGCAGTTCCTTGAAAACGTTAATGATTCCAAACTCAGTGACGCACATTGGCAAGGCTGCTTTTTCTGGCTGCAGTCTCTTGAAAACTTTGACGATTCCAAATTCTGTGACTTACATTGGCGACCACGCTTTTTTTGGCTGCAGTTCGTTGGAGAGTTTGGCAATGCCAAATTCAGTGACGCACATTGGTGAGGCGGTTTTTTCCGGTTGCAGTTCTTTGCAGACTTTGATGATCCCACTCTCAGTGACGGACATTCCGACCGAGGCTTTCTATGACTGCAGTTCGTTGGAGAACTTGTCGATGTCAGCGTCCGTGAGTCACATTGGGACTGCGGCCTTCTTGGGCTGCAGATCCTTGAAGTGTTTGTCCATTCCAGACTCAGTGACTGACCTTGCAGAGGACGTATTTTATGGTTGCAATGCTTTGGAAAGTTTGACGATTCCAAACTCTGTCACTCAGATTCAAGAATCATCCTTCTCTGGCTGTAAGTCTTTGAAGAGTTTGACGCTTCCACAGTCTCTGACTTCCATTGGGACCTCAGCTTTTTCCGGCTGCAGGTCCTTATGGAATTTGGATATCCCAGACTCTGTGACTCACATTGGGGATTTTTCTTTCGCTCAGTGCGCTTCCTTGAGAAGCCTGAGTATTTCAAAGTCTTTGGCGTTTATCCCAGTTGGTGCTTTCCTTTCTTGCGGCTCCTTAATTACGTTGGCGATTCCAAAGTCCGTGACTCACATTGAGCCTTGCTCCTTCTTCAATTGCCATGCCTTGAAGAGGTTGTCGATTTCAAAGTCTGTGACTCACATTGGTGAGCTCGCTTTTGCGGGTTGCACTGCGTTGGAGAGTTTGTCGATTCCAAACTCCTTGAAATTTCTCTCGGCAAATGCCTTCAAACCCATTCAAAGGTGCATGTTAACACGACTCCGCAAGCTGGGTTTGAAAAAGTTGAGGGCACCATAGCGCTTCCCGACGTTTCCCCACAATGATTCATAATGATCATAATGTTTCCCATGCCACGGATTTTAATTATACACTTATTGATGTCTACCTGATCCATTGTGGGATGTCTTTTATTCATATTTTCCAATCTGGTAGACCAATGGCAAGTCATGGAGGTCATTGGGTAGCTGGGGGATGGCCTCCCAAATGACTCACTGAAAGGTTATAAAGTTTTGCCAACTACATGAGGACGGTTACAAAGATCAGTAATGAGCATGCGTCCAATGTTCATAAATTGTTCATGTGTTTTTTTACATATATATAATACCTGACCGTAAACTCAACCATTGCCCCTGGCAGGATACCCTGGCGCGCGAGCGAAAGACCAACGTGGAACTGAGGAGGTGACGAATATGATATAATAAGATGATAGCCATGTGATGCAGACACCGCCCAACTGTTTGGTGATTTTTGGATATTGTGTGTTGATGTTTGTTGATGTTTGTTGATGTTTGTTGATGTTTACTGACCATCCTGATTGGCGCTAATTGATGCCCGAGTCTGCCAGGGCCTATGGCGAGCTCCCTGAGACAAGTCTTGATCAGGTGACCTGCCTGCTGGTTTTCCCTGATGTCCTGTCATTTCTATGTTCAGTACCCTCTGGTAAACTAACATAACTATGGAAAATCACCATTTTCAATGGGTAAATCCACTATAAATGGCCATGTTCAATAGCTACGTTAAGTTACCAGAGGGTAAAGTGCAAAACAATTTCACTTCATGATTCATTATGGTGCAAAACTCAGCGCCTTCTGGTAGTGCATTAGCTCCAGTGATTTAGCTGATGAAGTTCGCCCTGTGCGGCCCATCTGCAATGCAAACTTACCAGGAACTGAGCACAAGCCGCACTTCGCGTGAAGCATTGGAGAGGGAATACCACGTGCCCCAGTTGCAAATGCAACTTTTGGATGAGTTGGGACTGTTAGGTGCTACCAGTGGCATCGTTTTGTTGGCTTTAACACAGAATTGCCCAGAAATGGGGGACACCCAAAAAATGACCTCTCTCTCTCTCTATCTGTATATATATATAATATATAGATTGGACAATTTGAAAACATATTGAGTGTCAGTTGAAATTTGTCCATACTTGCCAGCCATTTGAGCGAGCTGTTTCCCCCAGGGTCATATAAATAGAGTGTGATCTTCCTCAGATATGAAATCCCAAAGACTGGCTTTGAAGCTGACTGATCCATATGGATTTCACCAACTGGCATCGCGGGTCTCAGGAGCAACAACAGCAGTTGGAAGCAGAGTTTGATGCGGCCACAGAGTTGTTGCTTTGCGCCAGGGAACAGCTTTCAAAAAGTGCGGCCAGGGAACTTCTGATGCTTGATGAACTTCCGGGGTTGACAAAGGGATCATAGGGGTTGTCCAAGCTGGTAGATTTGAGAGACCAGCGTTGTTTGTTGATTGGAGAGTCTGGAGGGTCAGGAAGTGTGATTCTCGGAGCATTGAGCGATTCAGCAGACTTTCCAAAACATGAATATAATTTTATGGATGGTGTCTCATTACAACCCGGCCTGGGTGGCTTATTTGGGTCCCCCAACCTCCAAATTGCATGGTTTATCGATGTGTTTGGTCCGTCTGCAGCTGTTCATTTGATTCTAGCCGTCACCCTGCGGGGAGAAATTGTGAAATCGCAGTGGTTTTAGTGTCAGTGCAATGGCGGCCTTTACATCAGTGGCCAACCACCCTTCCAATGGCTTTGTGAACGCGACCGCCACTCAGCAACACTGAATTGGTCTGGGAAAGTATAGGTGACTAAAAGCATTAAGAATGAATGGTATTTCCAATGTGTAAGACCTGTGAAAGATTGTGTAAGTAGGTTTCAAGTTGCTCTTGAAGTGTGAGGTACGTACAGCTAGTAGGGAAGCAACCTGCAGACCATGGTCATGATGGATTGCACAGGAAAAAAGGCATCATCAAGTCATCAAGCAAAACCAAACCCCCAGATCCCCCAGTACCCTGACATAACTAGTCGGACAGTATGGAAATGGCTGGAAATAGCCATCATTTAGTTTGATAATTTACTTGTTGTATAAAGATTATAAAGATGATTGTCCATTGCTAACTGCGCGTCGTTACCGCTCTGCTCGCCAGCCACCGCCAGGTGACCTTCCGAGTCCGGGTGGAGACCAGTTTCTTGGAGAAGTTCTTTTACTGTCAGGGATGGCAGATGATCATCATGATCCATTTATCAATGGATAAGGGAAAATTTACAGGAAAGCCCCATATTTAATGGGAAAATCTATGGTTTCCTGTAGATTTTCCCTTAAACCAATCCATTGAATAAAAATTTAAGGAATTTTAAGGATCCATTTCGTAGATAGTCTCCTATAGTTTCTATAGTTTATGAATTTATGAATCGATGATCTATGAAGATGTTTGATATGCGCTTCTTGAATTCTCCAATGCCAAGGTGGGTTACAGGGCAGTGCATCAGTGGATAATAATAATATATATATATTATATACAATGGATGCAGACATCTAAGTATAAATGTTGATGAGAGACCTGGCAGCCCAAAATGCAAAGGCCACTACAGTTCTCAGTGCAGATGTACTGGCAGCTTTGTTGAGAAAAGGGCCTAACATTCTCCAATTCTTGATCCCATTTCCTCCATGAACGGCGTACAATATGATGTTTAATTACATCATAATCATAATTATATTCCTATATTTTGTGCCACTGTGATCCACTGTGCAGATAAATGTCGGTAAATGCAACAATGTATATTGTATAATATGCAGGTAAATATGTGCCAAATATCTAATTTCTGGACGGCCCTCTGTCCCGAGACTTTGGTGACGACGTCTATGTGGTGGGCCCTGGCGACTTGCTGGGTGAGTGGACCCCGAAACAAGGCGTTCTCCTGCGAACACACGAAGAGGCTTATCCTGCCACTCGGCCCGAGAGCCACCCTTCAACATGTGTACAAAAAAAATCATGCATACATGCATACACAGATACATAGAAATACATTTAGATACATGCAGAGATAGATAGATATATATATATATAGACAGATAGACAAATAGACAAATCGATAGATAGATACATGCATAACTAGATAGATAGATAGATCGATAGATGGATAGATGGATAGATGGATAGATGGATAGATAGATGGATAGACGGATAGATAGATCTATAGATGGATAAGTAGATAGATAGACAGATAGATAGACAGACAGACAGATAGATAGATACATAGATTGATATATATATATATAGATAGATAGACAGATCGGTAGATAGGCACATAGACAGACAGATAGACAGACAGACAGACAGATAGATAGATACATAGATACATAGACAGATCGGTAGATAGACAGATAGGCAGATAGACAGACACACAGATAGATAAATAGACAGACAGATAGACAGACAAACAGACAAACAGACAGACAGATAGATGTATAGATGGATAGATAGATACATAGATACATAGACAGATAGATAGACAGATAAATAAATAGATCGATCAATAGGTAGATAGATATATAGTTAGCTACATACATAGATACATAGATAGATAGATAGAAAGATAGATAGATAGATAGAGAGAGATATAGATAGATAGATAGATAGATAGATTAGATTAGATTAGATTAGATTGATAAATAGATAGATAGATGATAGATAGATAGATAGATAGATAGATAGATAGATAGATAGATAGATAGATAGATAGATAGATAGATAGATAGATAGATAGATAGACACATAGTCAAATCGATAGATAGATACATACATAAATAGGTAGATGAATAGATAGATAGATAGATAGATAGATAGATAGACAGATAGACAAATAGACAAATCGATAGATAGATACATGCATAACTAGATAGATAGATAGATAGATAGATCCATAAATAGATCCATAGATACATCCATAGATACATCCATAGATACGTCCATAGATACATCCCTAGATACATCCATAGATACTTCAATAGATACTTCCATAGATACATCCATAGATGCATCCATAGATGCATCCATAGATGCATCCATAGATACATCCATAGATACATCCATAGATCCATAGATGCATCCATAGATGCATCCATAGATGCATCCATACATCCATACATCCATAGATACATCCATAGATACATCCATAGATACATCCATACATACATACATCCATACATCCATACATACATCCATACATACATACATCCATAGATGCATCCATAGATACATACATCCATACATACATCCATACATCCATACATACATACATCCATAGATACATCTATAGATACATCCATAGATACATCCATAGATACATCCATGCATACATCCATACATACATCCATACATACTTCCATCCATACATACATAGATACATCCATAGATACATCCATAGATACATACAGACATACATCCATACATCCATACATCCATACAGACATACATCCATACATCCATACATCCATCCATCCATACATACATACATCCATTCATACATACATAGATACATCCATAGATACATCCATTCATACATACATAGATACATCCATAGATACATCCATAAATACATTCATAGATATATCCATAGATATATCCATAGATGCATCCATAGATACATACATACTTACATTTTTCCATAGATACATACATACATACGTAAGTATGTACGCACATACAATTTACAAAATTCAGATGAGTATAAATTGAACATGGAGGAGCATATCATGGGATTTCCACTATGTACTGATTCTCAGGCCCCTTATCTACATATATATATATATAATATATATATATATACAATTATATGTACATTAAAAATAATGTATACATTGGTGCCTCCATATTTTCATGTTGGTTTACTGGGGTATCAATTCAAGAAATATATGAAAGGAAAAACCAGGGCAACCAGTGAGCCAATCATACGATTCCATCATGTTTTCGTTCCGCTTCGTTGAGTGATTGTCCATTGCCATACAATTGTTTAAAGGTACTTGTAAGGCCTGCAAACGAAAGATACTCAATCACCCCAGAATCTCAGAGTGGTTTCAAGTGATTGGGTTTCCGGAAACTCCCATCGCTGGACAGGGCAGGCCATGGATTGAATTAACCATTCTAATCTCAATCCACTCGGGCGCTTCAAGGTGTGGTTCACGACCATTTCGATGCCCTTGGATATCCGCAAGAGCCGTGACATCGAAATGGAATCTTGGAGTTGGTGCATTGCGGTCAATTGTTCAATCCACCAATTCATATGGGAATCTGTTGTGTATATATGTAATTTTATGATATTTTTTGTATATATACATATGTGTGTGTGTATAATTAAAAAAATATCAGATACATTACATACATACATCCATACATCCATACATCCATACATCCATACCCATACATACACATACATACACATACATACACATACATACACATACATACACATACATACACATACATAGACATACATACACATACATACACATACATACACATACATACACATACATACACATACATACACATACATACACATACATACACATACATACACATACATACACATACATACACATACATACACATACATACACATACATACACAAACATACACATACATACACATACATACACATACATACACATACATACACATACATACACATACATACACATACATACACATCCATACACATACATACACATACATACACATACATACACATACATACACATACATACACATACATACACATACATACACATACATACACATACAGACACATACAGACACATACAGACACATACAGACACATACATACATACATACATACACATACATACATGCACATACATACATACACATACATACATACACATACACACACACACATACATACATACATACATACATACATACATACACATACATGCATACACATACATAGATACATACATACAAACACATACATACACATACATACATACCTACCTACCTACATACATACATACACACAGACACACCTACATACATACATACATACCTACATACCTACATACCTACATACCTACATACCTACATACCTACATACCTACATACCTACATACCTACATGCCTACATGCCTACATGCCTACATGCCTACATGCCTACATGCCTACATGCCTACATACCTACATACCTACATACCTACATACCTACATACATACATACATACATACATACACACATACACACATACACACATACACACATACAAATACCATACACACATACACATACACATACACACATACACATACACATACACATACACACACACATACACATACACATACACATACATATGCACATGCACATACACATACACATGCACATGCACATGCACATGCACATACACATACACATACATATGCACATGCTCATGCACATACACATACACATACATATGCACATGCTCATGCACATACACATACACATACATATGCACATGCACATGCACATGCACATGCACATACACATACACATGCATCCGTGCATGCATGCATGCATGCATGCATGCATACATACATACATACATACGTATATACATACATACATACATATATATATATATATTATTATATATACATGTGCATCTATTACATCATGAAAATCCAAGGAGTACAAGTTCGTGATCCAACGCGCGGGCGGCTGGGCAGAGTGGGAGGAAGGAGCCAACCGAGTTCTCCCACTGAAATTGCAGCTCAGTGGAGATTGGAAGATAAAGGGCTGGGAGGGCTGGGACGTAGGGAATGGGGGAATAGGATGACAATAGTAGCACAACCATAGATAGACTACAAGATTACAATAGTTATATATAGTAATTATTTTGTATCCCCTTAGTATTGTTAATAGTTCTGGATCAGATCATTCCCCCATTCCCTACTAAGCACAGGTAAGACTCCCTTTGGGAATTACCCACAGTTTTTGCCAGGGAATAAATGGGCAATTTTTTCATAGGCAAATCATCGGAATAAATAATAAATGGGCAGTTTTCCATAGGGACATGTTGACATGTGGCCTAAGAACATGGACGTCGAACCAGTAACCTCTGCAAAAAGTGGTGGAATATTTTGCATAGTATATAAACTGATATGACATGACAAACCAAAAAGAATTCATAAGTCCATGAAACCTTCCAAGTTCACGAGTTTCAAGATCTTAGACATTCTGTAGGCAACTTAGTGGACATCTCTGTACCTAGCCTTTGTATCCAAACCAGTACCACATTATAGGATCAGCCTCCTCTCTTTTTCATCCTTTTTCCGAGACCTCATGAAAACCAGCATAAAAATTATCCCCATGAAGCCGAGAATCTATGTCGGGCCCTTTAGTCCAGCTGATGCCAGGCACTCAGATATGACGATGCACGGCTGCATTTGCATGCTTTGAGCCACAAGAGATTGCTGGGGGTCACCGGCGTCCGGGTTTAACCTGAAAGCCAAAGGGATCACAGTTGGGAATGTCCAAAACCAAATCTTACGAGATACATAGAGATACATAGAGACACATAGAGATTCACAGAATTCATGAGAATTCCATGTTTTGAGATTCTAGGAAAGGTGTATGCCCATCCCCGGGCCCTGGGATTCAGACATGTTCCCTCCATTTCTGGCTCAGGATGGAGAGCCT
Organism: Cladocopium goreaui; assembly: GCA_947184155.2. NCBI lineage: Eukaryota > Dinophyceae > Suessiales > Symbiodiniaceae > Cladocopium > Cladocopium goreaui. The sequence goes on along the minus strand of CAMXCT020000113.1, from coordinate 1,422,330 downwards.
TCCTCCACATGTGGCGTGTTGCCTGGATGTGCCACTGATGTTTTTTACGGCAAAAATCGATGGTTTCAGGAAACTGCACCAGGATTGTTGATCTCATTGATCTCATGAATTTTGGTGAAGGCGAAGGCAAATTCCCCAGAAAGGAACCGTAAAAAGTCAACTGCAACTGTGAATTAACCGTTGTTTGGTGACTTGTTTGGCCCCAAATCCTGGCATTCCCAGCCTCGAAGTCGATCCAAACCTTGAGGTTTTGGCGAAGCTCGTGACCCCTTCATGACTCAGCTTCCAGCTCTTGCACCCGTCTTGAGCATGAGCACCATGGCCACCTACCTGGCTTCGGAGGAGGGGCGGGCCCGGCGGGCTGGGATATCTGACAGATGGAAAGTCGTTGCTTTGGAGGTGTTTTTGTTGATAGCTGATATAGCTGTTGGGTGTGTTCCTCTTTTTTTGGATGAAATTATGAATGTATTTGTTTTTTCCTTGGCTTTTAGATGGCCTTACTGCCAAGACATGGGGAGATCATCCGGAAATGGATATGATTGTTGGTTACGAACTCCCGGAGAGGGCGATGGAGAGAGATTGTTGGTTACATTTTGCTATGTATCAATGCTTTATAACAGCGGTATAGCCTTGGCCCAAGGCCAGAAACCATCCCCAAGTGGATTGTCAAATGACTTGGAATTCTTGGTGGTGCTGGGGCATAGTAGGCGGCCTTGATGGACAGTATGCATTTGATAGAGGGATTCGACTGAATGTTGATGTGTAGGCATGCTACTGTGTTTTTCTTGGTTTTTGCAGTACTCAGTATAACTATGATATATGCATATAATAAATTAATGTTTGTGTGTGTGCATTGGTATGGTATGGTATGTAATATATTGTAATGTTACTGTAATGTAATGTACTGTAATGTATTGTAATGTATTGTAGTGTAATGTATTGTAATGTCATGTCATGTAACGCATGGATTGGATTGGATTGGATTGGATTGGATTGGCTGTATGCATGTAAATCATGTAAATATATTTTGGCACATCACCCAGAATTTGCCCAGAATCCTAAGCGACTCTACGATGGTTTTTTAAGCCATGATCGCAGGACGGCGATGGAATGATGTCGCCCTGCTCCTCTTTGGCAACGTTGCCACAGCTTGCCGAGTCACCGAAGGCCGACCTGTTGAAATGGAGGATTCAATGGGAAAGTCATGGGAAAATCTGGAGAATGATGGACCTTTGACTCAAAAAGTGAAGGTTTTCCCTGCCAATGGCGGTGAAAAAGGTGTCGCAGAAAAAACAAAAAAAAAAAAGGAACAAATATGGAAAAATCATCAATAAATCAATAAATGGGTGAATTTTCCAGCAAGCCATGTTTGATTACTAGGGGGCAGGTGGTTTTTTATTAAGCAACATGATAGCAACATGTTACAACCCTGGATAGCCCAACTACATCCAACTACTATATATATATATATTATACCCGCTACTACGCATGAATGCCGAAAGCTTGCTTGTGTGTGTGTGTGCGTGTGTGTCCATCCCACTTGACTTATTCTATGATGATCTATGATGAATAGGCCATGATGAGTTCACTCATGTAGACTTAGTCGAAGGGGCAACCTCCAGTTTCCGATTTGAATTTGGCTTGGCTAAGAGAGTACAGACTTCCTCCAGCCAGCATGGGCGTCAAATAGGCGTTGGAAGACTATCCATGTGCCCGTCACTTCAACAGGGGCCACCTTTAACCCCACGCACCAGGCTGAGCTCACCAACGAGCCCACCCCCGAGCTGTTGGAGCCACGCCCCACCCCAGAGCTCCAGGAGGTTCCGGACGCTAAGGTGCCTGTGGCCCCACCGGCACCTCCGGTGGTGGCGCCGGTGAAGGTTCCGAGTCCCAAGAAGGGTCCAAGTCCGAGGCGGGTTGCGACTCCTAGGAAGGTGGCCACTCCAAGGAGGGTGGCAACTCCAAAGAGGGCTGCGAGTCCTGTGAAGGCTCCCGTGGTGACACCGGTGGAGCCGGTGAATCTCAAAGTGGAGTCACTTGGAATCACTTGGAGATGTGGAAAATTGGGAGTTGGAAAGGATCCTGTGCATTTATTCATGGTAGTTGGATGTATATGGATGTATGGATTGTGCCCTAACCCCAGGAACCCTAGCAAGGTCACGGTGTGTAACTTGGGGGTGGTTTGGGGAACTGGAACTGTCGAGGGGGATCAGTTGGCAGAGACAGGGGTATATAATGTGAACATGGGTTGATTGCAACGATCATCGAAGAGAAGGGTCCTTTATGGTCCTTTAATTCAAGTCGACTGCAGGCTTTTTTTGAGCACTACCGGTAACTTTGCACAATGTTGATTGTTGCGATATGTTTCGTCGAAATCTGATTCAGAGCCATTTACCCTCTGGTGAACTAACATAGCAATTGAAAATGGCCATTTATAGTGGATTTTCCCATTAAAAATGGTGATTTTCCATTTGTAACGCAGGCATGGTCCGATGCCGGTCATCGAGGTTCCCCCCGGTTCCAGGGGTCTCCGGATGGGGTACAACGAGGTCTTTTTGCTTCGAGGCAGGAGCACACCGACTCTCCAAGCCATCAGGCCTTCAGCCGGACTGACATTGAGAAAGCCCTTACTCTGCTGAGAAAATTGTGTGTAAAGCATAGTAAAACAGCGAAACCATCACAAGCTGATGATTTATTCTGTTCCAGATGTTCCAGGCTCCTTCCCCACAACACAATTACTGTATATACTTAAGTTTGAAGTTTTCACAGTAATTAGTTCCTGATGGCCTCTTGCTAAACCTGCTCCTAGTTTGCTCACCCAATGCCAATGTGTCGCAAAAGTGTATGTCATGCTGCATGAATCACAATGCGCCAATGACGTTTGATGAGAAGTGGGATATGATTGCATGATCTGATGAAACAGTGTGAAACACTTAAATGCGACGGAGAATCATGCTGGAAAGGTGGCTATCATGCGCTACATGCAATGTATCTCCATATAGGTACTTCATGGCACTTCTAAACTTACAAAAAAGAACATCAAATGCATTCAAATGCCAGACCTGGTCACAAGCAAATATATTTAAAAAAAAAACATACATAATTGCATAGTCATAATTCATAATATAATACTTATATACAGTCATTCATTAAAGAAACATGAGCAGCAGCGCCTCAGGTCGCTGCGAGGATGCCTTCTTCTTCAGCTCCAAAGCCGCCGGGGTGGCGGACGGTGTGGGGCAGATGGAGCAGTTCTCAGAGTATGGAGTGGATGCGGCCAAGTGACCTTGCTGATGGGAGATGGTGGATGGATTTGAATGGAAAGCCATGGAAATGGTGGATTTATGGGTTTACAATCCATAGGAATATTACCCTCTGGTAAACTAACATAACTATGGAAAATCACCATTTTCAATGGGAAAATCCACTATAATGGTGATTTTCAATAGCTATGTTAAATTACCATAGGAATATGGCATAAAAAGATTCTTTAGGCACATTTAATCAATGAAACCTGGCAGAGAATCATTGTTGATAGGGGAAATTCAACCCCAATATGGACCATAATTTTCTGAAATGCCCAGATGTGAGTTTTACCCCTGTAGGGTAGGACTGCACAATGTTCCCCATAGTGTGGTTCACATTTTTGGGGGTTATGCATAAACCTAGGGATCTTAGCCATAGGTGTTAGCTTTGTGGCCCATCCGTTTGACAATAGAACTATGAACTTTGAAATAGAATGCATAGAAGCCAGACGTAGAGGAATAGCATCCACTAAGCTCGTTTTGAATGTTTTTGAGGGGTGCGGTCATCTGATCAGTTTAGGTATGCGGATGAACTGATGCAGCTGAGCGCCAAGCGCCTTGGAGCAGATGCTGGGAATCATGGAGATGTAGCTGAATATAGCCACTATATGACCAATTTGAGGTGTGTTAAGATATTAAGTTTAAGATAGTTTAAGTGGGTTGTGAAGTTTAAATGAATTCTATATGAATTGCAGCATGCCGAAAGAGCGGCGTATGATTTCCCACGCAGGACCTCCACTTTCTACTGGAGGTTCCCCGTGTGAGTTTGCCCAAAATTTGCATGCATGGTGGAAAATAAGTTTCAAAAGCACGGGCTTTGATTTGAAGTTCCAAGAACAAAATCAAAGAAATATCGACATGACCAAATTTCATCATTTTTCATCCCTCTTGGGGTTTCCCAACTGGATGGCTACCTGGTAAACTAACATAACTATGGAAACTCACCATTTTATAGCTGGGTAAATCATGGTAAATCCACTATTTCTATGGCCATTTTCCATAGTTTCCATAGTTTCCATAGTTTCCCAACTGGATGGCTATAGATCCCCCCTGCCATCCCACGTCGTACCTTCGAGGTTCGTCCACGAGAGCAGCGGCACGCGCCGGGCCTTGATGGCTATGATGGCGGCCGAACAGAACGCCACGACCTTCGGTGCCAGTACGGCTCTGGTGCGGAGCGATGGGACGGGATCCATAGGGGGTTTGAGGCGAAGAAACTACTGTACACTGTATATTTATAGTTATATATATATTATATACATATATATATATGAAAAATACATATATATATATATATATATATTGTAAAGGGAGATAGGTAGATGCGTTTTTTTTTGTATATTCTTTTGCAGGCGTATTCATCTAAGAACTGCAAGCTGAAGGTCGAAAAATCTCGGGATTCTTGGATTTGATATGATTTTGATGATCCCAAAAAAGACAAAGCGACGGATGGGTTGAACCGGTTGAAGCCACCAATCAGTATATTAGATGTTTAGTTAGCAGTGGTAAAGTTCTGTTTAATATGATTTAATATATTATCCCCATACTGATCTGATAGATAATGATTTAATATGATCCCCATACCACTGATAGATAATGATTTAATATGATCCCCATACCACTGATAGATCTGATAGATAATGGTTTGAACATATGTATATAGTTATCAGTATTCAGCAGTGGTGAAGCCAAAAAACAACTGTTGGGATGGTACCGCTCATAGCTGGTAGAGTTGGAGGCGATAGCCCAGATGGATGGGATCAACAGAAGCTGTAGGTGAAGTTGGGTCAAGCAAACATGAACTGATCAATGATGATTTCATAAACGTACTGTAGATTGGATATATATATATATGATATGATATAGGGGTCCCAAAGTTTTTCCAGGATGTTCTCGATGATGTTCCGCCTATCATGTCATGTATATACGGTAATTCCATTTGTTCAACTGTTCTATCTATTTGAGTGTTGCTACAAAGAATGACAACACCGGCTTTGGAGCCATCGAACCACCATGCACCTTCATGTAGGCGTATCCAAAAATGGTGATTCTTTGAAGTCAATGAGTATTTTTTTCCATCTTGAAATCGTCATTGAGGGGTGAGGGGTATACCATAGTATAACCTCCAGTAAACTAACATAAATATAGAAAATCCACCATGTATATTATATATATATACCATTCCATAATATTCCATAGGGAAACCCATGGATTTTCATAGCTACATCTGGTGGATAGCCACATGTCAAGTTGTGCCATCAGCCGGTACCAGGTCATGGCCATTGACGGGAAGATCGTTCAGGCCTCCGACAGCACACAACATTGATGTCGGACAATGTTGGAGAAACCTGGATACACAATGGAAAAAACGATGGAACATCACCATTTTTAATGGTATTTGAATGGGATTTTATAGTGATTTAATGGGATTTGAATGGGATTTACCATCTGGTAATTTGTTACATAGCTATTGAACATGGTCATAGAAATCGTGGATTTACCCAGCTATTTACCATGGTGATTTTCCATAGTTTTTTGTATGTTTACCAGAGGATAAACATGTTGAACTGTTGGGTTGGATGGGTTGGATGCACCTCCAAAACGGTTGGCCGCTGTTGGGTTGGCCATCCTGCGGCTAGGTGGCCAATCTGGGGGATAGCGGCTTCATGCACCTGCGCCCTCGCGCTTGGGGCATGGAAATCCTGCAGTCCCTTGGAGATGATCCATGATGCACTTGCCATTGATTCCATTGATGTTCCTTTCGGGCGGGTAAGACATGCAGGCAATCGATGCCAGTGCAGTTCAGTGGGATTTTGTCACTGGGTGAAGGTCATGGGAGCTGCTGAGGGCATGTTGCTCAACCACATGGCATAGTTTTGTAAGCCAATGTGTTGAGTTGCCAAATACGGGACTATTTCAAGTTGCACCAGGAAACAAGGGATCCCGGTTTTTCGAAGAATCCCAAGCCCAAGGACATCGCGAGAACAAACTCATGGCTGGAACTGCCCGTACCAGCTTACACGTGTTCCAGAGGCTGGAAATAAGTTGGCGCATAGGTTTCAAGCAAACTGAGCAGTGGCCAAGACTCCCAGTTGATACTAGTGTGGATTTTGACTATCATTCAGCGGGGGTTATCATGGGTGATCAAAATCCTCGAGAGAAGGTGTCGTGAGAGATTTCCGCAAGATGTGTTTAGAGAGTATAGTGATGGGTGGATTTTAGTGGTTTAATGTGGTTTATGAGACGAAAACACATGTTTTTGTGTGGCAGTTGATCGTCATTTGCCGCCAGGCCTTGTTTAAGGACAGCGGCATCTCTTTTGACTCAGCATCTGACTGTGAGAAGTACGAGCTGAAAGTTGAACAGGGCTCGGCTCCATGGGGGTCCCATGGAACCTGGGTAAACCTGCAACGGGAAAGATGTGGATGAAGTGATCAGCATCCTGGAACACGCCTTCATAGTGGGTTGGGAAAAGGCCGTTGGTTCTATACTTATGCCCCATGTTTGTTCAATGGGAATTTCAGGATCCTAAAATGGAGGTACTGTACCATATAAGGCCATATTTTGTGGTGATATTCACTTACATAGGCCTTATATAGGCCTTATATATGGTAGGTACCTCCAGTTTAGGATCCTGAAAATCCCATTGATTTGTGGATCAAGTTTATAAAAAAAAATCAGAGGCCAAGGGGTGGTTGGACATTCCTTGTTTGATCGTTTGCTGTCCCGTGTATCCCCCAGTTTGGTGCTTGATTTTAGGCAGGTCAGGTTAATCCGGTTATATAAAGTTATATAAATAGCCACAGCCTTGATTGTATATTTAAAATATCTATCACAAAGTATCAATTTGCAGGTTGCATGGTTTGAGCTACAATCCCGACGCGCTAGTCATGCAAGTCATGCAAGTGCGACTCGTCCAGCTGTCATGCAGGCGATCTTCTTTTGCTTTTCACAGACGGGCTGACAGACAATTTGCACTGGCATGAGGCACCTGAGAAGCCAAAACTTTTCGGAGTGGAAGTTATATAGTTGGCCACATGCCGAGTGCATTCTTGTTGGCACCCTGTTTTCCTGTACAGTACTGTGTTTGATCCTAAAAAGCAAAGAGTAATTATATGGAATGACCCCCGTGACAAGTTACATATTTGGTTGGGGGTTTCCAATATTACAGTCAATATGTTTTGTTTTTCAACCATTCTTGGGATTATTGGTTGGGATAACTATACTCTTTTAAAATGAGTTTGAAGCACCAAGCAGTTGTTTAGATAGCGGAACTACACTTGACTTCACCTCAGGCACTTCGTGCCACACCGTGGCAGGTGCTGCGTAAAGTTGATGAAGTAGTCGAGCGCTACGAGGGACAGAAAGGCGCAGTGCAGGACCACACAAAGATGCAAATGATTAGATCCACCATGCAGATGGGTTATATGATCTTATAGGTAATTATGGGCCAAAATACTTGAAAATCATTGACCCACACTGAATTGTTGGGTATAAAATGGTATAAACATGACCAAATTTGATCAATTGTGGATCAATGAGTGGCCCTGGCCAAAGGCCCAGATCTATATGAAACTTGCGGAGAGTTAGTTGTTACATCTTTGTTACATAGGGCTGCAGTCCTATCAGCTGGAGGCAAATCTAGGCCTCCTATTGGAATGGCTTCGTTATTTTCTGGGGATTCTGAACACCAGTCCGCTGTTAATCCAGGAGAATCCAACTACACTGAGCCCAGTTGTTACGCTTACCCTCTGGTGAACATACAAAAAGCTATGGAAAATCCACCCATTTTGAATGGGAAAATCCACTATTTCTATGGCCATTTTCCATTGCTATGTTAGTTCACCAGAGGGTATTCCATTGGACGCGTAGTTGTTTGAACCTGCGAAGTTTTTTGGGGCAAAACCCTCCGACTCAAATTTTTCAAATACAGGACATTTCGGTTCCAGACGCTGGCCTAAGCCGCGAGGCCGTATCGTTCCCCCAGAAGAGCTCGCGCAAGTCCTCGCCAAAACAGCCGAAGAGCGCTCACATGACACAAAGGCATGGAAAGGGGACACCATGGGACACACGTAGGTTGCAGGGTGTCAGGGTCGCCATGAAATAAGGTATGTAAGTTATCCAAAAGAAATGATCCACACACACATATATATATACTACAAAATATCCAAGACGATGATATTTCAATTTCTTAATCCATCTCACTCATTTACTAGTCTTAGACCTTCTTGTCAGATAATTGATCAGTTTGATCAGCCTAAGGTGAAAACTTTTGAATGCAGCCCGGCATTGTTTTATCAACGTATTTTGATGTATTTTGCAGGCTCAGTTTGTTTTGCATCGCTCATGCTATGATTCTATGATCTCAAAAACACAAGAGAAACCTGTTGGGCCAGAGGGGTAGTGCCCAGGTTTGAGAATTTTCAAGTGCAATTTGATATTTTAGTTCCACAGTGCAGCACCGCACACTTCAACCGGTGGCCCAACTGATGCAGGCTAACACACCCTTTGCTCAGTCTGCTCGTCGAAATCGGCCGCTGGGATTTTGAGGGGCAATATTGAATGAGAGGTCAGGATAGGTCGACCACAGGTTAACCTTTGTGTCGAAACCACGGGAATTGCCTGTAACTCCTGTCTATTCATACTCTTCAAATCTTGCTGCAATGCTTGCCCGGCATGCTACAATATTTCGCACATGTTCGGTAATATATGGTAATATGACATGTAGTCTGGTAGCTGTTTCCCTTGGTTAGAATATCTTAGCATAATATACAGCGGTGTTTGCCCATGGGGATCCTACTGGAGTCCGGTTGGCAGGCTGCATTTTCCGGGTGGCAAGGAGGATGACATCACAGTGGTGGCGGCATGGATAACAAATGAAGCTGACGCCCAAGAAGGTCTTGGAGGGGCAGTTATGAGTGGTGTCCAATCAAATGCCCCAGCTATGGCATGCTTAGCAACTTTGACTTTAATAGTATATAATAATAGTATATACATACATTATATATATATATATTATATCACCAAAGGATGAGCTGAATGAGCCCAAAGAAGGAAAATATATGTCGAGATCATTCGAGATCAAGATGTTATTTAGATCATTGCTGGCCATACATGAAGCATATATATATATAAATTATATGTATGCATATATCTGAAAAGGAAAAGTGCCTTTGCCACCTGCACTGGATTAACATGCCGGGCGTTATTTAATCAATCCAGGAGAAAAAATAGTACCACCAGCTCAACCTGTCGCAGGGCACACAGATGAGACGATGGATGTGACGATGGGAACTCTCGAAAAAGCGAGTGCAAGGAAGACCTGTGTCCTTTCTTAAAGTCAGGGTCACACTTAGGGTTTCATTTCCGCAAGGTTCTTTAGTGATGTTGCAAGCCTTCACTTGGTTTTAGCATTTGTTTATCTATAAAGCTCACATGTTTTCCGGTTTTTCAGAAGCTGTAAGTTGTATATGTTTTTTTCTAGTTTCAGGCTGGTGGTGGTTAGGTGATCCCCTTTGAGCGACCCTGACACCATGCGCTTAAAGCGCATCAGCCGTTTTCCTGTCTCCGTTTCGGAGGATCTCGGTCAGCCCGTTTGAAGCGAGCTGAGGAGCTGAGTCCCCCCCGATGGACTTCCGAGACTCGACAATTTTTAGCAGCAACGACATCACTGCATTCATTTGAGCATGTGTTTTGTGTTTTTTTTTGCCTTCACTGCTATTTGTTGAATTGCTATTTTGTTCCAATATAGATTCCTTAGACTTTCCTATGGTTCAGCTATAAGTAAAGTATCAGTTTGAGGTGGTCAGATGCCTTTAGCATGCCGGCGGTCCCCTGTCGATGGGTATCAAGAACTAAGCGGACATTCAGCCTGTGTTTTTTTAATCATTCGAGGGTGGGGTCGTAAGCTGCAAGAATTGACTAGATGATGGTTGGGCGATGTTTTGTGGAATTGCACTACTTTTAAACAGGGAGTATGTATACATGCATACTTTCGCTAGTGGGAATCCCACTCTCAACTTTCGCCAGTGGAAGTAGATGAAAGAAACAGAACTTGAAAGGTGACTGGCCGGCCGTTCGCCTGCGGCCAGTCTGACTCGGAAGCGGAGTGGAAGGAATTGCTGCACTGCGGATTTTTTCGGCAGCAACAATGTACGGCTATACAGTCTCCCCACAGGAGTTGCACAGCAACTCAAGTTTTTCAACCTCGACCACAGGCGACATGGGCAACTTGCTTGGAATGTTTGCAGCATTTTGTAGATATTGAAATTTGAAGTCATTTTGAAGTGAACCAAGCAACTATATGGAATCATTCACAACTAGTTGCTGGTTCATATCTCGGTTTTTGGATATTTCAATGGTCTAACTGCACATTGGCAATGAATAATAATGTTGGCCAACATGAATCGAATATATAGACATTTTGTGGCACCACTCCACAATATTCCAAATAAAGGAGAAACATGAAACATGAAAAACTGGGTAAGGCCTTGGTGAATCAAACCTCGGTGGCGACCACGCAAATCGTCACAAATGGCACAGATTTTGGCGCCTTGGGTCACGAGTTCCATCGATACCGCCTCAGTGCGAAGGAGCCACAGCTCCCCTGTTCTCCCACGATGGAGACATCCTCCTCGCGATGTCCCATGTTGTGTCCCATTAAAATAACCCCATTGGATGCTGATCCATGTTGATATATGTTGATTGTGTTTGTGACTTTGTCATGTTTATCCCTGTAGGGTTTGTTGAGTGACTTACTGTGATTCACAATGAACTGGTGTTGGATGTCCGCAGTGGATAGCTTTCAGTTTGATTGCAATGATGAACGACCAACGAATTCTCAAAAATGGCACTCGGCGGGGATCATCCTATATAATAATAATCCCAAGATGATGATTGACATTTGGTCCTCCATTTACCTTTTCAATTTCCAAACTAGCCTGGGACGATTGGGCTCAACCAACAACCAGCGAGATCCGCTGATCACCCAGAATAGCCGCCAAATAGCTGGAAACAGTTGTTTGCAACAATTTTAGTAGGATTTTGATGTTGTATGTTGTTCTATGTTGTTCTATTTTTGATGTGGGCCTACTCAGCCATACAGTATCCAATGGTCCAAGCATTACCCAGCCTTGAGCCTGGTGGGAATTTCTATCACGAGAAGGATCCCCACGACCTGATTACACAGTGCATGCCTTTAAGCGCCAGCTTTGAGCAGCGCGCCGCCAGCAGAAGGTCTGGCAGCCACTTCGGCCGGCCGGCCCTAAGGGGTCGGAGCATTGCCAACAGAGCAAGTTGACATGAGTCATGACATCATGCCGTTGAACAGCTGGATGATGTTAGTAATTGGTAATCTGCCTCGGTGCATCACAAGGTTCATCTAAGATGTTGAAGCATCAGATTGTTCAGACATTGCTCCGAAGGTGTTTTGAAAGTGGCATGCAGGCTGTGCAGACGCCGCCACCAGCGACAGAACGGGGCGCAGTTGTTTTCGTGGCCGACCTTCCGTCGGCGCTGGCCGGGCATTCTGCGCCACAAAGGCGACGAGCCCACAAAGAGCCCAGAAAAAACAAGCGCGTCAGGAACTCCAATTTTCATCAACTTCAACAACGATCAGTTTTTGGATTTTTTTGTTTGTTGTTGCATTGCCCGTGTGGATGCCGTTTAAACTTCAGCATCTCACTTAAAAGTATTCAATTTCATAGTTACACTTACAGTTAAGGATTTAGTGGAGGACTGACACTGCTTCATTGGTGCACCTTAGGCCATTCTGGGCCTGGTTTAAACCCGTTGCATGATTGCAGCACGAGGAGTCGAAAATGGTGCGCCTTGCAGCGAACAAACGGTACCAGTGGAGCACTTTCAACGGCCAAAGGCCCTTCACAGAGTAGAGGTTTAAGATTCTTCAACACAAGTTCCAGAAGTGTGGCTGGATTTTTCTCCAAACAGCACTTGCAAGTGCCCTGAAGTTTAGACCATTTAAGCAGCACAGATATATATCTATATGGGCGTGAAGGCATAAGCACCCATAACCGAACCATATCAGGGCTGGGAAGGGTCACAAAACTCAGCAATTAAAAATTATGCTTGTACCGATTGGTAAAATGGTAGTCTTTACCCCATTGTACATGATTCTAAATGGCTGGTTGCATGTCGGCCTGTGGCATTCTACATAGCTACAAAGTAGTACCCACACAAATCAAACAAAAAGTATACATAAGTGGGATAAACAATAATAAACATGCAATAACATGCATAAATCATATACATGTCATGTCTACATACACATTTTATACCCTGCAAGTCGGAAGGTCAAGTTTTACGAGGTCTTTTGCAAAAGACCAAGTTTTACGAGGTCCTCTGGTTTACTTGATTTTATAGAGCTCAGCCCTTTTTCCCATCAATGCTGAATTTGACTTGAACCCCATTTGAAACTGTTGATGCATGATTGGGAAGCATTCAATCACCTACAGATCATAGCCCCGAATGGGCCTTTCCAAGTTGCAATGAACAGCCACTAAGGCTGACATTCCGGAGCATATGCAAAGCAAATTCGTGGCGTTTCCCCTCAAGAAATTATATGTTTGGCAGAAATTTCCACACTGAAAAAATGGTTCCTAGGGTTTCACGCTCGGTTCACGCTCGGTTCACGGTCATAGTTGGTCTTTTGCCAGTCATAGTTGGTCTTTTGCCGGTCATAGTTGGTCCGGTTCACGCTCGGTTCACGCTCGGTTCACGCTAGCGATTCTGGGCCCCTGATAATTCAAAAACCATACGTTTGTGGTGGTTCCAGCCCTGGACTCCCAATGATAAAATAGTGTGGGGTACCCTATGATAAACCGCAAATTGGATATTTGGTCGGTGAAGGGATGTGGCTATCCTGAAATTTAGGTCAACAATTATGGGTTTATGCATCTTATATATTACTGTTGGACATCCATGGCTCATCTTAACTTTGAACCCAAAAGGTCCAAGTAATAGTAGGTCCTCATCAAGTAATAGTAGGTCCTTTTCAGCAAAGTTAAAAGGCCAAGTTTTACGAGGTCTTTGACCTGGAGGGATATGTATATCGGGGTCCAGGTACCCATCCCCCCGGACGTCGCCAGCCTTGGCGCAGCGCAGCTATGCGCCGAGGTTTGGATCAGTCGTTGGACTCGGATGCAGACTGGTGTAAGCCATCGGTCAGCGCAAATGCTCCCTCCGAGGCGTGGCGGATGGAGCGGATGGGGTACAGGGGCGTGCAACACAGCATGGTATAGCAGCGGGTGTGTAGCATGCATTTGCTTAGACACTTGTTATGTTACATATATCTGGATCCTCGTAGGGCACATTTCTGCCTTCAGAGACACATCCTGATTTGTGATTTGGAGTTGATTTCTGCAAATCTGAGTCGTTTCTTACAATTCCGCTCATCCATTGAAGGCCCAACGGGGAGTGGGCCAAAGATCCAACATGTCCCACCACTCCTCATGTGGTCATCGTCCATCACTGAGATGGAATAAACCATCGACCATTGATCGATGCAAATGATATAATCCTCAAACCTGAAATGTTCCCCGCACATAAATCAGATGCATTTTGTGTCACTCAGAATCATATTTACATACCCCAAAATCCATAGACCGAAGTTCTGCATACAGGGATTACAGGGAAGTTGCAGGTATATATATATATAAATAATATATATATATATATATTATCATATAGAGTATAGTATATGTTGTAACATGTTGTCACCATCATAAAACAATATATATATATATATACATAATATGATGATGATGATGATGATGTTTTATTATTATTATTATTTGCTTATATTTTATTTTAAGCATGTATAATTACAATTCATGATATACGTGTGTATAATGTCATTTAACAATATATATATATACATACAACTTATTATGCTCCTCCTCATCCTTTCATCTTGCAGGACACCAGCGGGCGCAATATCTTTTTGAAGTATTGGGTTTGCAAAGCAGTTTGCTGGCCAACCATGTGCAGGCGGTGTGCGGCCTTGTGCGGACAGAGTGGTTGGGCCCTCAGAATCAGACAGAAACTCCATGCTGACCACAGTCCAAAGGCTGCTTCGCCTCAGGCTGGAAAACCGCTACAGTGGCCTTTTCCAGAAGGCTTGGATATCTTGGACCGGGTCGGAGGCTGCACGCGTAAGTTCTCTGGTGGTTTTAATATGTTTCAATCTTTCTTGCAATCCCGTTTTTGGAAAACAATCCTGGTTTGACTAAACCACCAACTACCAAAAGGACAAGTTTCTGTTTGGCCCCATCAGCTTTCGAATAGTGTTTGGACATCTCAGTTTGGCCAAAGCCCCCAATGATTGTGGTCTATCGCTAAGAGTGCACATGATGGATGCTTTGGATGTTTTATCACCATGTATTGCGGATTTCTATATTACTAAACTGTATAGTTTCCACATTACAGATGATTCCAGCACCCCTATGTAGTGCGGACGGAAATCACTCCCAATCACTTGGTCATGTTCCTCCCACAGCTGAGTCTCAGGCGGACTACGGCTTAGCGCGCTTTTCCGTGATGCGGCCCTATAGGCAGGGACTGGGGATTCCAGAGGCTGGTGCCTTCATTTAAGTTTCCTTGTCAATAATGGGATGATGATATATGATGATATATGATGATATATGATGATATATGATGATATATGATGATATATGATGATATATGATGATATATGATGATATATGATGATATATGACGATATATGATGATATATGATGGTCATTATTAATTATTGTCATTGCTGGCCGGTCCCAAAATATCCCAAGCATCTTTTGTTTCTTGGGGAGGGTGGTCTGTATGCCTTATTAAGCCTGCCTCCAGCTCTATGATGCCGCGTCCTGTTTCAGAAGTGCTCAGTTTGTAAGGCTCTCCACTTCAGCTGTGACAAGACTGGGGTCCGATCTTGTCGATTAGGACTTTGTGGTGGTTTTCAGAGGTGCCAGTGGATGCCTCCTTCTTTTCCAAGTTGGTCTGCCCAACTCCAAAGGAAGATTCGCACTGGACAGGTCGGATTCATGGCATCACTTTGTGCCATCAGCGTTGTTTGGCGAGCCATGACCTCAAGTGGTGCCTTCCTGGTGGCAAGACCGTTGAACTGTGTGAAACAGGGCATAAACCACCTCAATTTGGGTATAACCCCCCTTGACCATGGTATAAATCTCTACAACTGAGGTATAAACCCACCAATGGTCCCTTTTTGTACCACTCTGCCCCTGCACATGGGCGAAGGAGCCTGGATCATGGCCAATGTGCCCCTGCCATTGCGTAGGGACCCCTGGATCAGAGATGGTGGCAGCATGAGACAGTGGAAACCTCATCATGGAGCCTAATGGAACCAGTTCTCTCCCCGAAGTGAGCGTTGAATTCACCGCCTTTTCACCGCCCTTGTAGGTTAAAATTCTTCCGCGGTGGCCAGGCGGAATGGTGTTGGGCAGAAGTCAGAAGTGCTGCTGTCGTTTTCTGGTGGTTTCTGCACATCCAGTGGCCAGAACCATGTTCGCATTTTTTTGGCAGCCACCAACACCAGGGATTTTTTTATCGGACACCAGTGGCCAGAACCCTTTACTTGGCTGGAAAATCTATATATATATATATATTTTTAACGGGATAGTAATCTACACTGTTCTTACTCCCCTGTAAAGTGTGTCCTGTAGTAATTGTACATTCTTTGGGCTCAAGGCTCAAGACAAAAATAAGTGTGCTGCGATTGCTGGTTGATATAGGTTGCATAACCTGTAAGAATAGGTTATCGGCCGTATCGCCAGATACTTTCCTTTTGTAGGTAAATGTCTGCCCCCTTTGGAAAACCATCTCCAGAGGGCTCGCGCGAATCCGGGATCCATCAAGCCATGGCGATTGAGGATGCAGACAATGGCCAAACTGGAAACGATGTACCAAGTCACACAACTTCCCAGACTCCTTCAGAACGCTCCCGCAGCGATAAACGTGAGGTCCGTGTCCCGCTTCCACCAGGCGCCGTTGTGCCCCAAAGTGGAGCCCAGAGGTTTTCACACCGTGGATATGACTTTCACGCATCCCGGGAGGGCATGCCTACCGGCTCACATCATGTACAATCCAACACTGTCGAGGTACACCACCACGAGATGACTGAGGTGAATAACACCATGAATCTACGACAGGTACAAAACAATGAAGTGTACGTGAATCCACACGACCCTGCAATTACACAGATGGTCGAGCAGGTTGCCGAAGCACGTCATCGAGAGGCCTTGGCCAACACTGAAAACATGGTGCAATCGATGATGTCCGAAATGAGCGGTAGGTTCCATGCAGAAGAACAAGCTGCGAGTGCCCGGATGCAACAGATGATGTTGCTCGCAGAGAGTCGGGAAAATCAATTTCGTGAAGAATTGGCCCAACAAGGGGAAGTATATAAAAGGGTTTTAGACGGAAATGCCAGACAGTCAAATGCAACGAAGGAACAACAAATCCAATCACTCAGGGATCACTATGAATGCCAGGATGAACACCGTAAGATGCAGATGTCCCAACTTGAATCCATCATCAAGCAACAAAGTGAGCAGATAAAGGCCCAACAGTTGCAAACCGAATCCATGAACATGAGGATGAGTAAACTCCTTGACACAATAGGCCCAATGCCGGTTCCAATTGTCCAAACCGCCACTGCCGTCATACCGCCATCCACTGAGGTCAAGTATTCTGCACCATTGCCATCATTTGCATCAGCAAGTGCATCCAAACCAGTGGATCACAACCAAGATATATGGGAAATGCTTGACGCGGATGGAAATGCACCAGTGGATAAAAGGGATCCTGTCTCTGAGATAACCGGTCTTAGGTCCCCAACGTATCCACCAACAAGTGTTGCACCATCGGATGCCGGAGGAAAACCACCAGGACCTGACCCTCCAGATGATGACAAGGACTCACAGGCAGATCGTGACAGCAGGCGTGGTAAGGACAAGCGTGGGAAGAAGCCCCCTTCGGGGAGCCGACGCCCACCGGGAGGTGGGCCTGGGGACGGGGATGATGATGATGGAGACGGGGATGGGTACAACTCTGATGATAGTGATCATCGCTTCATCCGTCGCATGAGAGCCATGTTCGGCAGTTCCAGGGACCAGTCAAATGAAAAGAACAAGGTCAAAGAAGCCGACACTGTGAAAGTTCCAGCTTTTCCCCATGCGGAATCATACAGAAATTGGAGGATTCGTACAAGAGAAGCTGTAATGTCGGCATCCACTGACCCTGACAAAGCATTTGATTGGATAAGTGAGACCTGGAAAGAAGGCCAAACAATCGGAACTCTTCGTGACGTAGGAAAGTTCACCACATTGGATGCCAAATTGCTGTCCGCGCTCACCAATATTCTCACAGGTGATTTTGCGAGAAAGGTTGACACTTATAAAGAGACTGAAGCAACAAACCATCGTTATGTGAGGGGCCGGCAAGTACTGTTTATGATGCATGAACATTTCAGTACCAACATCAAACATGGAGCGACCTACTCACTACAGGATTTGTTCAGTGTCAAACTCAAGGGTGACAACCTACGCGGATTCATCAGCAATTGGGATCAAGTGATGGCTGGCATCCCCAAGGTTCCTGAGATTAGCATTCTGGAGACTCTGTTCTTTAACCAAGTCAAGACCAGTAAAGCAATAGCACACGACTTGCAGGAATATCATCGTGCTGAGGATGGGACCGACAAGAAGTCCTACGATTTCCTAGTGACAGCAGTTCGCCGCTACTTGGATAGGGAGCGACTCGAGTCCAATCGTGAACGAGTTGCAAGGACCCTCGGTGCCTCGTCGTCCAGCGCAGCTCCGGCTGTGGGTGAGAAGACTGGGTACATTCCAAAGGGATACTGTGTCAAATGGAATAAAGGGACCTGCACGAATGATGCCTGCCCATTCAAACATGAAAAGCCTCCACCAAAGAAAGACAGAAGTCAATCACGACCCTCATCCGACCGTGGCAGATCATCGTCAAGGGGTAAGAACGATAAGAGCAAGAAGAAGCAGCCATGCAAGTTTTGGAAACAGGGAAGATGCAACAGAGGCAATGACTGTAGGTTTAGTCACGAGGGTAAGCAAACCAAGTCTCCTCGTGCTGCCACTCCTGCCAGGCCTTCGTCCAATGACTCGAAAGGATCCAGACGAAGGAACAGCAGAAGTCCAGGAAAAGGCAGGGACCGCTCGCCAAAGCAGAAGGGATCAAGGAGTCCCAGGAATAGCCGCTCCCCAAAGGGGAATAGAGGCAAGCCTGACACTCCCAAAGCTTCCCCAGCAGCCGTCTGCCTGATTGCCTCGATGTTAGCATCCGTATCCAATGCATGCCTGATGCCACCCATTGACGTGATCAGTTGCCCAGCAGTGACATTTGACACCAATCATGATGTGTATCAAGTCATTGCCAAGGGGGACCTTGAGCCTATCAATCCAGCTTCAAGAAGATACAAGAGAACTTTTCCTACCAACTATCCATTTGAGTTTGACCGAAGAGACGTAGAGGACGCATGTTTGTCAGCGAACATGTTGGCAGGAGCAGTCAAGAATTCGTTAATGAACAATGTCTGCAAATGCAACTATGAATGTGACACCATGTTTGGTTGTGATCACTGTATTCCAAAGGAAATAGTTGCAATGCCTGCCAAATCCGAGGAGTACGTTGATGGATGTTTCGAAGCCTCTATCGATTGGATTGTTGATACCGGTAGTGCACAAGATTTACTCACTGATCACCATGTGCCGGATCATTATGGTTACTTTTCCGATAATCCAATCCGTCTCATCACTGCAAATGGGGAAAGTTCATCTATGAAGCAGGGCAAGGTGAGAGTCCCAGAGCTGAATGCTACAGTATCACCGTACCTAGTGCAAAGTTCACCTCCTGTTTTATCAGTTGGTCTCAGGTGCGTTGAGGATGGGTTTGACTTCGTGTGGAGGGGCTCCAAGAATGAGAAGCCGAAACTAGTTTCACCTGATGGGAAGGTCATCGAACTTGAAGTCAGAGACTATGTCCCATATCTATGTTCCAAATCAAATCAACCAAGTGTGTCCACAGTGGCAAAATCCAGCAACAATGGTTCTCCCATGAAAAGAGTTAAGGTGATGGCTAGTTCATCAGGGTCCGAGTCAGGCTTCATAGAAGAGGAGGATTCTCCCCCGTCACCAGACCTTTACGACGAAGAATATGAAGATGACGAACCCGCTGTCGTAGGTGGTAATTCATCAAAGCTTGACGACGACCTTGTACCCGACATCTCAGGCGATCCCGGTGCCGATGCGCCCTCCGATGAAGAAGGCATTGCACCAGCTGACCGGGAGGTCCAGCCTGATGAGGTTGATGATTCAAAGGATGAAGTCCGTCGTGACCCGGAAATGGAAAGACGTAGGGAGAGGGGTAAGGCTGCACTCAAGGCTGAAGCTAAGAGCAAACGACACATGCTTACCCATATTCCCAAGAATCCCTACTGTGATGTCTGTACAAAGGCCAAGATGTACAAGCCACCCGGTTACTCTAAAGGAGGATCACCCATGGTCGATGCAAAGAAGTTTGGGGATCATGTCACAGGTGACTACCTTATGGAGGGCCATTTATTTAGGGATTTTTTTTTTTTTAGTTTAGGGATTTTTTTTTGGATTTCTTCCTGCTTACTCTATTGCCTCCTGCAGTGCTTCTCTGCTTCTTTGCTTCTATTCCTTTTTTTGTTTTTTTTGCTTTTCTTTGCTTTTTTGCTTTTTTGCTTCCTTGCTTTTCTTTGCTTTTTTGCTTTTTTGCTTTTCTCGCTTTTCTGCTTTTCTTTGCTTTTTTGCTTTTCTTGCTTTTCTTTGCTTTTTTGCTTTTTTGCTTTCCTTGCTTTTCTTTGCTTTTTTGCTTTTCTCGCTTTTCTGCGTTTCTTTGCTTTTTTGCTTTTCTTGCTTTTCTTTGCTTTTTTGCTTTTTTGCTTTTCTTTGCTTTTTTGCTTTTCCATGAGGTGTGGAGCAACATCTTCTATCCATCTATATCCATCTATATCCATCTATATCTATCTATATCTACGTATCTATATCTATCTATGTCTATCTATATCTGTATCTATATCTACATCTATGGCTGTATCTATATATCTATATACCTATATATATATATCATATATCTATATAATTATCTATATATCTATATATCTATATATATATCTATATATCTATATATATATATCTCTATATATATATATATCTATATATCTACATATATCTCTATATATATCTATATATATCTATATATTTCTATATATCTCTATATATATCTATATCTAGATATCTATATACATATCTATCTATCTATCTACCTATCTATCTATATCTATCTATCTATCTATCTATCTAATTATCTATCTATCTATCTATCTATCTATCTATCTATCTATCTATCTATCTATCTATCTATCTATCTATCTATCTATCTATCTATCTATCTATCTATATATATATATATCTATATATCTATATATATATATACTATATATATATATATATCTCTATATATCTATATCTCTCTCTCTATATATATATATATTTTATATACCACCATATATCTATATATCTGTATATATCTATCTATATTTCTATATGTATATATACATATATCTTTATATCTATATATCTTTAAATATATATATCTATTTATCTATATATCTATATATATATATATATCTGTATATATATATATATCTACCTAAAAGGTTTGCATTATCATGCGGATGATATTCAAACCCCAAGCCAACCCTGAACCAAACCTTATATAAATAGATCTTAAACCAACTCGATGATAACATCAAATGAAACTATTGTGCATCGTTGTGCCTTAACCTACATTCCACATGTTTCCAAGGTGCATGTCGTGTAGTATATACACCTTGAGTATCACATTCAACCTAGCACCTTGCATGTGAAAATAGGTGTTTCCAATCTGCTTTGGGGGGGAGGCGCTGCGCCCTTGTTTTTGTTTCGACCTAATACCTACATAGGTACATGCATGAGTATTGAGCACATTTATATGCGCCCTTCAAGGCTCAAGAAAGAGGTATATAGAGTAACCCTGTAGACAAGCACTGACCGGCAACAGGCTGAGAGTAAAAGAGTGCTGTCATTGGGGAAGACGCCTTAGCTGATCTTGAAGTAGACGCTAGGGCCCCTCTTCAAGTGGTAGCGGAGCTGTGATCCCTCATTGAGGGTGAGCTCCAGGTAGAGCCCAAGAAATGGCAAGCCATGGCTATGATGATGATGACTTCGACATTGTCGATGCAAATGAATGGAACCAATATGACTCTTATGCAATGAGAAGAGCACCCCAGCATACACAGATTCATATGACGCAACAGATGACCACAAAGGTTGCTCCAGCCTATGATGGGCGAACCAGCTTCTTTGCTTTTGAGGATGCAATCGATGACTGGTGTGACATTACGGAGTTAGAACCAGAGAAACGTGGTCCAGCATTGCGCAACAGACTGGAAGGAGATGCTCAACAATACAAGAGGCTATTGGATAGAGAATTACTCAGGGATCCCTATGAAGGAGTGGCTTATTTCAAAAGATTTCTACGACCTCATTTCATCAAAGGTGCCCAGAACGTGTTCTTATACCGTTTCATGCAGTTCATGAAGTTCAACAGAGGAACCATGGATCTTCAGAAGTGGATGACTAGATTTCAACTCACTGGCAATAGACTTATTGAGTCTTGGATGGATTTACTTCCAGAAGTAACAGTGACTAGTCCTGAAGCAATCCTGTTTGTTCAACAACGACGTCAAGAACATGAACGAGATCAACAAGAGAGAGCTGAAGTAGCAGCAGCCTCAGGAACACCCCATGTAGCTGTTCCTTGGACAGATGAACTGGCACTAGCGGCATTCAGACAATTTCAGGAAAATCGTAGAGAAGCACAGCGACAAGCATTCCCACTGGGTGAAAATTTGCTAGCATTGATTTTTGTAAGTCTAGCTGACCTGAGTCAAGATCAGAGAAACACACTCACAAGTATCATGACACATCGTGGACGAACCCTCGATCGATACAGTATTCAAGAACTACGTGACCTGTTTTTGGAAATGTTTTGCACTACCAAAACAGCAGTTGACAATCCATTGATGCAACCCTCTGGCATGGCACAGAGAAGATCTTTCCTCGTACTGGATGAAGGTGAATTAGAAGGAACCGACGGCTATTGGGCCGAAGATGAAGAAGACGGCGCAGAAGGATTCCTGGATGCCTTAGAAGATGTTTTCTGGGTTTATGATGACGCCAACTTCACATGGTATCAGAGAAGGTTCCAAGGCAAATACATCAGACGAGGCAAAGGTAAAGGAAAGAGAAAAGGAAAAGGAAAAGGCAGAGGAGGACGAAGGTTCTTCAAATCAAGAAAAGGAAAAGGCCGAGGAAAAGGAAGAAGAAAAGGCCGTGCTCACATGGTGAGTGAAGAAGGTTATGAAGATGAATGGCAAGAAGATGAATGGAATGAAAACTATGACGGCTATTGGGCCGATGATCAAACCTGGAATGAAGGCTATTGGGCCTATGATGATCTGTACTACATGGATGAGTATGGATACTTCCAGAAGAAAGGAAAAGGAAAAGGAAAAGGAAAGAAAGGCAAGAAAGGCAAGGATGATGATGGAAAAGGAGGAAAGCCAGGAGATGGAAAAGGCAAGTCGAACTATGTTCAACCTCAGACCACATCAGCTCCTGCCATACAGAATCAACCAACTCAACAAGCTCATTATTCTTCTGCAGCTTCAAGTTCTGGTCATGGTTTCTTTTCATTTGGAACAACTGAACCAGCACGTGTTGATGTTGCAGAGACAGAGCCAGCTCGTGTTGATGTTTTGACATCCACGTATGCAGCACAAGATGAACAACGACGTACTCGTCGTGGAGGACAGAACCAACGTGATGCAAGAGCACATCAAAACAGGAGAGAAATGAAGAGATTCCCTGTTCTGGTTGGAGAAGTTGGTGCACTACGACAAGGTGTACAACAACGTCCAGCTGTAGTGCCCAGGCAAGTTGGTCTTCAAGAAGGTGAGGCTTCATGGAAGCCATTGGCAGAAGGCACATCATTGTTTTCACATGGATGCTCTACAGAGATAGAGGAACCATCACAGCAGAGTGCTTTTTCATTTCATACTGTACAAACTGATCTGGCATGTGAGAATGGACTAGCTTTTCACACAGAGAATTCTGCACCACCAACTGTGTGTATTCTGGATCTTGGATGCACAAGAGCTATGGGCTCTCGACGAGCAGTTGAAGCATTTTGCAGATATGTTGACTCACATCCCAACAGTGGACTCTGGTATGAAATTCAGCCAACAAGTTCAAGATTCTTCTTTGCAAACTCACAACAATCAAAATGTACTGAGAAGCTCGTGATATTCATGTATGATCATGGATGGAACACTCAGTTTACAGAATTCGACATTGTCGAAGAAGGTGATGTCCCATTGTTGATGTCACTTCCACAGATGAGAAACCTTGGATTTCAATTTGAACTTACTCCAGAGAAGGCTTATTTGTCCTGTGCACGTATTGGCATGAGAAAAATGGTTTTGAGGACAGCCATCAGTACTCATCTCATTCTCGACCTACAAGATGTAGCATGGTACATGAGCCAAGTTCATTTCAAGACTCCACAAGTCAAAAGTTTCTATTCACAACACGATCACTTTGAGTACAGCCAGATTGCTGTCAAACAAGATGATCATGAAGGAGAAGCTTTGGTGACTGGTGACTACTGGCAGGTTGATCCACTACGTCGTGAACTCATCAGGCACCACAAGGACAAGAGAATGAACTTACATGAGATGACTCGATCAGAGAAAACTCCAATTCCAAAAGATCAACTTCTTGATGAGAGAGAAACCCACATGGAATTCCAGAAGAGCAAGAAGAAGGTTCTTCACAAGGACAACTGGCGCACTGAGAAGAAGAGGTTTTCTGAACAGAGTGAAGAGTTCTGGAAGGGCAAGACCATCTACAAGATCAAGGAGGACTACGTGATCCCAGATGACATTGTCAGAAGTGACATTGATCGTGCAAAGCCCTTTCGTGGAAACATTGATGATCTTTTTCACCCTGAGTCAGCCTCTTCAGTGCCATCAGGTGTACAGAAGAAGAAGCCAAGCTCCTTAAAGAAGGAGGAAGGCAAACCGATTTCAAATGGACCAGGCTCGAAAAAGATTGAGGTAGGTCCACCTGCAGCCAAAAGACACGTAGGTAAGCAGAAACCTCAGGTTGTCGATGACTCTCAATCAGGTTCATCAAGAAAGAAGGTTGTTGTCTCCTATCCCAAGCTTGATGAGGAAGATGAACTGGACATAAGAGCTAGGGAATTAGGTTTGGACAAGATTGATTCAGATGAACCTCAAGTCATTGAACCAAAACATTCTGCACCTGCGCGCAACCGTGGTAAGCAAGATTCAGAAAGTCAAGTTGAGAAACTAGGTAGTGATGCTCTTGAGCCTAGGCGAGTTTCGATTCCACTGCCTGGTAGTGAAGTGCAAGCCATGACACCAGCATACAGAAAGATGCTCAGGAAACTGGAGGATAGTGTGGAACTTTACAAGCTTCATATCAAACACTATCACATGTCTCCTACTCAATTCAGACGAAGGACTTCCATGTTAGGACTTCCTGACTCTGTCTATCAGAAGTATGAGGAGATGTACAACAAGTGTCGTGTGTGTAGTACTTCCATTGCACCACCGCCGCGAGCCAGAATTTCAGGCATACGATCCACCAACTTTGGAGATGTTATCTTTGTTGATCATGCTGAAATTCAGTTGAGGAAGAACAAGTACATGGTGTTGCTTGTTCTTGATGGTGCAACCAACTTACTTTGGGCTACGGCACAAAACTCACTGAACAACAAGGAGACCATTCAGGCTCTAAGGTTGTGGAGTGATGAACACAATTGTATGCCTAAAGCCATTGTAGGTGATGAAGCTTTCTTTCAAGAAGACTTTCTGACTTATTACCGAACTCATGGTATCAAGGAATGTCCCTGTGGTTCAAGAACCCCATGGCCTAACAGAGCTGAATCAGCTGTCAGACTTTTCAAACGACAATGGCAAATCATGTCCAAGAACCTTGAAGATGATAGGTTCAAAGGAATCACCATCAGAGAAGCTGTGAAGCGTACTGTTTGGGCCAGAAACACTCAACTCACTGTTAGTGGTTATTCTCCTTTGGAAATTGCCACTGGTAGAAGACCACCAGATCTTCTGGATATTGAGACTTCTGATCCTGCTCAACTTAGTGTTGACCCTTTACCTGAAGACAGAACACAACTCGAGTTGCAAAGGTTAGCACTGAGGGCACATCAGGAAGCCAGACAAGCTGCTGACCTCAGACATGACATGGCCAAACGAACAATGCCATCAGATGGACCTTACAAACCAGGTGACAAGGTTTTCGTTTGGAGTTCCCCTGTCAATGCTAATGCTATTGCTTCAAAGGCATGGAAGAAGGAAAGATGGATCAGAGGTACTGTTATCTCTCAAGAAGGTGCTATGGTCAATGTTCATGTTGACAACGCAGTCATGCGTGTTAATCAATCGAAGGTGAGACGTGACCATGATGAATGGCATGATGTTGCTGTTCCTGGACTTGACACATCGGAACCTGTTCCACTTGCAGTTGAAGATGAAGATGACTATGAACCAGACATCGCTGAATATGCTGAAGCCTATTTAGGTGAACAAGCTCACTGGTTTTGTCAAACTGGCAAGTGTGATGTTGTGGAACTTTTTAGTAGCAACACTGGTCTTAGTTGGCACATGGCACGATTGAACATGAAGGTTGGTGAACCCATTGATCACAAGCATGGTTGGAGTTTCAACAGCAAAAAGAAACAAAACCAAGTTTGGAAACAACTTGAGAAGCTTGATCCTGAATACGTGTTGATCACAAATCCTTCACCAAATTCCTGGAAATACTCGGTGTTCAAGTTTTGCCTTGATGTGATGAAATGGCAAGCTGACCGAGGAAAAGGTTTCTTGGTGATTGCACCACCTGATTCAGGATTTGCTCAGTTTTTGGCTTGGAAGAAATTTCAGAAGGACAGAATCAAGTATCACATTGGTTGTTTCAACCTTGACATGACAAATTACTGTCGTTGTGATCCTTCAATCAAGAACTTGCGTGTGTATTACAATCATGATGAAGACTTTGACATGTTGGAACCACAGCATGCCTTCAATAGAGAAGGGAAGCTTTGGAATGATCCACAATGGAAGGTCTTACCATCTCACTTGTGTTCATTCATTGCGCAGTTCACACAACTTGTACCTTTGCAGAACATGAGACAATGTTTCTTGTTTGAAGATCTGTTGGAACATTTTGATGATGGAGCATTGTGTGGCACGTCAATGTTTTTGGACCGTGAACCTGAGTGCTCGTGTTTGTTGCAAGATTTGCATCATGTTGAGACCTCGATTCCAGTGCCGTTGAAGCACATTCTTCCACAGAGATTTACCACTCAGTTACTTGTTCAAACATTGAGGAAGATTGATCAGTTGCCAAGGAGTACAGAGGCTAGTGTCAGAGAATCAACTGACCCCAGAATCATTGAACTGATTCCTGGACTTCAAGATGTCAGAAAGAAGACATTGCCTCAAATGTACTTTGAAGATTGCAGTGTGTTCAGAGGAACTTATGGAAGAGTGAATCCTTTGTTTCAACATCCTGAAGATGCTGTCCTACTTATTTGGAAACCTGGTGACTATGATCATGTTTACTTCATGTTTGTGTCACAGTTGTATCCACATCATGAACAGTTCAAAATCCATGAATGGAGTATGATCGTCTTTTCACG
Organism: Cladocopium goreaui; assembly: GCA_947184155.2. Taxonomy (NCBI): domain Eukaryota; class Dinophyceae; order Suessiales; family Symbiodiniaceae; genus Cladocopium; species Cladocopium goreaui. The sequence continues at coordinate 1,395,148 of CAMXCT020000113.1, read as the reverse complement.
AGAAACGACTGGTGCTATCAAAAGGAGAGTTGAAGATCCTCCTAGTTCAAGTAGCACACCACCAAATGGTGACGATCCCATTCATCCAGATCAGCATGGTGATGTTCCACCAAATGATGATGAGATGTTGAGTGGTGATGAACCAGAAGATCCTCTGGATGATGATAATCAACCTGATTACAATACTGGACCCGATCCAGGTGATGATGATGATCAAGAGTACATCATTCCAGATGATTATGGACCACCACCTGATGATGATTTGGATATGCCAGGAATACAGGACTCGGGGGAACCACATCAACCAAGTTCACCATCAACTCCGTTTTCCAATCCTGACATTCCAATCGAAGAGATTGCTGATCCTGGACAAGATGACGATTCTCCACCAGGACCTGATCCGACGTCAGAGCCTATCAGAGTTCAAAGGAAACAGAGACAGATCTCAACTGATTCTACTGATGCTTTACCAAAGGCAAAGGCAAAGGTGATTATCAAGAGGCCAAAGGTTCAATTACCAGGTCATGTTCAGCCAATTTCAGTTCCTACTCAGAAACCTTATGAAGATGAAGATGAAGGACCTTCACATGATCCTACTGCCTCAAGTTCACATGATAATACAATTCCATTGCCTACTACTACACCAACATCGTTTACGCCAGGTGACTTTGCGCAGCCAGCGCAACAGCAGTCTTCACAAGGAACACCAGAATTGGTATCATCACAACATGATGATGATGAAACAGAACCATATGAAACAGACGACACTCCTGTTTTGACGGAGGATGACATTGCCCAGCTTCAGGAAGAAGATGTGGACACTGAACCTTACACATCAGACCACTCTCATTTTGTCGATGTTGATGGTACTGTTTTCGTTCCTTTAGGACCAAAGGTCCAAGCTGCACCTGAGTTTGGTTCATACGATGTTACTGGATTCAAACAGTTTGAACAGTATCTTGCCAAGAATGGAAAGAAGCAGCCAAAGGCAGAATCAGTTATCACCCAAGAAGTCTTGAGAAAGTATGCTAAGGAGATCAAACAAGCCAAGCTTGAAGAATTCAGAAGTTTTCTGGATTTCACTGCCATGACTTTCAGAGACAAGAGACGTCATAAGATTGATAACTATGTCACTGGCAGATGGGTGCTTACCATCAAGGTTGATAAGGATGGACAGTTCAAGAAGTTCAAGGCTAGATGGGTATGTAGAGGCTTTCAAGATGCTCAAAAGTATGACTTACAGACTGACAGTCCTACTGCTACCAGGTATGGTTTTCGTGTGGCATCTCAGCATGCAGCCTCGATGTACTGGGATTTACTCCATTTAGACTTGAAAACTGCCTTCCTTCAGGGGGAAACATACGACTTAGACCGCCGCGTTATCCATGTTCAGTTGCCTACTGACATTGGTTTGCCTCCTTACTTGGTTGGTTTGTGCACTCGTTCCGTCTATGGACTTGCGGACGCACCACGTAGATGGTGGAACCGCCTTGACAAATTTCTGATTTCGCTTGGTATTCAACCTACAAGAGCTGACAGGTGTACATATGTATGCTATGATGGTGCTTTCAAGGAGCCAAAACAGGTTAGCTTTGCTGACTCTGAGGCAACAGAACCAGCACCTGTGACATACTACGTAAGCTCACAAGACAGTGAGGAAACGCGTGATGAATCCTCCGACATTGCTGAGGAAGTTCATAAGTCTCTTTTGGTTGAAGAAAGATTGTTTTCAGCTTGCTATCAACAAACCCAAACATGGAAACAGAGGAAAGAGTTCAAGGAGAAGAAGGTTGAAGATTGTGCTTGGACTCCTGTTGTTGATGAAACTTTGTTGAAGTTTTTGGAATCTGTTGAACACAAGTCTGGTTGGTATCCTTTTGAAAATGGTCATGCTCAAGTTGCCTATCGTGCAAAAGCTTTGAGAACTCCTGATTCACATTATGATCGAAGGAAGTTTCACTTGAGAACTTCTATTGTGAAGAGGAAAGGAGTTTGGTGGTTGCTTGAGATGAATCATGACATGAACAAGGACAATGTTTCCATAAGTTTGGAAGAAGAAGCTGAAGTACTTGTTTCAGTCTTCTTACCTTCAGAGCGTACTTATCTTGCCACGACACCACAGTTGACACCAGAGATTGTTGAACAACTCTTGGAACATTTCATGGACCCTGTGAATGGCAGTAATGCCAAGGGAAGAAAACCTATTGGCATGTGTTGTTTGCATGTTGACGACTTGTTCATTACAGGAACTCCAGAGTTTCTGGAGAAGTTCAAGGAAGTTGTCAAGTCACAATTCAAGATTGGTCATGATTGGTCATGAAGATGTGCATGATTTGATGTTCACTGGTCAACGTGTTAAATGGATCATTGATGAGAAGACCAAGAAGAAATCACATATCACTGTTGAACAATCACTTTGCGTCAGTGAACTTACTGAGGTTGTCATACCAAAAGGTTTGAAGGATGAAGACAAATGTGACAAAGATCTCCACACTGCCTATAGATCACTCTTAGGTAGTATCAATTGGTTACAATCAAGAACTCAATTTCAGTCATGTTATCAGTTTTCACGTTGTGCTTCTGCCGCTGCTTCCCCCACCATAGGTGATTGCAAAACGCTGAACAAACTTTGCAGGCAAATTGTAGGTGACCCGATGGAACTTATGTTCTGGCCACTGCAAGGTGATCCTAGATTAGTTGCAATGCCAGATGCAGCGTTTAGGAACAACAGCGACAAATCCTCACAGCGCGCAATGGTTATTTTCATGGCTGAACCGAGAAAGGAAAAGAGCAAAAACACCAGAGGTTCTCTTATTTTCTTTGAATCAACCAAAATCAAACGTACCACGTTGAGCACAACTGTTGCAGAGTTGTATGCACTCATGAAGTGTTATGGTACATGTCAAATGTTGAGAGGACTGATCAAGGACATCACTGGACTTTCAAGTGAGATTCATATGAGGACTGATGCAAACAATCTTGTGACTACTGCCAGCACTACTCATGTTCCTGAACAACAAGAGACCATTCATATGATTCAGATGCTTAGGAAAGAAGCATGTTCAGGTTCCATTGCTGACTTGTCACATATCAGAACTCAATGGTGTTTAGCCGATTGTTTGACCAAGAAGTCTGCCAATCCTCAGAATCTTATTGATGCTGTTCGACAAGGTGTTCTTAAGGAAGTTGATGCTCATCCACCATTCAGATCATTACTGGAACACAAGGCTTACCTCAGGTCATGGTTGCCAACAGTTTGCAGTCATGTTGATTTCAGACATGATGTATTTCTGTTAGGTGACATCTTGAGGGATTCTTGACTATTTTTTTGAATTTGTGCCTGCGGCTCAAGAGGCAGAGTCTCGAGGATCGCACTGTTTCTTCAACATGTCGAGCTCTAGCCGGTGGAACAGGGCCTCAGCCGCATCATCTAGTGATCAGGCACAATCGAACACTCGAGGTCAAGAATATCAAAGCTATGATTTTAGCAGAAGACATTCAGCTGATGGATATGCTCTGAGAAGATCAGAGGAAATCCCAGCTGACAAATTTCGAACACCATCGACATTGCCCAACGAGGATCATTTATCATTTTGCTATGATTACAGGCGCCAAACCGATTGGTTTCAGGCTCACGAGAAAGTGAGGAAGAAGAGAGAGCGCAATTTACATACATTGATGGGTCCACACAACATGAGACCAACTGACAGACATGAAATGTTCATGGACGCAATAGCTTGGATTTTGCACTGGGGAACTAGTCATGGAGAATTTGATGAATCTTTGAAATGGACTTCAAGTTTTCTGAAGTATCTCTGTGGCTTTACAACTCAGGCAGAAGAAAACTGGTTTGATGAACGATGCAATGATTTCCACGTGGACATGACTAGCTCATCAAGGAGAAGTTATTATATGTCATGTAGCAAGAGGCTATCCAATGTGTTGAGACATTGCAGAGACAAAACGTTATTCACTGCCAGTGGAGCTATGAACATTTCCTTACTGTTTGATCAGATGCAAGGAGACAATCCAAAGGAATATCACATGTCTGGAGCAGATTTTGCTGCTATGTTACTGTGTAATCCAAAACAACGTTTCTTTGTTGAGATCTCCATGAGATGGCAGTGGTACCCATATAGCTCAATGGCAGAGTATCCATTCGACGTTCGTCTTGGTGCTTTTCAAGGACATAGCAACCAAGTTGTCGATCCCACTGTGGCACACCACCAACTGACATATGATGAGGCTATGAGTTTGGGCTGGATTTTTCATGTCACTGATTACATGAATTTAGATTCCATTCAACAATCAGGCCTGAAGACCTTTGTGAAAGGAAGTGGAAAAGGCAGAAGGGATGCAGTTCACTTCATGTACCACAATGACAATGGTCAGGGCTACATAAGGATGGCAGAGGGCACGAAGCCTCCAAGAAACTATAGGCGACCAGTGTACCTCGTGTTGGATCCAAGTTTTATTGTGGACAACCAACTCTATCTGACAAAGAATGGTGTCATTTTATTTCATGGTGACATTCCTTTCCAGTACCTCCATGTCAAGGAACAACTCCCTACCATTGCATGTAACGTTGTTCATCAAGGACGTGGTCATTCTCTACCTCCATCAGTTACAGGTGGTTCATGGCACACCAACACAACATGGAACCATGTCATGAAGGAGAAAGGTCCAACATTTATTCCTGGACAAGACATTCCTGAAGAAGTCAGAATCACAGCATGGGAGTTCATGGGTCAACAGGTTCCACAAAACTATGGAAGATTAGTTTTTGGTACACCACTATGCAACGAGAATGACTTTGACCCGATTGTGGAATCAATCTATGGTGCAGCAGCAGAAGGCTCTCGAGAAAGAGAGGTATCTGCAGCAGAAGGCTCTCAAGAAAGAGAGGTATCTGCGCAGGCTGATGAACCCATGGAAAATCCATATGAACAGCCATCAAGAAGAGGACGCTCTCAAGAAAGAGAGGAACCTCAAGATGCATGGGAGCAACAACGCTCCTCATCAGGAAGTCCAGAATCACCACAACATGATGATCCTCAACAAGATGCTCAAGACAATCAACAAGAGGAGCCATCAGTGGACGTCCATGACGACCCAATGGGTGAAGAGGCTGTCAATCTCTGGGAAGCAGAAGATCCACCAGATGATATTGAAGACCCTGTGGTAGAACAGGCTACCAAAAGTTCAATTTCTGCATCGAATCCCTGGGTCCTGTATGAGGCAGGTATTGTCTGTGCAAGAGAAGAGAGCGGTGAACTCATCAAGAACTCCTCAGGAGAAAAAGTGATAGTTCTGCGTGAATGGAACCTACTACTCTCTTCACAAAAGATAGCACTTCGTAGACAATCGATCACTCGCTCAGACTGGGAGAAGTTACCATGGACAGGACATCTATGCTTACTCTTCACAAGAGCTTGGGAGATTGGACGCATGTTGGCACACTTCCATCGAGAAGGAGACATTGACGCCATGGAAGGTTACATGAACTCTTGTCGACAATATTGGACAGACTGGATGCGAGGTCAAACTGCCCCAACAGGTTGGGAAGACAGACACAGTATCAACAGAGACGAATGGAGAGAGAAGTTCTTGCTATACGAAAGAGACTTAGCAATACAGAAGGACATGGAGTATCTCTCAGAAGCAGTCTTTGTCTTTTACACTAAGCATCTTGATCAGTTCATTAGAGAGAACAACAAACTCTGGGGAGATTTCTGCAGGAGAAAGAAGGACCGTGATGGTAACATTTTGGATGCACTGGAGTTGAACACACATGGGTATGACATGACTATCCAAGGAATTACAGTTCCCATGAACAAGAGAACAGTCATCCCTGAACCTGAACGGCATTTCTCGTTTTCCACAAAGATGATGATCATGGCAATCGATCTGTATGAAGATGAAGCACCTGCTAGCTTCAGCCATTTCACAGTTTTTGCTTTGAACAAGCTTCGACAATTTGTGGATAGCAGAAAGGAATTGACAGCTCAATCCTACAGATTCTTTGTTGAACATGCCTACAATCAATTCTTTCAGCATGAAGCATTCCATCAATCTGCAAGAGCAAGGACAAAGGTCAGGGAATGCGGTTCAGGTGACTTCCACACATCTACAAAGCTCGATGGCTACATCTGGGTAGCTGGAAAGGACAAGATCGCTCACATCCCAGGATCAGAGCAACAGAATGTGGACATGGAAGGTCACGATGATGATGATGCTGAAGATGATTTGGAGTTTTTGCCAAGACTACAAGTTTTTGTCAGGAAAGAGGAGGAAAAGGCATCAGGCTCTCAGGAAAGAGAGGAAGAAGGTGTATGCTCTCAAGAAAGAGAGGAAACACAACCACAACAAGAAAGTGAGGTATTACCTGATGCAAATCCTCGAAGAAATATGGAAGATCGACAGGGACTGTTCTTAGTCAGGCAACTCAAACCAGAGCACAGACAGATCCTCCATGATATTACACTCCAAGGCCAAACAATCCTCACAGAAGATGATCTTGAAGGAAGTCGACCCCTTGAACGTGGTGACATAAGCTTCTTCTCATTATGGTTGATGATGTCAGCATTATCAGATGCTTCTTTTTCAACATTTATGGAGCAGTATGCACCTATGATGGGTTATGAGATCTCTTACGACAAGTACTATGAGTTCAAACTGGATATTGACAAAGTTCTCAAGGACAATGAACACCTTGGCGCAGAAAATTTCTTTGGAGCAGAGGATCCTCAGATGGTGGACGATGATCCAGACACTCCACTTCCAGATCTTCAAAGACCAGGCGCAGGTGATCCTGAGTACAAGCATACCATTGAAAGTTTGAACATTGAGGACAAACATATCATTTTGGAAACTGATGATGACAAATTGGTTGAGTGTACATTGAAATGGATCAGTATGTGCAATCAGAATGTTCAACGAAAGATCAAGGAAAGTTTTGTCAAACCAGAAGAACGACAAGAGAAAAGAAAAGGATGAAGATGAGGAGATTGCTGTCGAAGAAGAAGAAGAAGAAAAAGACACACAGGAGCCACATGTCCCAGCTGAAGGCTCTTCAGAGAAAGAGGAATCAGCTCCACCTGAACGCTCCTCAGAAAAGGAGGAATCAGGGGAGAAGAAAACAGACATTCAAGATGATGAGACAGCTCCTGAAGTGAAACCTGCAATTCGACTTTACTATGGTCAAGATATCACTGGAAACGAAGATGATTCAGTTTTTCGAAAATTGAAGGATTGTTTTTCAGATGGTTACCATGGTGAATGGGCAGGATTTTACAACAAAGGTTATCCAGCGTCTTCGAAGCATCGACATATGTTTTGGCATGTTAAGTACAGGAAGACCATGTCTCCACATCATGATTTTTGGTACCATCTTACAGATGACCAGTTGATGGTTGAGTACATTGCCAGACACAAGAATCAGGATCCACAACTAGAATTACAAGAACTTAATCAGCGCATTGAATATGGTTGTAGTGATCCAAGGATGCATCCTCTTCATCAAGACAAAGCAGAAAGATCCTCAAAAGAAGCAGAACAGAGGATTGATGACGATTTTGGAAATCTCACAAAGGTACTCCAAGATTACGTTGAGGAACACAAGGTCTTGCCTTACTGTATGATCTTGCATAGCTTGGCTTACAGGTACTTAGGTGGAGGCCTATCAGACCCAACGTACAAGGATGCTGAATTTCCATACAGATCCTCTCCACAGATAACAGCAATGTTTTGGAATTTGGGAAACTGGTGCAGAAACAGATTTGAAAAATGCCCGGTTCCAGAAAGATTTCAACAATTCATTCCACACATTGACTACACTATCGATGAGGATCATGAAAAATTTGATGAAACCAAATCACAGTTCAACAATTACTTCATCAATGTCATCAAGAACTTTGGAGGACATCTTTTCATGAATTGCGAGGCTGGTTCGTTGTATCCTCACAGAGAAAGACTCAACGAGGTTGACTTCAAAACTTGCTTCAATGACTATCATGACTTGATGGTGGCCGCTCGCCTTGGAAAGGATGGCTATATCAAGCAAATTGCTGGATATCACACAGATGACAACGACACACGAGTTCGACAAGTCTCATGGGCAATCTTTGAAGTATCTTGGGGAAAGACAAAGGATCGAGATACAGATGAGATTGTTGACTTGACAAGAGCTAGGATGAGAATGACACGTGTGTGCGTTTATCACGTCGGACAGAAGTATGCATCAGACTCTGCTGGGATTGTTGGTGAAAGCTTAGCTGTTATGGCTTTTGAGTGTGCCAGATATCAAGTTGACTTCATCGCAGGTGATGGAAACAAGGCATGCTATTACAGCACACCAAAATCTCCAGGTGTCCCTACATATCAACACAGCCTTATCCAATTCTGGATTAACAGAATGGTAGGTGTTGCAACACAAGCCATGCGCAAGAATTTTGATCCAACTTGCCCTCCAATCAGGGTCAAGCATTTCATTTCTTGCAGTTATCGTGACTTGGATTTTCTTGCAACGCACTTGGATGGCATTACAACAGCAACATACACCGACGAGCTCATGAACAAGACAAATGGTAAAGGTGATTGTTGTATGTTAACAGTTGTTGAGTGGGGTCATTCACGTTTGATGTGTGAGGAACACCCAGAAGACTTTGAGGATGAAGATCACATGAACTATGTGGGTGAATTTTACTTCAAGGTAAATGAAACTTGCTTACATGGTGATCACAACATCTTCATGGTTGCTCCAAATGATCGCGATGCTCATAATCCAATTCTTATCCATCTTGATCCTTCTGATATGTCATGGAATGAACGACATCATTACAAACAGGCCTACAAGAAGAAGCAGTATGCTGATTCAAGAAAGGAAAGACAGAAGGAGAAAAAGAGAAAGGCATATGAAGATCAAGCATCGACGTATCAGGGCAACACAGAGTGGGGTGGATCCTCATCTTCAGCGTCCAGACCATGGAGATCAAGTGAGTGGCGATGAGTGAGTGTACACTTCTTTAATTGAAGATAACACAGCATGAGAAGCCGTGTACAGTTTTTCTGTGCGTTCAACTTATTTCACACAGATGGCATATACTCTTTTAGATAGAGATAATGCCACAAGTGTCTGAACTTCAATTTAATGTAAAATAGAGACTCTTGTAAATAGAGATACTATATACATTTATCTCCATGAATCATCCGGCGAGCAGACCACTCCGAATGGAGCGAACTTCAAAAATTTACCAACTTCGATTTCAGTCCATTGTTTGCTTGAATGAGCAACTTTGGAGATCCGCTATTTCCGTTTATTTCGTGATTTGGTCAATTGTTTTTCGTATGACCTGAATTTCTGAATCTTGCGAACCCGAACTTTTCAATTCGAACTTTCACCGGTAGAGCGAGGCATTTTGCCTATGGAGAGACCGTGCGCGAAGCACCATTGGTCGCTACTGGAAAAATTAGCGAATCCGCTGTTCTTTTTCGACATGTCCTTAGGACATTCGCTGCTTTCACGTGTTTTTCAATTCGAAGCCACTGCGTAACTCCGGTTTCTTTTGCTATTTGCCATTGTGTAGAGAAGTCAGGAAGATACTCTTAATACCAATTGGGTACGGCAAGGCGTAGTGCTCTACTCATTGCTTTTGAATTTGTGCCTGTGTTTTTGTTTCGACCTAATACCTACATAGGTACATGCATGAGTATTGAGCACATTTATATGCGCCCTTCAAGGCTCAAGAGGTATATAGAGTAACCCTGTAGACAAGCACTGACCGGCAACAGGCTGAGAGTAAAAGAGTGCTGTCATTGGGGAAGACGCCTTAGCTGATCTTGAAGTAGACGCTAGGGCCCCTCTTCAGCCCTCCCCCCCAATCCCCCCCTCCCGCTTTTTTTTATTTAAATTCAAGCTTGCACACATTTCAATACACTACTTTGGTTAGAATATATATATATACATTGTATATATATATATATATATATTGTATATATATATATTGTATATATATATATGTATATATATATATTGTATATATATATATTGTATATATATATATATATGTATATATATATATATATATTGTATATATATATATTGTATATATATATTGTATATATATATATATATATTGTATATATATATATATAACAACACTAACAACACTAACAACACTAACACTAGCAACACTAACAACACTAACAACACTAACGGTAACAACAACAACAACACCAACAACAACAACACCAACACCAACAACAGTAACAGTAACAACAAACAACTGTTGGAATGTCAGCCTTCAGCTCCAAAATCCTGCAAGTACTGTGAGGAATGTAGCTGTAAAATGTTGCACATACGGTGGAAATGCAGATTCCAGCTCAAAAATGCTGCAAAGAGCATGGAAAATGGACAGAACATGCTGCAAACTGTTGCAAATACCGTGGAAAATACAATGGAAAATGAGAGGTTCGAACTCAAAACCGTTGCACATACCGTGGAAATGGCAGTTTCCAGCTCCAAAATGCTGCAAATAGCATGGAAAATGGTGAGAACCGGAAATCCAAAAAAAAATCCCCAAACTAAAAAAAAAAAATCCCCAAACAATTTCCTACCCCTACCTTATTGCCAAATCGGACCCTGAAACTGGTGTTGATGGAGATAGGGTCGCAATGGTACTTAAGGATGTTGCCACTGATTTTCGATATGTTTACCCCGTTGCCCGCCGTGACACTTCCAACACCACACTGGCAATGAAACATTTCGTTGACGACTTGGAGAAAATTGGAATCTTTTACAGTGATAATGCCCCAGAAATTGTAGCAGCTATGAGAGCTATGAAGATCAGGCATCAAATCGGTAAAGATTACATTTCGACATCCAATGCCATTGCCGAACGAGCCGTGCGGTCCACATTGGAAGGAACGCGTGCCAATTTGCTTCAAGCAGGACTTCACCATGGATATTGGCCCTACGCTGCCAGACATTGGTGCATCATGCATGACACGGCACCAGATGGGACTGGAAAGGACACACCATGGAAACTGAGGTTTGGAACAGACTTCGAAGGACCACTTATCCCGTTTGGATGTAAGGTGGACTATTGGACTGGACCTCGGAAGAAACCAAAGAAACAGATGAAGTTCGAACCGACCACTGAACCTGGTATCTTCCTAGGGTATGTCATCCATCCCGGCTTCCATTGGAGAAAAGAATTTGCAGTAGCTTCTCTAAAACAAATCAATGATGCAGATTTTGACCAATCCGTCACAGTATTGAGGGTGTTAAAGGTTTCATTACCTGAGAAGATTGAGTTTCCCTGTCGCAAACGTGCCGATGCCATCCGAGACGGTAGCTTGAAACCAAACCAGCTGTGTGATGAACAGGATGCATTACCGCCACCGGAAGAGCAAGATGCTCAGCCTGTGCGGGAGCCAGGCCCAGTCAAGAGATCAATCACTGACATTGAAGCTGGACAGCCTGCACAACAATCCAGTGCATCCGCAGTTTATCACCAGGGATGTTTGGAATTTTTCAAGCATGTTGACCACAAGGAAGCATGGTACGAATACGCCAATTGCAAAGTGAATGTTCGGATAATCGACAATCAGTGTATAGGTCCATCTCCCGACTTTGATGCAGCCGATTTTCCATTTCGAACAACGTGCATTAAAGATGATGAATCATGGCATGTCCACGAAGAAAACTTGACGATTGATCCTCCGGTCGAAGACCTTGAAAAGGACATTGAGGTTCATGAAGTAATTGTCACAATATTCTCAAAAGAACCGATCGACCTGAGGAACCGTGTGGACGAGCCCATCAGAGGAGCTGTACCTGATGCCGAAGTCGAGGTAATCAATCCGATCACAGGGGAACTTGAAAGAATCAGGACTAATGACCCCTCATTCTATGACGCAGGTGGATTTAAAGCAAGAAAGTACAAGAATTCAAGTAAACCAAAGGACATCCCTCCGTTTGTTTGGCAAGCAATGTCTCAGAAAGAAAGAAGAGCATCGATTGCAGATGAGCAACGGAAATTAGCCCTGGAAGAAAAGGAAAAGAAACGCGCCAGAAGAGTGAAAGCTGTACCCATGATCGGAACTCTCAAGGAATCACCAAATGAATTGGAAGAAAGTTTGTCCTACGAATTCATCCCAGCTATGCCTGTTTGCCAGATGAACCCTCAAAAGCATCGAGTTAAGTGTATTAGGCTAGGAATCCAATCTGGGGAGAAAGCCGTTAACACTTTGGTGGCTAGGCCAGTGGGGAAAAAGGAAATTAGAGCCAATCCCAAAGCCCAGCAAGCCTTAGATGTAGAATGGGACAAACTGGTAAAGAAGAAGGCTTGGCAATATGAGACAGTGGCCGAATGGAAGGTCATTGCCGACAAGGCCAAGAAGACTGGGAAGAAGGTCCATGTAGGAAAGGTCTTTGAGATTTGCGTTGAAAAGGGAAGTGAATTACCCGAAGGAGATAAACTCCGAAAATTCAAAGGAAGAACAGTATTTCAAGGCAACAATGTAAAGGACGAAAGTGCCGATGTTGCCCTGTTCTCGGAATTAGGATCTTCGCCTGCCACCATGGAAGCTGGCAAAGCAGTAGATGCCTACGGAGCTCAACCGGGATTCATAACCCAACAAAATGACGGAGTACAAGCTTACACTCAAGCCTTATGGAAGGGCGTGGAGACGTGGGTGGAACTGCCACCCGATCGATGGCCCAAAGAGTGGCATGGTAAGTTCATTAGACCAGTTGTATTGCTTCGCATCGCTCTTTACGGTCACCCCGACTCGGGGGGGCTCTGGGAACAGTACTGTGAAGCCATGTTGAAACTAGTGGGCTTTATCATGCCAGACCCGGAAGGGTGGCCTTCGGTGTTTTTCCATCCAGAGCTCAAATTGTTGCTTGTCGTGTATGTTGACGATTTTAAGATGTCCGGCCCCAAAGAAAACATGTCAAAGGGATGGAGTTTGATTGCATCAAAGATTGACATGGACACCCCCGGGGAAGTCAATAGATATCTTGGATGCGACCATGTAGCTCAACACAACGTAAAGCTCAAGGTCGAGGATCACCCTTATGCTCATGTCTTTGACAAGTCACTGGCCGATCCGGCCGCGCCTGCCGCCGCCGCGTGCCACAGGACTCAGGATTTCTGGGAGCTCGACACCGTCAACGATGTCTACATGAGACACCATGTACAGCCAAGAAAGAAATTGTTTTTGCCCGATGAAGAAGTAGTCAGGTCATGCCATCTAGCCCCATTTAGGTTCACGAATGCAATCCCATGTAACAACAATGGAAGTGAAATTGAGCAATGGGACACCATTGGAATTGGATCCAACGTGAACAAGGGGGGTAGCCTAAATGATTCATGGGTTGGCACGACATACTTCTTCCCTACATCATGCAAAGATCCAAAGGCTGCCATGGCCACCATCAAGAGGGACAAGTCCGGAGCCAAAAAGAAAGCTAGAGCGGAAGGTTTCTCCTATATGGACCAGCTATTTGAGAACCAACCCTGCATGCAAAAGCCTGTGACTACATTCACATATGATATGGAGCCTTTCCTGAAATCATGTGTTGAACGTTACATTTCACTTGCTGGCAGGGATGCCAAGCCTTTGAAACAAGTTTCCACACCATTTCATGAAGAAAGAATTGCACGGCCCATTGCCGATGAGAAGGAAACCAAAGGCGTATATATTGGCTCCAATAGCCGCAAGGGTCCTGATGAAAGTGCTATTTGCAGCCAGGATGGCACGTTTCGACTTGCTGCGCGCCGTCCAAGGCCTAGCAGCTCGTGTGACAAAATGGAGTGCAGAATGCGATAAGGCACTGCACAGACTTATTTGTTACATTAATTCCACCCTGGATCACGAGCAAAGGGCTTTCATAGGGGACAAGGTCAGTGAATGTAGGCTTTGGCTGTTTGCTGACGCAGACCATGCAGGGGAGTACGACAATCGATCCACCAGTGGTTGTTTGTTAGTTCTAGTTGGACCCAATACTTACTTCCCGCTCACAGCATTCAGTAAGAAACAAACTGCCGTTGCAATGTCAAGCACCGAAAGTGAAGTTGTCAGTGCAAACGTATCCCTCAGAGCTGTCGGTCTACCTTCCTCCGGTTTGTGGGCATACCTCCAGAACGCGGGGGGGGAGAGAACACCGAAAGACAGCATACCGGGAGGTTTGCCAAGGCATGACATTGAAACCCAAAAAGAATCCAATGGGGAATGCTGGCAATTCATGAGAAGTAGAAGATTGCTCGTCCGAGTCCACACAAAACCAAGGTCACATTTGTTCACACCCATTGACATGTCCAAGTCACCCATTAACCTTAAGCGTATCGGATGTGCTCGAACCACCGTGATGCTAAAGGACGGAATGGTTGACTTCATGCAGGACAATTGGAAGGTCAAAGTTGACTACCCGATCAACGGGGAGTGGACTGGCAAGACTTTCTTCAGGGTCTATGGTCCCTACGAGTCCGACTACAACATCGAATCGGTCGAAATCCGTGAAGCCATCACCGACTACGAGTTCGCAGGACGTGAGAAAGAGGGAGAATGTATGATTTCAATGTTTTCCCCACGGTCGATAAAAGGTGTTTTTGTAGAGGACAATCAGGCCACCATTAGAATCCTTGAGAACGGAAAATCACCCACTTTCCGACATACAGACAAAACACAGCGAGTTAACCTATCCTGGCTGGAGGAACAGTTTAAAAGAAGGTGGTATAAGCTAGTCCATGGTCCAAGCATGCTCCAAGCTGCAGACATTCTCACTAAACCATTTGTTAATGCAGAGAAATGGAAACTAGCTGTCAAACTTCTTGCATTGACCCCCACCAAGAAGGTTACCCCACAGAAAGCTTTGGCGTCGGCGTCGGAGGCCATCACACCTCCAATCATTGCTGCACCAAGCACGGGGGGACCCGCTGCCAAGTCTGATACCAAGAGACTGATCGTTGAAGTTTGCTGTCATCCCGAGTCCAAACTCAGCCAAACCAACCGAAAGTGGTCTGAAGGTTGTGAAGTACTACAGTTCACTGAAGAATTTGATCTTAACGAAGTCGAAAACCAAATGAGGATTGCAGAGTACGTCAACTCTTTCAAAGGTGATGTGAAACCATTTATATGGATCAGCCTACCGTGCACGGGGGGTACACCATGGACGTATATTAACATGAAAAACCCCAGTGCACGTGAAAAGGTGTTGAAACATGTCAGAGAGTTTGACCGACTTTGGATTTCCTTGAAATCGTTTCTTCGGATGTTGAACTGTGAAGTACACATTGCACTCGAGTGGCCACGAAAATGTCGGTATTGGAAATTGACTAAAGTTGCAAAGCTGTTGAACTTTTATGGGATGATTGCATATCATTTTGATGGCTGTGCTCTTGGAATGGTAAATCAAGACAATGATCCTTTGAAGAAGCCTTGGACAGTGGCCACAAACCATGCTGGAGTCGGTAAAGCATTATCGAAGTTCCAATGCACATGCAACAGGCGTCATGCTCCATGCAGGTAGAGGTATTGCACTCAAGAAAACGGAGGAGTACACTTTCCGCATGACAGACGCCATACATAAAGCTCTTACCCGACAGCATCCCGCTCTCAAGCTAACTTGCTGTGCACTCATCGCGCCCTTTCGCTCTCCCGTCTTCGTCATGTTGACTCGTGCAATCCAAATGGCTAAGGCCTGTGCGGTTGCCGGGAGGCCCGCCATCCTCGAGCGCATCACCCAATGGGAAGGTGTGGTCAACACCCTGAAGGCAGCCATTGCGGTTGCGACCTGGGACGACCCACAGGTGCTCTTGCGAGAGATGGAAGGATGCCGCCTACCCCTGGCGAATATCGTCGAGCCGATGCTGGGTGGAGGCAATGCTGAAGGGGCATACGACACGCTCGCGGAGGTCTACAAGAACACGCCCGATGGGTTTTTGGCAATGTGCCCCTACCCGCCGGGAGGCGAGGTCGACCTGCTGATCGTATCAGACTCATCACTTGCTCTGGTACCTGACCCCAACGCAGGGAAGGCTTCGTGTTTTTCCGGAGGCGATCTTCTCAAGCCCTGGGGAGACATCCGTGGCATATATACCAAAATGTTGTGGGGCAAGGGATTGAATCATATGGTCCAGTATATCCCCGAGGCCATCGATGACATCGAGTCCACCAATCGTGCACATGGTCGCCCGGTTTTGCCGGTGTTGGTCATCGTGGGGTGGGCCGGCAATGATGTGTTTGGCGAAGGGGGTTACAGAGGAGTCCATTGGATCCACAGGGCTGCCTACAACAAGTCTGCTGCCGACCGGGAGGTCACGGCCAACTGGTGTGAGCGGCAAAAGGCAAGGGTCGAGCGGTCCGTCAACGAACTGGGCCAGCTCAAACGTGATGAGCCCCGGATCCTGGACATCGTGGTCGTTGGGAACGCTGACGCGGAAATCTTTGCTCTCCCGTCGGCCTACAATGAGACCATGCGTGTCCACATCAGGGCACTGCGAGAGGACCATGGTATTCAAACTCTGGACACCACCTTGATGCTTGCCAGGACTGTGAGATATGACAAGGTGCATTTGGAAGACGATGCCATCAACCGGAAGTATGTCACCAACTTCCTCCAGGCCGTCGCCGATTGCCACCTTGCCTACCTCAAGCTCATCAGCGTCGACGATCACTTGAGAACGCTCCCAAGAATTGACGATCTCCAGGAGCAGAAGAACTACCCGAACCTCACCATCCTCAAGGCCGCGTACCAGCTTGAAATCGATTCGAATGTATCCTCCCCAAAAGATCTTCCTCAGCGACCCGATCCTGAGAAGCTCATGTTGGATGCAGACGTCGAGATTTTCAACTGGGTGCTTCAAGCTGAGGAGAGCGCCACAGCCTCTGCCGACCGGGAGGTCGAGTCCTGGATGCGAGACATTCCTGAAGAGGACCAGGCATTGGAACCAATGCACCAAGACAACGCTGATTCGGACGATGAAGCTGTCAAGGTTCAGGCCCTCACCATGGATGATCGAATTTTGGCGAGGCGAAAAGGCCTATCCGAGGAGCACCACCAAGAATGGCAAGACGCCAC
This sequence comes from Cladocopium goreaui, assembly GCA_947184155.2. Taxonomy (NCBI): domain Eukaryota; class Dinophyceae; order Suessiales; family Symbiodiniaceae; genus Cladocopium; species Cladocopium goreaui. The sequence goes on along the minus strand of CAMXCT020000113.1, from coordinate 1,378,062 downwards.
CTATGCGGCCGAGGATGATGACGAGGACTTCAAAGGGTGGGACCTCATCGAGGATGACAAACGCCCGCCGGGAGTCGTGGCCAGTGACCCAGTACATGAAGAGGAAAAGGAGCTGGACCTTGACGACCTCGAGACGGTGGCTTCGGTGGAGATTGTCGATGAAGAGGAGTTCCACGACGCTGAGGAGGGGCAGGCCGAGCCGATCGATGATGATGACGATGATGACATGGCCGTGATCGACAAGGTCTCTTCTATGCAGGCCTCGAAGTCTGATGCACGGGGGGACCCGGAGCCCATGGATGTTGATGATCAGGGCAACAAGATGGTCCAGAGTACGGCATCAGCGAAGACCTGGAAGACGGAGATGGCCCAGAGCTCGTCATCGGCAAAGACGTGGAAGACTGAGATGGCTCAGAGCACCTCATCTGCAAAGACATGGCGAACGGACACAACTGCAGCTGCGTCGGCGGGAGCCACGCCTCCTGACCCGACTTCCAAGCTCAAGCCCAAGAAGAAGGCCATGCCAAAGAGATTGAAGGTTGTGGATGAGGGACATGGGCCAAGTGCTGAGCAGTTTGACACGTCGAAATTTGCCACAGCACAGGATCTGGTTTGGATTGAGCCGGACAACATGGCAGGAGTTCCTGTGCGCAAGGTGGACTACGGAAGGCTTGGATCAATTTCCCATGCTATGTCCGACTACCTCCGTGGCCATCGATTGTTTCACAGGAGGCCATCACCTGAGATTCGGAGGACTGATTTGTCAATGGACTTCAAGGCATTGGTGAGGCATCTCCAAGGAGATTTTGCGAATCTTCGAGAAGAAGAAGTTTTGGTGGTTGTGCGCAACTCTCCGATGCGTCGCTTCAGAGTCCAGGTGAACGGCTTGTCGTCCGGAAAGCTCAGGTGGACGCCAGTGAGGATCAGGGCCATTCAGGGCCACCGGGCCTTTCTCGTGGAGCAAGGGGGGATGTCAAGCATGATCAAAACGATGTTCACTTTTGATGAGAACTTCGACGAGACCAAGGTTGACGACCCATCGGTCCACCCCGCTTTCTCCGCGATGCCGGAAGGCTCGCCTATGTGGCACAAGTTCCCCAGAGTGGTGTATCACACCTGTGACCAAGCCGCCTTCAATTCCATCATCAAGTACGGCCTCATCCCTGGCGGATTCCCGTACAAAACGGGCAGAGCCCACAACTTTTTCAACTCCACTCCGCCCTGGAAAGCGGAAATGAAAAAGTTGCAAGGTACGCGGGCCGGGAGGCCAATCGCCATCGCGTTCGACATGGAGCTCATGATGCAAATGGGCTACAAACTTTTCGCGACTGACGAGGCCATCCTGTCGCCAGACTGGATCTCGAACCAGCCGATGATCAACGCCTTTGATATGCGTTCGGGCGAATTTTTCTATATCAACAGGGCTTATGTCAACCATCGGAAGACTTACCAGGAAGTCCTCAAGCAGGCCAAGGCCGAGTTTGATCCGACGGACGTTCTCATGAGCCGCATGGAGATGTTGATGGAAAATGCCCAGTTGAACTTTGAAGGCATCAAAGAGCGCATTGAGTTTGGCAAGCTCCTCCCCTTTTCCAGGCGTGAAGACATTGAGGTCGAAAAGAGCACTGCCACCCGGGAGGGTGAGCCGGCATCAGGTTCTCAGCTGGTGTCCGGCTACACCATTGGAAAGATGGCCGCCATGACGAGCACAGATGCGTGTGGCTTCCAACGTCGTGGACGGAATGGACCCGGTGGGGGAAATTGGAACAGAGGGCAAGGTCGACATGGATTTGAGTTGCAATTCAAGGACATCTCCTACAACCAGATCCAAGACACACCTCAGGTGCGCTGCAGCCATCCGATCTGCGGATATCTGATGATGGATGGGCATTTGAAATGCCCGCGCTGCTTCCGGCAAATGGAACCCGTGACCGATGCCAACATCGCCACGGAAGTTGCCCGCCGGGAGGCGATGGCCCGTACCAGAGGAGTGCCCTTTTCCATGCCCAAAGGCTCCGCTATTGAAAAAAATCAATAGCTATTGAAAAAATCAATAGCCTATTGATTCCTTTGAAAAACCAATCGAAAGATCAATAGATTGGTATTTTCTGATTTCAATCGAAAAATCAATAGAAAAGTTGTATTTTTAAAGAAAAATGTTTTTTTTCAAAATCAATCGAGAAATCAATCGAGGAATCAATCGTTGTTTTTTAACCTGAAATCTAGCCATCCTATTTATATATAGTGGCAGGATGTATGTACTTGTGGCTGTCCAGCCACCACTTAAATGCAATCTGGCTTTTCAAAGGCTTTGGCTAAACAGCCACCACACTCCAGCAAAAGTGTTGTGGCTATCCAGCCACCACATGAAAGCTTTGTGGCTATCCAGCCACCACAGTCAACTGCAGTCTTTTGGCTATCCAGCCACCACACTCAACAAAAGTCTTTTACATGGCTATCCAGCCACCACATGAAAGCTGCACATTGTGGCAGGGCCTGCCATTTTTCACACTTCTTCATTTTCTTCTAGGTCTGGATTAAAAATCCCTTCCAGCATCAAGTGAAAAGCGTATTCAAATTTGGCTAGAACCTTGGAAGGGAGCATCCATGCAGGTGTGCTTTTCACACTGCTCCCAGCAACTGCCACCATCAGGGACATGAAGCTTTCTCCTCCATATGCCCAGCAGCTCCTTGGTGCCAAGTATTGGCACTGTGCTGGGTAATGAGCCATGAGGTGGTGCTTCTGCACCAGGCTCCACATACATTCTGCACTCTTCATGCTATTCTTTGCCAGCCATGAATAGTGTCCTAGGATTGCCTCAGTCTTCTCTTGAAACTGCTGTCCCACCTTCTTGTCCCAAACATACTCCTTCAAGTCACAAAGGTCATAGGCTTCCTCCATGGCCTTGCACAAAGCTTCCATGTGTTTTCCTTTTGTGTTTGTAGCCAGGGTCCCAGCCAACAGTGTCGCCACAGTGGCAAATTTCCTGACTCTCCTCCCTTTCACATGTTTCAGGCAAGGGAACTCATCACCAAAGATGTCTGACACATTGAGTCTGGGTATTCTTTCCCCTGCTGGGGTTTCAAGTTCCTCATATCTCATGGCCACCATCTTGTTGACTTCCACCAAAGCCCTTTTCTTTCCCATAGGAAGGCTCTTGACGATGGTTGCCAAGAGGTTCCCATAAATGTGGGATGCCACTCCAAGGTCTACAAGGTGCAACAGATCCAATTTCATGCTCCAGAAGGAAGTTCCTGGCACTCCAAATAAGGGATGTGATACTGGTGGTGGTGCTGACACACTCCTCAAAGTAGATTTCCAAGTTGCATCTTTCCTGAAATCTGTAAATGGCCGCACGCTCTTCTCCTCCTCAAAGTAGTTGTCACAAAGGCAATATGGGCATGGGTTGTTGCTCATGGCAGTGGGCCACCCAAAGTCACTGGAGAACCATTCCAAATCTCCTGCCACCACAAACAGAACTCCTTTTCCTGCTTCTGCCATCTTCTTGAAGCTGCCAGCAATTGCTTCCCATATAGGCTTCATCGAAGAAGCAGTTCCTGCACTCTTGGGGAGGCAAGTCAGTAGCAGCTGAGATTGTTTGATGGCCACACCAGAGATTGCGCATCTCATTGACACAACCAGCAATGAATCCACCTCACTGTAAGGGGCACTATCTCCATGGATGAGCCATGGAATTGGCCAGCTGCTCCCACCTCAGGTTGCTATCTTACAGTACACATAATGGCTATCTTCTGATGGTTTCTTGACATACTAGCAAAAACACAAAAGAAAAAGGCAAAACTTATCCTCAAATTCCAGCATCGAGTTTCCTCTCACTTTCTTCCAGAAAGATTTCCAGCATTGCAGTTGGGGATTGTTTTTCCAATCCTGTTTCAACCAGAACTCCTTCAAAGTTTTCTGGCTGCATGTCAATTCTTGCAAGAGGTTCTTGTTCTGCAGTGTATCCACCCATGCCTCAGGCAATATTACAGGTAAATCTTTCTCTTTCTCCAGCACAAGTCCCTCAGCATTCTTAACTCTGACCACAGTGGCCACCTGCACTGGCTGTGGCGAAGACATGCCACCAAAGAAAGCCCTGACCAAGTCCCTGTGGCAATTTTGCTTGGCAAAACCACTGCCTCCAAGTTTGGCCAGAGTGTGGAGGTCCTGTCCGCTTGCACCACTCATCATTGCTGCAGCAGCATACTGCTGCACTTCACAGGCACTGATTCTCCCCCAGCAAAATTTGTTGAGCAGCATGATTGCCAAAGGGGAGGTGAGCTGCATCTCATCGCCAGGGTCAGGCACATGTTTCCTTTTTTTCCCTTGCATATTTGCTATGTTTTCCTTGGGCCTCATGCCTGCATGATCACCACCTGCAAGCAGGGCTGTCCAGCCACTTAAAACTTCATGGCTTTCCAGCCACCACACTCAAAAAGAAACTTGTGGCTATCCAGCCACCACACTCCAAGAAACAAGTCTTTTGGCTATCCAGCCAACAAGAAAATACCTGCCTACTCCTATGGCTATCACTCGCCCATTTTTTCTTCTCACAGAAGCTGCCCATGGAAATCCACAGCAGGTTCATATCTAATTAGGTTCTGGCTGCTCCTCTTTCTTTTCCTGCTTTCCATCTTCAGCAGAGTCAGTAGCAGGCCTTGCAGGGTTCTCCTCCTGTCCTTGCCCTTCTTCTTCTTCTTCAGTCTCCACAACTTCTGGACTAGGTGGTATCAGCACCTGGCTATCTTCATTGGGGTCCAGAACCCAGTGTGCATACCTGGGGTTTGCTGTCTCCTCCCCCTTCACATACAAAATCTTCCTTCTCTTGGCCATGGTGCTGTGATTGCCTTGAACCCAAAAATTCTGGAAGAAGAAGTGGTTACAGGTGCTGAAGCAAGGTTTTATGGCTATCCAGCCAGCCATCACACTTGAGATTTAACAAGTTTTCATGGCTATCCAGCCACCACACTCCAAAACAACAATTCTTGTGGCTATCCAGCCACCACTGTTCAACCTCCTGACATTTTCCAGCTTCCCAAGCTCTAGAGCAATCTGCCTCAGTTTGAGGACTTACCTATCCTGCCTCAATTTGAGGACTTCGCTGCTTCAGTCTTCCTCCTCTTCTTTTTTAGCCTTCTTCTTTGGTGGTCCTGCTACCAACTTCTTGCACTTCTTGCTCTTCTCCAAGGCTGCCAAGCTCTCCAACAATGCCTTCTTGCTTTCTTCCTTCTTGCTTCCACTGTTGATGGCCTTCTCTATCTTTTTCTGGCAGGTCTGCACTTCTGTCAGGGCAGAGCTCAGGATTTTCAATTCATCCTTGCAGCCAGCTTTGCCTTTCATATCCAACTTCGCCTCCTGCAAGGCACCTTCATCCTTGCAAAGTTCTGCCTTGAATGCCAGCAGCTTCTTGAGCAAAGTGCTTTTGTTGTCATCCTTGCTGACAGTGCTCATCTCTTCCCACTTGTTCTTCTTCTCCTTGGCCTCTTCCTTTTCCTTCTGTTTCTTCGTATCCTTGTCCTCATCATCTTTGACAGAGAGCTGCTTATTGAAGAAGTCCTTCAGCTCAGGCTCGATCTCCATGTCATCCAGTTGATTGCCAGCTAAGGCAAAGCTGGCATCCCCAACATCTTCCAAGTTGAGGTTCTCCATGCTGAGCCAGTCATCTTTTCCAGCCTTGTGTTTGTCAGTCTTGTAAGCCACAGTCTGGCTTTTCTTGGCCTTCCACTTGACATATTCACTTTCATCAGCAAACTCGAAGAACCTTGGGTCTGTGGGTGACTTGCGAAACTTCATTGTTCCTGCTTTCAGCCTGCTCATGGCTTCAGCCTTTCCATATTTGTCCACCTGCTGCTTCCATCCTCCCTTCTCATCAGTTTTCTCATAGACCAGCATGGCCTCCTTGTAGTTCTTGGCAATGGACCCTCCATCAAGGATGAAGGACCTCAGCAGCTTGTGCTTCCTCTCCTGGCTTCCAGTTCCTTTGGTGGCTTCCTTGTAGGAGCTCTCAGCTCCAGCCATCTGCCTATTCTTCTCAAACTTCTTCCACAGGCTCTGGACCTCATTTGCAGGGAGTTTGGCAAGGGCCTTGTCAATCTCCTTGGCTGAGCAGAGCTTGGCATCCAGCAGCTGCTGGTGTGTCTTCAGGTTTTTGGATGTGACTGTGTGTACAACTTCATCATCAGTGAGCATTTCTTCCTCCTCCCCTTCCTCACCATTGTCTTTCTCAACTTCCTTCTGCTTTCCCTTCAAAATTCCCTTCTTCCCAGTCTGTGCTGCTGGCTTCTTGAACTTTGCCACCTTTGTCACTTTTGCTGCTGGCTTCTTGGCCACTTTGTTTTCCACCTTGGAGCTAGGCCTCTTCAAACCCATGGCTTCCTCCAGCTAAGTGCGGTTTTTCCCTGGCAGCCAAAAGTGCTGCAGAAGATTTGGGTTCATTCCTTTTTTTTAATCTCACTAAAAATCACCAAAATTCACATGTTATCATGTGATAACATGTGATTTCACATGTTTTCACATGTTATCATGTCTTATCATGTCTTATCATGTCTTATCATGTCTTGTCACGTCTTATCATGTCTTATCATGTCTTGTCATGTCTTGCCATGGGTTTTCACATCTTATCATGTGATAACATGTGATTTTTTGCCTTTCTGCACTTCTTTTAGTTTCCAATTTCGCAAACCCAGGATAATTGAATTCCAGAATGCTATAATTTCCCAAACTGCTTTTCCTTGGGCCTGCATTTTTTTAACCACAAGCCATTTCCAAGGCTTTTCCCCTGGATCTTTGGGCCACATTGTTTTACATGCCAGAGCAAGAATAGTTTTCCCAGGTGCCATCACTTGGATCTGTGTGCTTGACTTTCCAACAATAGAACAGGTGCATAGCTAGGGTGTGTTCTCCCAGATATGCCTTCCTTGGACCTTTGGGCTTGCAATTTTCAATATGCCTTCCTTGGACCTTTGGGCTTGCAATTTTCAATCCCAAAGAATGAAGTCTTCCATTTTTTCCTTGGGCCTTACATTTTTTCACATCCAAGAAGGTGTTACCCAACATGCAAAAGGTATAGTTTTTTCCAGTGTCTTCCTTGGGCCTTAGGACCTGCAATTATTCCAGTCCAAGAGACTGTAGTTATCCCATTTATACCTCTAGGTGTTTCTTCAATGCCTGATGGTGTTTCTTCAATGCCTTCCCTGCAGCCTGATGTGTTCATATTTATTAATTACCTTGTTTTTCCCTAAGCAAGAGTACACACCTCATGGCTATCCAGCCACCATTCAAACACACCTCATTGAAAGTAAATCTCATGGCTATCCAGCCACCACTTTCATTTATTTAGTCTATGGCCACCCAGGCACCAGGACCACACAAGCAACTCCCACATGGCTATCCAGCCACCACTGACCAATCTTTCAAATCCATGGCCATCCAGCCACCACTGCACACCAGCAACTCCCATGGCTACCCAGCCACCACTCAAAAACACATCACTCAAACAAAAAGTCTCATGGCTATCCAGCCACCACTTCCATTTTTTAAGTCCATGGCTATCCAGCCACCACTTCCATTTTTTAAGTCCATGGCTATCCAGCCACCACTTGCATTTTGTAAGTCCATGGCTATCCAGCCACCACCACAAGCTACCAGCCTTTTTTCCATATATTGTTTCTCCAGCATCCTGCATCTGTCATGCAGTCTTTAAAAACTGGCTCACAGCAGCTGTCATCTGCAGCTACTTGCAGTACTGCATCACCCATGACTCGCCATGGTGCTTCGCCAGGAGCTTGAGCAGGTTCTTCTTGCCATTTTTTCTGTTCCCATTGCATTCTGCTTTCATGCAGCCTCTGCATCCTGGCGCTCTCAGCATGTGGTTCTTGTTCACATAGGTGTACTCCTTGCACTCACCACACTGCTTGAAGAGGTTCCAGTGCTCTTCCCAAAAAGATGGGTCCAGGCTCCCATCTTTATACTCAGGCACATTGGGCATGAGCTCCTCAGCCACCTTCTCAGCTTCCTTGCTCTCCTCCTCACTGTCTTCCTCTGGAACCCATACCAAGTATCCTCTGGGTCCTGTTCCCATGGCTTCATCTTCTTCCTGGACCTGGTTGTCCATGTAGTCGATCATCTCCTCCAGGAAGGTGTCAAAGGCAGAGGCCATTCCCTTCCCCTGCTTCTCCTCCACATACTTGTGGTAGGCCTTCCTCAGGTGTACTCTCAGGCTGTCCTGGCAACACTGGGACAGCACCTAAGCCTGACCAATCTCATGGCTATCCAGCCACCACATTAAATCCATACAAATCCCATGGCTTTCCAGCCACCAAAAAAAACAGAAATCCCATGGCTACCAGATATTAAATCCCATAATCCTGTAACTATCCAGCCACCAAAAACATGCAAATCCCATGGCTACCCCCCCCAAATTACCCTGCCTCCTTCAGCCATCCCAACTCCATCCTCTCACTAGCTGCCATTCCCAGCCGATCCTGGAATTCATTCCAGGCCATCTCAGGTGCCTTCTGGTGGTGGAGCTGCCTCAGCATCTCTCTGTAGCCCTTGCTCTGTAGCCCACCCTGGCTGGGGTTGAAGTCCTGCAGTTTTCCAGCCATACTGCCACTGCCAGTTGAGCTGGCTGGGCTACCTCCCAGCTTTGCCCTTTTCTCTCCTTCTTTTCCCTTGCCCTTCCCTTCTAAGCTGACCTTCTTCTTGCTTCCTTCCTCCTCTGCTGTGCTGCCTTCCTTCTTGCCTCCTTTTCCTTTTTCTCCACCATTTCCACTGTCTCCTTTTTCTTGTCCTCCACCATTTCCACTTTTTCCTTCTTCTTTTCCTCCAACTCCTTTTCCTCCACCTTTTCCTGGCTCAGTGGCAGCAGCCTGTGCAGGCTGGGCAGGCTGGGCAGCCTGCTGGGTGGCCTGAGGCTGGGCAGCCTGAGGCTGGGTGGCCTGAGTGGCCTGAGGCTGGGTGGCCTGAGTAGCCTGGGGCTGGGTGGCATGGGTAGCCTGGGGCTGGTTGGCCTGGATGGCCTGAGGTTGAGCAGGCTCTGGCACATCCTGGTGCTGTGGAGTCCAGTTCTGACCACTCCAGCCATTCCAGTCTCCACTCCAGCCAGTCCATGTACCCCAGGAGTCAACCCACTGGTTTGCCATGGCTGTCAGGCACTGGAGTCAAGTGTGCAGTTTCTCTTGAGCCACGATGCCACAAAAATCATTCTTTTGCCTGAAGCTAATCCATGGCTATCCAGCCACCACACTAGGCTTAGACAAATTTCATGGCTATCCAGCCACCACACTTCCCTTAAGTTACAAGTCTTGTGGCTATCCAGCCACCACAGACAACCCAGACAAATCTCATGGCTATCCAGCCACCACACTTCCCTTTACAAGTCTTGTGGCTATCCAGCCGCCACTGACTGATTTGCAAACCCATGGCTATCCAGCCACCACAGACAACCCAGACAAATCTCATGTCTATCCAGCCACCTCTTGACAAATCCCCACCCAACCTTGTGGCTATCCAGCCACCACACTCTAACTCACTAGAGCTTTCTTTTTGTCTTTCCAGCTTCCTTCAGGTGTCTTCCTCACTTTGCCAATTTTTCCTTGGCTGCCAAAACATCAGCTAAGGAGCTACCCTTCTTCAGCATCTCCATGAGCTTCCTTGCAGCCTTGCTGTTCTTCTCGACATTCTTGAAAGTCACCACCTGGAAAAGCTGCCCAACACCCTTTGCCACCACTGCCACAGCAGTTGTCTTCCTATAAGGCATGAGCCTCATCTCAGCTTCCTTGTAGTCGACCTTGTCCTTGTTCACCTTTGCCTTTGCTATCTTACTCTTCTTGTTGATCTCCTTCAAAATCTTGCCTGCAGGCTTCTTGCTCCCAGCTGCAGCAGGCTTCTTCAAGCCCATGGCAGCTTTGAGGTTCTGCTTCCTGGCAGGCACAGGTGACACCTGCAGGGCAGCATCCAACAAGCTGGGGCCATCCTTTCCAGGAGTTCTGGGGACTTCCAAATCTAACAAATCTTGGGTCTCACAGCTTCCTTCCTCATCTTCTTCTCTTGATTCTTCTTCCTTCTTTGCCTTTGACCCTGAAGCACCACTTTTCCCATTTGGCCCTTTATCTGTGTCCACACCAAATGCTGCCCTCAACCCTTCCAGCTTTTCAACTTGCCAGTCACTGAGGGTACTGCAAGCCTCTTGAAACTTCTGGGGCACTCTCAGTCTTCGCATGTGTGTGCACATAGTCATGGTTGATTCAGCCAACTTCCCACCCAGTGTTGACCTCATCTCCAAATCAAAGCTTTCCTTCAAGCCAGGGAAAGCTCTGCACACTTGGGTGAACCCTTCTTTCAAATCCTTGTAGTTGAAAAGGAGCCCATCACTCACTGCCATCAACTTCAACAAGAAGTCTTCCTGAGCTAGTAGGGCTCCAGCATTGATAGCTTGTGCCTTGCTGATGCTCAGATACTTGCCAAACTGAAAAGCCTGGGAGTGCCCCACCTTCCTCACATGGTCCTTCAGGAGGTCCTCCAGGTGCTCCATATCTATGGTGGGTGTTGCTTGCCTTCTGCAGCCTCCTTTGCCCATGGTGATGTCAGGCACTGGAGTCAAGTGCAAAGTTGCTCTTGAGCCAGCATGCCACAGAAATCATTCATTTGTCTGAAACTAATCCATGGCTATCCAGCCACCACACTAAGCTTAGAAAATTTCATGGCTATCCAGCCACCACACTCTCCTTTACAAGTCTTGTGGCTATCCAGCCACCACTGACTAATGGGCAAATCCATGGCTATCCAGCCACCTTATTTAAAGCAACCCTCACATGTGGCTAAAGCAACCCTCACATGTGGCTTATATCCAGCCACCAGAGTCAGCCCTAACATGTGGCTATCCAGCCACCAGATGTATCTAAAATTCAATCGAGAAATCAATAGAAAGATCAATCGAGAGATCAATAGAAACTTGTCTGTTTTTCAAGGAAAAATGCTTTTCAAAAATCAATCGGAAATTCAATCTTTAAATTTTCAAAGAAAGCAGAATCTATTGAAAAAAAGCTGTTTTCAATCGAAGATTGATTTTGCTAAAAAATCAATCGTCCTATTGATTTTTTTCAATAGAGGAGCCTTTGGGTGGACAAGGTGATCTTCAACCACCCGCGAAGAGGCAGAGTAGCCAGGCAGCCGGAGAAGGGATCATCATCTTCTTCGACAGCCGTCCGGACCAGAAGCACCTATGGCAACTTGAGAGACATGGCCAAAAACTACGTCAGATCTTTCAAGAAAAGGGGCTTCAAGGACCTTGTTGACCGACTCGTCCGCGACCCGTTCTTTCAGTTCAATGCGGCGAATCAAAACTTGGTGCCGGAGGCCTTGCTCTTCATTGAGCGTTTGGCTGGCTGCGTGAGCCCGACCATTGAGCGCACCAAAGCTCAGGTTCTTGGTGAAAAGCTTGAGATGGCCACCAAGTTGATTTTTGTGCCATCGTCGGAGCGGGAGCCCGACCAACCCTTGGATCTTCACACCGAGGTGTTTGTGTCGCATCGGGGCGTCTTTCTCGACATTGGCCAATTCGCAGTCTATGTGGCGAAGTTCATCAAGCCAAGGCAAAGGCCTCTACCCATTGTTTATGGATGGGGCAACCGTGACTTTGTGCCTGATGCTTCGGATGCCAAGGAGATCGCGAAGGAATTGGTGGAGTTCAGTAAGCTGCAATGGTCAAACTATGCCTCCCAACAGACGCACAAGGAGTCTGAAACCACCGGCGACGACCGGAAGGTCAGTCTTCCTCATGCAAGTGCAGCCATCAGCCGACCTGAACATGAACGACCCCATCACGAGCAATTTGAGCCAAATCTTGGCAAGCCTGCTCGCGGCGGTCCTTACGGCCAGGGCTGTGGTGGAAAAGGTCATCACAAAGGTGGAGGACAGACCAAAGGAAAGGGACAGCAGAAGGGGAAGGGCAAGCAAGGCAGAAGCCCACCGGGAGGTGTGGCCTATGATGACTTTGAAGGAGATTCCTACTGGGTTCAGGGCTACCGCTACACGTGGTACTGGAATCAACAGCGAGGCTGGTACTGGCGCTGGACCTGAACTATGGGATGACTCGCATTGACGCTTAGGTCATATCTTTCTTTTTCAAATTTGCTTGCCGGGAGGCATGCCTGTCTATGACAAACTTGGCAGGCATTGCACCCATTGAACAAACCAAAGTTTTGACGCACATTATGCATTATCCCATTCCAATGAACTTCAATGCACAAATTTCCGCACAGTTTGAGCGAATTAAAATTTTACTTCAATGACTTCTCAAGCCATATAATTGGATGTTCAAGGCAAGATGCAAATCGATTCACACCTTTCATGGCTGTACAGTTTTTCCTGCCATGGTATCCTTTTGGGGTGACATCACAGGAATGGTATTGTTCCTTCATTCCAATTGAAGATGCCTGGCGGGAGCCACGGCCGTGCTGTGTGCAACTTCGAGCCCAACATCGGCACAAAAGGAATATGTGAGCCTTTGCATTCGCCCAACACTGCCTTGACATCCGAAAGTCCCATGTCCATACGCATTCGGCCTAACTGTGTAGCTTCGAATCTTCTGTTCGCTTAGGTCTCATTGCGGCGGCATACTGCAGGCACTGTTATGCTGGAGCTGCTAAGCAGCTACAGCATACGGGGGGTATTTTTACGGGATAGTAATCTACACTGTTCTTACTCCCCTGTAAAGTGTGTCCTGTAGTAATTGTACATTCTTTGGGCTCAAGGCTCAAGACAAAAATAAGTGTGCTGCGATTGCTGGTTGATATAGGTTGCATAACCTGTAAGAATAATATCATTATATATCTATATATGGTTTCCCGAGTTTCCTGTAGCTATTTTTCCCTTACTCCAACTCAGTGAAGGTCGTGGAAAACCCGTTTCTGTGTTCAGGCTCCCAGTGGAAACCTGTTGCTCGTTGGGCAGCCCTCCATCGAAAAGGCGCAAGACTTGGTACATCCCAATATATGCACCATGTGTGCTTCAAATCCTTAGATTTGCATATTAATTTGCTTATTTGCATTTCATGTGACATGTGTTCAAAATGTATGACTATATGTATATAAACTATAATAATAAATAATAATAATAACAACAATAATAATAATATAATATATATATAATATATAATTTATATATATAATATATATAATATATATATATAATATATATATATCATATATAATATATATATAATATATATATATATAATATATATATATGATATATATATATATATATATATATCCTATCCACAGTCGATGACATTTTTTGCAGTCTCATGGTTCAGGTGCCGGGCTCCATTTCTCGCCATGAACCTGTCAGGACGGTGGTATTGGGCAATGCCTTTGTAGCCAAAGTGCGCAGGCACGGCCGGTGGCCAACCTGGGCCCCATATCCTCCACATCCTCCATGTAGATCCTCCATGGCATTGGTTGTCGCTTGCTTGAAACGAATCTTCTGCATGTTTTAGGCCATATCATTGCCCACTCAGGGTCCATAGATCTTTCCCAGACTTAGAATTGGAAATAATTGGAACATACAGGAAATGTTGTAGGAAACATCCTATATGTGGATATATATATATATTTGAGGTGAAACGGTGAACAAAAATCTATGTTGTTCGGTAGATTTGCCCTTCAACCAATGGTTGCCAGGTTGGTTATGAGGGAGATGTCGGGTGCCCCCAGAAGTCCCAAGGGATCCCCTTGGAGCCATGGCGCATGGGAATCCCATGGGTTTCAAGTGGAAATTAGATGTCAAGTTCATTTAACGTGTGTGTATACAATGTCAAGGCAGGATTAATCAACACCCCGTTATTAATCAACCACCTCCTCCCACTTTTTTTTTTGCAATTTAAAAACAGGTGGTCCCCCAGGATTAATAAACCGTTTGGCTAGGACATGATGAAATCAACCCCCTGTGCTGAAATCCATTTTTTATCCAACAATTTGTTATTTCCAATTCTATTTATGTCCAATTGTTTTTTACCTTTTTTTTAATCATCATTGTTATACTTAAGGTTTAAGTTGATCATTGAAATTTAAAAAAACAACTATTCCCCAAATGATCGATTTATAATTATTTTTTAAATAAAAATTACTTTACTTCGTGTGATCCCCACCATGACATTTATACATTTTCTTACTGGCAAATCTTCTGGCATTCTATCTGACATATCTTCTGACATTCTATTTGACATTCTATCTGGCATATCTTCTGGCATATGATCTGGCATATCTTCTGGCATATCTTCTAGCATATGTTCTGGCAAATCTTCTGGCATTCTATCCGGCATATCTTCTGGCACTCTATCTGACATATCTTCTGGCATTCTATCTGGCATATCTTCTGGCATATATTCTGACATATCTTCTGGCATTCTATCTGACATATCTTCTGGCATATATTCTGAAATATCTTCTGGCATATCTTCTGGCATATCTTCTGGCATATCTTCTGACATATCTATCTGGCATATCTTCTGGCATATTTTCTGGCATTCTATCTGGCAAATCTTCTGGCATTCTATCTGGCATATCTTCTGGCATATTATCTGGCATTCTATCTGGCATATCCTCTGGCATATCTTCTGGCATATCTTCTGACATTCTTTCTGACATTCTTTCTAACTTTCTTCTGCACATTCTTTGTCCCATATCTTCCTACATGAGGTTCGGCAGGGAACACTTGGCGTGGATACTCGCGGTTGAGGTCCGGCAGGGAACACTGGGCGTGGATGGTCGTGGTTGAGGTCCGGCAGGGAACACTGGGCGAGGATGGTCGTGGTTGAGGTCCGGCAGAGAACACTGTGGATCGCGGGTCGCAGTTGAGCAAGGACGACGAGGACGACGAGGAGGACGAGGAGGAGGAGGAGAGGAGGACGAGGCAGGAGGAGGCGGAGGAGGAGGAGAAGGAGGAGGAGAAGGAGGAGGAGGACGAGGAGGCAACTGACATAAAATCTAACAACCCTCACCTGGCAGGTGGGGAATCATCAGTTTGGATAGCTCCCAAAGGGTACCCCCATGAGCCCATGTCCCGCATTAATAATAATCAGGGTTTGCCCCTGATTAATCAACCACCATGTCCCTAATGTTTTTTCTTTGGATTTGCCTATTCATTCCCAATGTCCCCCATAGCTTTCAGCCAATTGACGTAAGCCATATCCAAAATTTTATGGTTCAGAGGCCGTTTATTAAAGGGTGCTTAAGGGGGGACCTACAAAGTAGAGTTCTGACCTTCTGGGGGGGGTTATTAATCCGGTGTTGGCATTATATATATATATATATATATATATATAGTGAAGATCAATAGTGATCAGTATAGTTGATTGGGGGTCCCGCTTATTTCATGTTTTCCAAGATTGATCTTCACTTTTATACTTTTGTCCTCCTGTCAATTGTGATTTGAAGAGACGGTCATTTCCATGTTACGTGTCACCCGTTGGGATGACAATTGCTGGCTGAGAACCCGCTTCTTTCGCGACATTCTGCGTGGCCAGCCGCTGAGTCACTGCTGGTCATGGAATGCGATTAAAACCTAGGTAACTCATTATGATTGCATAGGCAAATTCAGCTGCATGAATGGATTTTGACCGTTCGGCATGGATGGTTTTGTGCCTTTCCGTGCTCAACGCCTCTTGGCATCCTACCTGGCAGCCAAGTGGCTCAGATGTTAGTGCCCAAGTCCCAAGTCTTGGATTGAAACATCCCACCATCCCAGACCCAATCTTCTCCATGTTTCATGTATATACCATTTTTATTCTTACTTTCTTGAGGATGGGTTCATTCCGGTACATTTTGTTCAATCAGTTGCTGCGAATATAATTATATATATGCATATGCACATTAGTACTCATTAGTATTCCGAACAAGTATAAAACGATACAACGTTGGGTGTTGTATATTACTTGGGTTATATGCTGCGTATTATGCATTTTACGCGTCCCTTCAGCTGTGGCGCTGCAACCACTGGAGCTCACTGCAGGCTGCTCAAGCTGATCCACTGGCGCTGTTCGCTTTGGGAGATTGTAGATTCTTGTAGATTGTACCCTCTGGTAAACTAACATAACTATGGAAATCACCATTTTTAATAGGTAAACCATCTATAAATGAACCATTTTCCATGGCTATGTTAAATAACCAGAGGGTAGATGTTTGTTTCTAGTATTATACATGTATATATCCATCTATATTGGAAGCCTGGACGGCGCACCTAGCTGAATTTCTTCTGTTTACCCATCTATAAGTCACAATATGGATTCAATTCGACTGAATTCATTTGCTTTGTTTGCAGAAAGCTTGGCCACTTTGGTTGCACTTGGAGTTTCACTGGCAGGAATGGCGCAAGACGCAGCGGAACTGCAGCTGCCCAGCGTGAGCGGATGGAGCGTATATTTGGTCAAGGCGAGATGTTGAGAGACTGGAAGAGGTCCTTTGTGCTACAGGTTTTTGGGCAAGGCATGGATCAAGCAGCATGTCAAGCCATGACGCAGTAAAGTCGAAGATAGATGAAATGATATGTGGTTTTATTATGGAGCCTCGATATATGCTCATATTTTCAACATGCGGTACATGCTTGGTAATACTGCCCTCATCCGGGTACTATGTTGCTTCAGGATGCATCGGATCCCATAGTTGTGCCTTGTTTGCAGACGAGGGGGGCAGCAAGTGCTGATAATGAGGGTGCTTCAGTGTAGCACTGAACATTCCAAACAAACACAGCGTACCACATACTCACCTTTTTTGTTTTCCCATGTTTTGTTTCTGTCTACAGCTCTAGATATATACCGTACCCCACAAACATGCCTACACAACTTTATGGTTTTTTGTTACATGGAACCCCCAAAAAGTTCCAAAGATCCTCAGAAATGCTATATGGACCTCCTTTGGGCCTGGCGTATCTGGCGTTCCTGACATCGGATCCCTTGGGCCGGCGTCAGGCGGACTTTCTCGACTTGAAGGATCCAGGTAGCCACCTGTCACGCGAAGGAAGTCATTTCATCGTGGAGGGCCCTGAGGTCAGGGATGCCACGATGGCCACATGTTTTTCTAAAGACCATTTCTTCTATGGCATATAGGTTTATTATTTATTATGGTTTATTTTCTCCAGTGACTCACCCTTCCAGGCCATCCGCTTGCTGTTGGCCAGCCGATTTGTGCCCTGGATTTCTGGGGCATTTCTGGGATGGACCTTGGGCTAAGCTTATGTAGCAGATCCCTACGTTTGCAGCCTAGGGATCTGATGTTTAGCCTTGATTGCTTGATTTGTGAGTGCTTAGTATTGTTTTTTGGTGAGAACAGCTGATGGCTGAAGTGTGGCTTTCTACACATTTACTGTGTAGTAATTTGTCATCATGGTGATGGAATGTCATGGCCCATGTTGCGTTGGATCTGCAGATTCCTGCAAGAGGAGACACGGACTATCGACTTGTCTATCCTTGTCATGGGATTGCGAGGCCCTAAACCCAGTACTCCAAGTTGGCAGATGATTTGCTGCTATTTACCCTCTGGTAAACTAACATAACTATGGAAAATCACAATTTTTAATGGGAAAACTCACTATAATTGGCCATTTTCAATAGCTATGTTAAATTACCAGAGGGTAGATTAAGATCATTTGGGGATCCCAGTCAGCCTTCATCCATTTTGTCATTCCTTGTTCAGAAGACACCAACAGTTCCTTGGATAATTGTGTGTTGATTTTTACTTGTGATATCCTGGGATGATGATAGGTAACTTTCAGATTCTTTGGGGCTTGGGAGGTGTGAAATCAACAACCAGCCACTAGTAAGTGTTTGTTAAGGTTTGTTATGATTCCAAACAGATGCGTTTGAATCCTTCCTTCATCCGTCATCCATCGTCCATCCCACCATATCCCACATTAAAATCTTCACAGAATCATCCGGCACGGTTGGTTGGGGAAAGCCACAATCGGTGTCCGACGATCGCCCAGGTGACGCAGAAAGTCTTGCTGAAAGCTTCGTTGCTGGAGTCCCTGCGGCCCAGCTTGGAAAGTGCCATGGCTGCAGGGAGATGATCCAATGACCCACAGGAAGGGCCATGGAATCCATGGCCGTATTCTGGTTGGTGGTTTCAAAGATTTTTTATTTTCCATTGGGATAATCCTTCCCATTGACTAATATTTTTCAGAGGGTTAAAACCACCAACCAGTATTTAATGGCCAAACCATTTGGAAAAGGCATGAAAAGTTCATGGATGGGAAGCAGATTTCTGAGGGCTGCAAGGGCACTATCGCTTCATGTGAGTGCTTTGTCCAACGTATGCTTGGTGTGCTCTGTGCGCCGCGGGGCCTTCAGTCTTGTTAACGATCCGGAGTTGCAAATTGAGCTGAAGATGAGGTGCTGATCGGAAGGAAGCATGTAAGGCACTTCTGCTTCTCTGCCTCTCAGCTGCCAAGAGAATTCCAGGATATTCCAGGCATTATATTCCCAGTGCCTCATGGTTGACCAGAGGGATTGAGCACCAGTGAGGATTTTGTAATTAAAGTTCGTGCATGAAATCAAGTTGAGATAAGATAAGCTGAGCAAAAGCAATTTTTGTTGGACTCCAGTAACTTCCGGTGCGGCTTGCCATGCTTGTACTATATAGTTACTAGGCCGAACTATTCCCAAGTGAAACATTAACGTCTGCAGAAGCCCATCTGTTTCCAGCTATGTCCCTATTTTTTGCTCTTTTCCCCACTTCCTCGATCCTCTCTCAGAATTGGCTTAAGCTGTTCCAAAACCTACAGGAAGCGAAAATCGCATGCCAAAGCCATAGGTTTTTTCTGCAACTTTTTCCTTCAAGCAATTCACCAAAAGACGGAAAAGTAAAATCCTACTAAAACAGCACGTCCTAAGTAGTAACTTTATTTTCTTTTTTTCAGGTGGTCATTGGGTCACCATAGTTATAACTATCGGAGGGTTAGGAGAGACCGGTTCGGAGCTATTATTGTATCCATCATACACCCTCATGGGGAGCCAAGAAGCTACTGTATATATAAGAGTTCCCAACCACCTGTTAGCCACCCTTATTTCAAATCTAATAGTGTCAACCCCAAGTTATAAGCCCCGGTTGATTCATTGGGGTGGCTCCCCCTATACAGTCATAATTTGCTACTAAAATGGTATCCCCAAAACAAAATCAAAATAGAACAGCTGAGGGCTTGATTCATTCAATTAATCCAAGGTTGCATTGCCCCGTAAATATCACATAAAAATCGTTCAACCTCCCATAATCCGAAGTTAATTGTTGGGCATACCGGCATACCAGGCAACATTTCCGACATACTATACTCTACCATGTGCACTGCATTAAATAAGACGTCAATCAATAGCCAACATGTAACATTATATATATATATATATATAAATTTAGTTGTATACTCAAACAGGTAGAGCAGATGACAGATGAGCAGCTAATTCGTCGAAATTGTCAATATTTTATTCTAACGGAGCCGGTTTACTAATGGTAATTACTAACCACTATGCATTCACCACTAACAACATCTAACAGGTTGGTGGTTTGGAACATGTTTTTTCCATAATATATCGGATAATCCTTCCCATTGACTAATATTTTTCAGAGGGGCTGAAACCACCAACCAGCTACCCTCTGGTAAACTAACATAGCTATGGAAAATCACCATGTTTAATGGGAAAGTCCACTATTAATGGCCATTTTCAATAGCTACGTTAAATTACCAGAGGGTAATAACTATTCACCTCTTAACCTCTGGCTGTTTTTTGGGAAACCGCGTGCGATTTCCCAGGCGACGCCGGCCTCATGGAACGCATCACCTGCATCCCCGCGCGCCACGCCTCCGCCGCCCTGGCCCTGGCGGAGCGCGCGGAGCGGCAAAGGTCAGGCGCTGCAACGTGGAAGGTGACTTGGATGGGAGATGGTTGGTGGTTTTTTCTGAGGAAACATTGAGATGGGGTCCCAAAATGCAGTTCTGGATAGTTCTGGTATGTTCTGGTTTATGTGTCAATGGACATATGGAAAAAATCATCACAATGGTTGATGTTGGGTAAAACTGTAAAACCATGAATGAAAAACATTGAGGGATGAGTTTTTTTTTCAGATACCTAAATCGCTACAACCAGCCCACGACATCACCATTTCCGACATAGTGCTGAGTTGATCCTCAGGAGTTGCTGAAGCCGGGGCCACTGAGAGCATTGGCGCTGAAGCAGTTGGATGAGGCTGTCATGAGTTGGCCATCGTTTAACGAAATCAGAGGGGCTGTATGCAGGTCTACAGTGCCCTGGAGGAAACACATAATATATATATATATACATGTCTAATTTATTTATTTACTTTATATATTTATTAGCTGCATAATGATAACGACAATAAGGACAGTAAAATCAAGAGCAATACATTTAAAAAAAAACAACTTCGACCCCCGCCCTCTCCTGGGAGCTATGTATTACATGTAATTATATAATAATTATATTAATATATATATATAATATTCTTTCATTTTGTTTCTTCTTCTCTTTTCTTAGGGATCTCTAGGAATCTCTGGGCATCTCTGGAGGATCTCTGGAGGATCTCTGGGGATCTCTGGAGATCTCTCTTTTTATCACCGATGAAAAAGGAGAAAAACAAAGGACAATCACTGCCATTACATATCCTGAAGGAGGAACTGCTGAAATTTGTCAAGCAATTTTTCTGACTTAGGTGGTTTGCACAGTGTTTAAAGTTCTACGCGTTAATGTTTTTATGATATGAAGAACATTATGCAAAGATTTGGTCAACATATTGATAAAAATGATAAACAAATATATGATGTTCCAAAAGTTCCAAATGTACTGTATTTCCACAAACGTTGCAAAATGGGGTCCCAATTTCGTCATTTTCTCGTGGTGAAAGGGTCTGATGGTATCCATGGGAGCATTTGTCACCATGCTGTGACAGGAATCCGTGGGAGCTCTTTTCCGCACCTTGGACGAGAAGGAATTTGATGGTCAGAAATGGCTAGAAATGAGCTTCGTGTACGGCTGGGATCAGCAATCTTCATGTAGAATTATGATGCACCTGCATTCTATTTACTAGATTGTAGTAGTCTAATCATGTCTAATCTAATATACTCTATCTAGATATAATGGAATCTAAGCCCCTAAATCATCTACAATTTGTTACCTGTGTTGGCTATGTGTTTTGCTCCCTTCTTTGGGACCTCCAAAGTCTGCCAACCCCAGGAGTGGCTGCAGCCTTTGGAGTGCCATGGCACATTGATGTGCACAGCATACAGATGCCGCATATAAATAAACAAAATGAATATATATATATTATATATAATAATAATATGGACATTCCAGCATGCTTTCATGATGTTGTTCCCCACCTGCCAGGTGAGGGTTGTTAGATTTTATGTCAGTTGCCTGGTCCTCCTCGTCCTCCTCCTTCTCCTCCTCGTCCTCCTCCTCCTCCTCGTCGTCCTCCTCGTCGTCCTCCTCGTCGTCCTCCTCGTCCAACTGCGACCCGCGATCCACAGTGGTCTCTGTCGGACCTCAACCACGACCATCCACGCCCAGTGTTCCCTGCCGGACCTCAACCGAGAGTATCCACGCCCAGTGTTCCCTGCCGGACCTCAACCACGACCATCCCCGCCCAGTGTTCCCTGCCGGACCTCAACCACGACCATCCACGCCCAGTGTTCCCTGCCGGACCTCAACCGCGAGTATCCCCGCCCAGTGTTCCCTGCCGGACCTCAACCACGACCATCCACGCCCAGTGTTCCCTGCCGGACCTCAACCGCGAGTATCCACGCCAAAAGATATGCCACATAGAGTGCCAGAAGATATGCCAGATAGAATGTTAGAAGATATGCCAGATAGAATGCCAGATAGAATGCCAGAAGGTATGCCAGATAGAATGCCAGATAGAATGTCAGCTAGAATGCCAGAAGATATGCCAGATAAAGTGCCAGAATGTTTGCCAGATAGAATGCCAGCAGATTTGCCAGATAATATGCCAGAAGATATGCTAGATAGAATGCCAGATGGAATGCCAGAAGATTTGCCAGAAGATATGCCAGATAGAATGCCAGATGGAATGCCAGAAGATATGCCAGAATATATGCCAGAAGATATGCCAGAAGATATGCCAGAAGATATGCCAGAACATCTGCCAGAAGATATGCCAGAACATCTGCCAGAAGATATGCCAGGTAGAATGCCAGAAGATATGCCAGATAGAATGCCAGAAGATTTGCCAGTAACAAAATGTATAAATGTCATGGTGGGGATCACACGAAGTAAAGTAATTTTTTTTAGTTCAGCTGAATTGTTTTCCAAAACCGGCCGTTGTTTGTGGAGACCGGGAGACCTTGACGCATCGCCATTGCAGAGGTTGATGTGGTCCTGCTGGATTCTTCTTGCGGCGACCCCTTCCATCGCCGATCTGTGCGGGTGAAAGGCTCAGGTACCCTCTGGTAAACTAACATAGCTATTGAATATTGCCAATTTATAGGTGAATTACCCATAAAACATGGTGATTTTCCATAGTTATGTTGGTTTGCCGGAGGGTACAGCTTGTGAGCACCACACCACAGACTAAACTAAACATACAGCTACCTGCTTTTTTTGTCGCAATCACAGAATCACAGAAATTCACAGAACTTATTTAATGTGGTAAAATGGTAAGCCCAATGCCATAAAGCTTCAGTTTTGAATCCCATTCATTTCTGGTGAGTCATTGGAGGTGATGTATGGTTTTGTAATTAATGATTATCCACATAAACCACAATTAACCACTATTATTCATTATTCACCTCTGTTACACACTATTAACAGATAATAATTATACATAACTATAATCATGTAGTTTTAATAGTGTTATACTGTAGTTAATAGTAACGTATGTTATTAATAGTGTTATACTATAAAACAGTGTTATTTAACCACTATTTAACCACTATAAAACACTACTAACAACGTTTTTTGGAGACTTCGCACCCGGCCTGCAGGTCTCAATGGGCCAGGTGCTGCGTGTGCCATGTGCCATGGGAAGTCTTGAGGAGAAGTGAAGCCCCACAGGAAGTAGAGCCATTGCGAGATGACATAGATACCTTGGGCAATATTGAGGACTAAGAGAGATTGAAAATACCATACTAGATGATACAAGATGATACCCCATAGTAGACTTTATGATATATTATGATATATTATGCATTCTCTTCTTTCACCTAGATTTGCATATATATCTACATATATATATATAAATATATATATACATACATGTGTATTTTACAGCATGTACATTGTATATATGCACATGTATACTCTGAAGTAAAAGTAGATGGCTCAGAATCTTGAGTTGCGCCATCTATGTCAAAAAAAAAGGGGGATAGATGGCTCAACTCCCTTTAAAACAGGGCAGTTGAGCCATCTATGTCCCTAAAAATGACATATTTTTTGCAATCTTCTGCGCTGGTTTCTCCCCATTTTTTTTTCTCAACATCAAGCTGCTTTTTTGGGGCATAGATGGCGCAACTCCCGGGGTTGCGCCATCTATGTGGGCATTCCCAGCCTGATTTTGGCGAAATGACGGAAGTTATTTTGAGCCAGCAAAGGCCGAGACGCTTTAAAACCCAACTTTAACAAGTGACCTGAGGAACCGTTTTTGCCGTCAAGAAACGGTTCCTCAGGTCACCTGTTAAAATTTGGTTTTAAAGTGTCTCGACCTTTGCTGGCAAAATGACAGAAGTTGCGCCATCTATGTCCCAAAAAGGGACAACTCTGATGTCTTTCCTGGTGGTTTTGCCTCCTGTCTGGGGACAACTCTGATGTCTTTCCTGGTGGTTTTGCCTTCTGCCACAATACCCTTATATCCATCTACTGGAGTGGCAGTTGCGCCATCTACCTTTTCATTTTAAAGTAGGGCGATTTTTTCTTCAATTGGCGGACCTCGTTTTATGTTCCAGCTAAAATAGCGCCGTTTTCTTTCTCAGCGCGCGGTGCCATCTTATGGGTATTTTGGTTTTTGAGTTGAGCCATCTACTTTTACCTTAGTGTAATATTGGCACCATAACTCACACACACACATATATATATGTGTATAATCTGTGCGCACATGTGTATGTATATCAAATCATAAATGTAATTACGTAGAAATGCACATCAGTGAATATGTATATTATATGTGTGCAATTGTTTGTTTCCCTGTTGGCTCAGTCGATTTGAGTTTAACAAAAACCCATGTCTCTCTCCCTCTCTCTCTCTGTCTCTCTCTCTCTCTCTCTGTTTGAGAGCTCACTAGGGCAGGGCTAGACCCGTTTGTTTGCAGGAGCTTCTCCCTCAATTGCTCAGGGACGAGGCTCAGCCGAGCAAAGCAATAGGTCTCCACATAGAACGGGGACTTTCATCTGAAAATAGCTCCTCAAGTTGTGAGTTGACTCCAAACCAGGGTTTCTGGTGGTATAGAGTTATTGTACATCATGTTGGCCATCATGTTGAGTTAGGGGGTGGGAGTGGAAGAATGATTCAAAAGTGATGTGCTTTCAAAACAACATTTCTGACTTCAATTTGGAGACTCAGCCCATGACAGTAAACCAATCATATCTACTGATTGGGTTAATATGCCTAAGGTTAGCCAAATTTGTCACACTATGTCAAAGTTGCAACTTATCAGTCGCTATTGGCTAATCGGTGCTTGAACTCGTTGTGGCTGTCCCAGAACTTTCTGCATATGCCCGTTGGGTCCGCACATTCAACATGATCTGCTTTCTTTGCTTAATGAAACTTGTCTCGGCCAACGGCCCGCATAGGATGTGGATGCTGTTGCCCTTTGTGAAGACGAAGATGAGAGCTGCGTCTACCTGGACAAGTTGTCAACGATTCATCACCGCTTCTTTTCTCCATCACGGAATGCTTGACAGTTCCCCAATGATCAATCGGCCATAGCAACAGGCTGGAAACTGTTCAGCTAAGGCTGGGTCTGCCTCATAGGAGCCGAGGGCAATGTGGATTTGATGGCCTGCTGCAGGCTTGGAGTAGCATGGGCAATTGTACTTTCAGCTTTTGGGAAGACAACATGATTGCTTAGGGATCCCATGTTTGGCGAGTTTCCTTTCGTTTAGTGATGTAAACTATGGTAAAATGATGTAACATGTAGAAACCTTTGGGTCTCTTAGATTCTGTTGGCTGTTGGAACTGGTTTGGAACTGGTGATATGTGTCAGCTCAGGCATCGAGTGGCGATCCAAAAAGTGGCCAAGGGTGTGTCCCTGGGCGTGGCTGTTGCTTCCAGCATCATGTTGAACCTTGGCGCCGTGGCCATGGGGGCAACCATGGGATGTGGCGATGGAAAAGGATCTTGGCACATTGGAGGTGTATCCTGAATCCAAATTAAACACTCTTAAAGGCGTACCCACAATCAGATCTACAGATAAACACACGCAGATATATCTATGAATCTATTTATCCATCCATCTGTCTATCCATTTATCTATCTATCCATCTCTATCTATCTATCTATCTATCTATCTATCTATCTATCTATCTATCTATCTATCTATCTATCTATCTATCTATCTATCTATCTATCATCCTATCTATCCTATCTATCCTATCTATCCTATCTATCCTATCTATCCTATCTATCCTATCTATCCTATCTATCCTATCTATCCTATCTATCCTATCTATCCTATCTATCCTATCTATCCTATCTATCCTATCTATCCTATCTATCCTATATCTCTATCCTCTATCCTATCTATCCTATCTATCCTATCTATCCTATCTATCCTATCTATCCTATCTATCCTATCTATCCTATCTATCCTATCTATCCTATCTATCCTATCTATCCTATCTATCCTATCTATCCTATCTATCCTATCTATCCTATCTATCCTATCTATCCTATCTATCCTATCTATCCTATCTATCTATCTATCTATCTATCATCTATCTATCTATCCTATCTATCTATCTATCCTATCTATCCTATCTATCCTATCTATCCTATCTATCCTATCTATCCTATCTATCCTATCTATCCTATCTCTCCTATCTCTCCTATCTCTCCTATCTATCCTATCTATCCTATCTATCCTATCTATCCTATCTATCCTATCTATCCTATCTATCCTATCTATCCTATCTATCCTATCTATCCTATCTATCCTATCTATCCTATCTATCCTATCTATCCCATCTATCCTATCTATCTATCTATCTATCTATATATCTATCAATCTATCTATCTATCTATCTATCTATCTATCCTATCTATCTATCCTATCTATCTATCCTATCTATCTATCCTATCTATCTATCCTATCTAGCTATCCTATCCATTCCATCCTATCCATCCCTATCTATCCTATCCTCCATCTATCCATCCTCTCTATCCTATCTATCTATTATCCTATCTATCCTATTATCCTATCTATCCTACATCTATCCTATCTATCCTATCTATCCTATCTATCCTATCTACCTATCTATCCTATCTATCACTATCTAGTCCATCTATCCTTCTATCCTATCTATCCTATCTATCCTATCTATCCTATCTATCCATCTATGCCTATCTATCCTATCTATCCTATCTATCCTATCTATCCTATCTTTCCTATCTATCCTATCTATCCTATCTATCCTATCTATCCTATCTATCCTATATATCCTATCTATCCTATCTTTCCTATCTATCCTATCTATCCTATCTATCCTATCTATCCGATCTATCCGATCTATCCGATCTATCCTATCTATCCTATCTATCCTATCTATCCTATACTATCTATCTATCCCATCTACCCTATCTATCCTATCTATCTAGCTATCTAGCTATCTATCCTACCTATCCTATCTATCTATCCTATCTATCCTATCTATCCTATCTATCCTATATCTCTATCCTATCTATCCTCTATCCATCTATCCTATCTATCCTATCTATCCTATCTATCCTATCTATCCTATCTATCCTATCTATCCTATCTATCCTATCTATCCTATCTATCCTATCTATCCTATCTATCCTATCTATCCTATCTATCCTATCTATCCTATCTATCCTATCTATCTTATCTATCTATCTATCTATCTATCTACCTACAGAGATTCTGCTTGCCATTGGTGTATCAGGTTTTTGGCCCATATATTTGTTGTTGTTCCCTGCAATGAAGCAAAAACCTGCTCAGTATGGGATAGTTGATGGTTTGTGCTTGACCATCTTGGTCATCTTAATAGCTGCTGCTTCGAAACAGGTGCCTATTGTCCATCTCTATTATGTGGCAAAATGATTCCCCCATTGCGGAAGATTTTGGCATGGCTAGCTCAATCACCAATCAGAGCAGTTTTAAATTGGTTCTTGCTTGTGATAGGGTCCTTGTTTCCTCGTCAACAAGCTGTATTAGCACTTGCCTCTGAGCGCGTTTCACAGAAGTGCAGAAACTGTCACGCAATGTCCCGACAGAACTAGCATGTCTCCGAGGTACAGACATGAAGGCCCCAAGGATAGGCCTGCTTCCTTTTATTATATATCCAGTTCTGCATGGTGTGTCTCCGAGCCTAGGAATGGCTTGGCAGAGAGAGATGGTCGAACTCCGAAAGTAAGTGTTGAAGAAGCATTCAATCGGACGTTAATGGAGCCGATGCTGCCCGAAACGGGGGGAGAAAGAGTGATGTGAAAAAAGGGGGCGACACTGGTGACTGAATGACAAACTGTATAATGAAGTTGCAAGAAACTATCATTCACAATCCTTTATGTTTGATGTGAATGTGTGTAATTATTTACAACCATTTACACAATTTTAAACCAACCATATTGGATATTGGTGTGTTTTCAATTCCTATTTTGGGATGATGATGATGATGATGATGATGACGATGATGGTTATGTTTTTTTTGTTTGTTTATGTTTTTGTGTTGCTCGCATCGTTATAACAGCGATGTTTTGCTGGACCCAGATGGCCCGGTTTAAAGCATTGCCATATTTGCCCAGGCCCCATGCCACCGGCTTGAGTGCCTTTGCCGCTCTGGGGCAGGAGCTGTTTCCGCCCTTGTTTTGTTTTCCTCCATGGTAATGATGATCCAAGATGTACTGTACCCATCGGTCATTTAAGGTATTGAACATGGCCCTTTATAGATGATTCACAGTGTTTCAAAGTGGCATATAAGGCGATATGATGGCAACATCACCTCTCAATGCAGGCAATCAAACATGGATGGTTTGGACGCCAACTATAAATGGCTATTTAAATGAGACCACCATCTATAAATGGTGGGTGTTCCATTGCTATGTTTGATTGCTAAAGGGTACCCCAGAGTAACTCACAATATTCCAAGACAACCCATGTGAATCCCACATAGTATGATATTCATGCGGACCGCAGTGATAGCGGAGCTCGCAGGATGGACGAGAGACTCGCGGAGGCAATTCGATGAATTTAAACGAACAGGTTGCAAAAAATCTGTTGCAAAGACTTTAAAGAACATTAGGATAGGTGTTCTTTTTGTGAAGCTTTGCACGAGAGATAAACCTGGCTGGTGGATGGGTTGACAGCACTTATCCGTGAACCCAATTTCATGGCATTTTTGTTGGCACATGTTGGCACTACATTCCCATCTTTTGTCCTTAGCATTTGTCAGGTCTAAATGGTGAAGCCTAAAACTCAGCCACGGGCACCTGCCATGGTGGATGTCAGCTCGGTTGTGGCTGAGGTCGTCGAATGCCCTTGGGCACTGATTTTGCAGCCTGTGAGCAACGCTCCTTTGGCCGCATCCTCAATGGCAATGCCTGGTTTTCAATAACTGAAGCAACCGGGTAATGGACAACAACCCTCCCTTGATTCAATGGTTTTCCAATGCAAAAGAGCAAGTTTCCTCTCTCCAGTTTCGATGGTTGGTCACAGGGTGGCTCGGCTGAACTCCTTGGGAAGGCGATGGAGAGAGTTCAACTATGTTAAACTCAACTCGTGAATTGTGGTCATTGGTTGTTCCCATTGGTATATCCATTGGTGAAGCAACCATTGAAGAATGCGGTTCCCATTGAACGGCCCACAGATCAACAGCCTAGCCTAGTAGTTCCCCACTTTGGATCGTGCCCACTGAGGCAGCAGCTCCTCGTCGATCCAGTTTCTCCGGGGCAGAGAGTGTTGCGCCGTGGGGATGCTTGGAAACTGGCTGGTGCAGGTGTGGTGCCATGGGACCTCAAAATGAAGTTTATATAGAGGTTTTAATTTCAATCCGGAAAATCTTATGGAGCGAATAGTTATTTTTTATTTCTAACTGGTTGCTTGATTCACATGGAGCGTTTTTTTTAATTATATATATGGGTGTTCATGATGTTTATCTTTATATATTGACATGTTATGGTTTGATGTGTTGTGGTTGTCATATGGACATGCTCTGAAATATGAATAATGCAAAAAAAACAACGGAAACATGAATATGATAGCACTTCACGAGAAAATTATGATGATCCCCTTGGCACCTTGATTGTTTGTGATGATTCCCTTGATTGAAGTCTGAGGGAACCCCAGTTTTGACATGCAATGGTCATGTCCCCGAACGAGTTGCAGGGCACTGCAAAGAATGCTGAAGCTACCTCCGGGGACCACCCTGTACGAGGCACAACTTAATGACATTGACAGTTGGGTGATGCCAACAGACTCCAAGAATGTCCATATCGTTCTGCGTATTTGAGCCGCAGCATGCCTGTCTTGGGCCCAAGAATGATAAACCCACAGCCATTTCTCCACGGACTTCTACAAGCAACCTGCTTGTTGCATGGCAGGTGTATGCCTGCCCATCCCCTGGAGCAGCCTTTGAGGCAAGATCTTGTGCCATGGCCAGTGTAAAACCTTTGTAATCCAACTTCCAGGGTGTAGTGGAGTGGTGGGGGGACCGGGGTTGAAGACAATATTCTTGCAATGTAAGATATGTAAGGGATTGGGCCCACCATGCCTTTCTCACTTTGTTTCACGTGCCAGTCTGGCTGGCTGCAGCTGATTGGTCGGATTATCTCAGCATCAAAGCCTGAAAACTTAGCTTGGGATGGGGAGGAGCCAAGATCCAATGACCTTGAAGCCCATGCATCCGCGGTATTGCTGAGGTTTATTTTGGAGCCAGTGTCGGAGTCGCAACCTTAGCGGTGTGGAACCGTGCCCTTGGAAGGATTGCCAGGTTGGAGCTCCCATTCATGACAAGTTGGGGGTCCACGGATGCAACAACATTCGAACAAGGCATAACATCTAAGTTTCTGGAAATATGGGATCTATGATAGAAAAGGACACGTACCTGACATATTGTCAAACACATTGTCACAAGGACATAATACATGAACATGTTTTTTTTTAAAATGTATATATATATACACCGAATATTATACTTGCAATGTCTATCCAGAGCAGTTCTGCCATATCATGGAAGTCATTGGAAGACCTCAACTGGCTACCCAGGGACTTGCATCAACTCCGCTTCCGACACCAAAAGAAGGTGGGACAGACACCACTTCCGGCAGTGCTAAGCAAGCCGTTGTTGGAAGTTTGTGACAGGAAGTGCCATGGCGTGGGGTTGTGGCTCAAAAATTGTCACATTTACAGTATCTCCCCCAAAAATAGACCACCCCACATCATCCCCGCCAAAAACTGGCAACTTTCCAAAGCCATAGCTTGCCATAACTTACCCTCTGGTAAACTAACATAGCTATTGAAAATGGCCATTTATAGTTGATTTACCCATTAAACATGGTGATTTTCCATAGTTATGTTAGTTTACCAAAGGGTACCCCAGGCAAAACGTACATTCCGTTCTTGGTTTTTCATGGTCGCCAGCCACAGCGGGATGGCCAGCGCCAGGAAGAGGATTATGTGCTGCGACCAGAATGGCTCCAGGACCAACGACTGCACCGTGTCGACAGTTGGATCATGTTGGATCCATCGGATGACCAGAAAGAAATTCTGGTGATTGATGATCTAATAGTGATGATTGGTGTTTTTTTTAGTGGACGTAAGTGGAATTAAGTCCAAATACATGGGTGTGGATGTGTAAGTGGAATTAAGTCCAAATACTCATGACCGGTGGGGGGGGTCACTTAAGTCGGATTGTTTGCCGACCAGAGGCAAATTTCCGGGCATGCTTCAGGCAACTTTCAATGACGTCCTGATCAGATTCATTCAGAAAGATCGGGTTTCAGGTTGTGAGATGCTGCAACATTTGCTCCGTCCCAAGAAGTTTGCGTTCCCCTTTTGCCGTAGACAGTTGCCACTCAGACAGAACAGCCATGGGGCTCGCTTTCACCAAGATATGGCAGCGGATGATTGGAAAGCAGGACACGGGTGCCGGTGCCAATATGACCCAGCCATGTCCTTCAGATATAATCCCTGCACCCCAATATCAACCCAGAAACCATGGTTATTGGTAGGAGATTGACACATATTTGAATCCATAGAGGGCTGTTTAATGAATCAAAGTTTCCCATGTAAGCTGGGGATGGGAGTGTTAAAGTCACCTCACAGGGTGACTTTCTGAATCACCATGTTACGTGGCCCTCAGGAGATGCGTATCCTCATGGTTGGTTTGGATGCCGCAGGTAAGACGACCATCCTCTACAAGCTGAAGCTAGGCGCGGCCGGACTCTGAAGGAAGTAGGAATGAGATGGGAAAAACTTATGCTCAGCTGCCCGAAGGGAAGTAATTAATTACATGAAAAGTCGGAAAAACATAAAAGAGACAAAATCAAAGCCTGGAGGGTAACAAACTTTATTCTGGGCACGTCGAAGGTATAGTGAAGTGCTCACTGAGTGAATCTTGCACCAGCACTTGCTACCGTACTGAGGATGTCATCATTGCTCTCACATGCGGGTGTCCTTCCTTTCCTTGATGTTTTTTTCAAAAGCTCAGGTCGAATGTTTGTGTCACATGTGGGGTTGTTTGAGAAGGGGGGGCTGCTGTACCATGTTTTTTATTTATGGTCATTTAGTGAGAACTATGATGAGAACCATTGGAATTGGGGTAGCACATGTTCAGACAAACCCATGTGTACAATTCGAATGCTAGGCTAGGGGTTGTTTGAACATAGGATACCCTATGATAATCTATGATACCTCCAATTTTGCCTGGTTTATCATCATAAAATAAAGGTCACATGGGGGTGAATTCCCCCCATTTTCAGACACACACATGATATTGCTGGTGATTTAATCATTTATTCCGTTAAGAACCATACATAATATATTATAGAATATGATATACAATGATATACATATCCCCCCATTGATGATGATTTAATCCTCATTCTACCATGATACGTAGACAGACAAGTTCCCATTCTCGCAAGGGTAACGTACATCACTTGTCACCACACCACCATTTCAACCATCGGATCCAACAGGTGAAGTTGTCACCACCATTCCAACCATCGGATTCAACGTGGAGACCGTGGAGTACAAGAACCTGTCCTTCACCGTGTGGGACGTGGGAGGCCAGGACAAGATCCGCCCCCTGTGGCGCCACTACTACCAGGGAACCAATGGGTTTTTCGGCGGCAGTTGTCCATCAAAACGGGATGCTGGGGATGGGTTCAAAAGCTGGGTACTTGAAAGCTGGTTGACTGGTGGCTGTGTTGAGTGGTTGCTCAAGGATTTGAAATAGCCTACTCAAAAGCAATTTGGTGTCCGTCAAAATGGGACGCTGCAGTGATATTGAACCTCCCACATATGGATCCACATAATTATATCCTGATACTGAAAAGGTACTTCCTGAAAAGGTGCTTAACCCCACAAAAAGAAGAAACACTCCAGAAATTGCCTGAGTCATTGTTTAACAATGTAGATAAAGATTGACTGAACATTGCGTAGATTAGAAAACTGTTGCTTGCAGGGCTTGACATTTGGACCTGTAAGCTTCAAGATGCTGTAGAGCGGTTCAATTGAGATTTCACAGCTATATAGTGAATTTAGATGCAATTAGGTGAATTTAATGGCAAATGAGTCCATGTCCTTTCTCGATTTTGGCAGGTTTTCCATGGTTTTCCTTTCTAATTGGGGCAGGTTTTCCATATATCCTATCAGTTTCGGTCCCAATCCCGAGGCTCATCTATGTGGTTGACAGCAATGACCGCGATCGTATCGAAGACGCCCGCGAAGAACTCACCAAGATGTTGAACGAGGACGAGATGCGCGATGCGGTGCTTTTGGTCTTTGCACCTTGCCAAAGCTGATGAAGACAAATGGAGAAAAAGAACAACCCAACCCGAATGCGTTCTTAACCAATTAAGCATCATGGCGTATGTATGATGGAGGATATTACCAATGAGCTATAATATGAATTGATCAATGGTTCTCAAGTGTTTTTTTTTCCCATTCCTAGTTCGAATGGTGACCCCAATTAGCTCCTCTCTCTTTTTTTTCTCGTCTTTTGACTCCAATTTGAGTTTAATTTCTTCGATGCCCGTCTGCGTGACTGCGTGCTGCGAGTGAGAGTGCTTCCCGCCTTGTGTGAATAACAATTGGCTGATATATGTTAATATATATATATATTTATATGTAGTATGTAGTACTGAGTGCCTCCCGCCTTCTGTGAATAACAATTGTTTGATATATATATATAGTATTTTATAGTTATAATATATATATATATGTATACATGTAGGTACATTATATATATAGTTGCACACACTGACACACACATATATATATATATAGTTTTTTTTTTTCTGTAGACATGTATCTGTATATATATATATATACACATCATGAAGGAATAAGTGCAATCCATGCAATGAAAAAATACCCTCCAACGTACACCCCAATCAAACAACAAAGAAAATCATCGTTGTTGCTTTTGTCCCCCCAGTTTTGGACATAATCGTTTGATTTCACTAGTGAGCTGCTCGTTGAAGGTATGTATATTTGTTTTTTTTGTTTGTTTGTTTGTTTGTTTGTTCGTTCGTTTGTTTTTCCAACCTGCCTGTGTGAAACATCAGATGTCAGCTTACTTTTGGAGGGTCCAGGATCTTGATGTGTCAGTCAGCTCTGTTTGGGGACAGGCTGAGCAAATGACCCATTGCAGCCTTCAAGTGCACATCAATAGGATATCCCCATGTAAATGATGTGGGAAACCCAATAATGCACCTACCATTCGTGGATGGTGTATAGGATATAGGACCCATTTACGGTCATTTTGGGGATGGTTTATTGCTGATTTACCACCTCAAAAAAAAGAAAAAAAAACAGGGACCAGCTACCTACTTGCTATTGTTGTTATGTTATGATCAATTAAATGTTGATGCTCACGCGATTTGTTGTTTAAAAGTAGCCTTGTTGAAGTGGCATCATCCCCGAACAACCATCCCCAACAGCGACCTCGTTTCGCCGAGGCCAACAAGCAGGACTTGCCACAGGCCATGACCGCCGCAGAGGTCACAGAGAAGTTGGGTCTTCACAACTTGCGCCATCGCCAGTGGTTCATTCAGTCTGCCTGCGCCACTACGGGTGATGGTGCCTTGGCTGCCTTGGTGATGGGTTTGCAGTTAACCGGACTGAATGATGGATGCCAGGAAGTCAGTTTGGGAATGGCAGAGGTCATTCGGGGGAGTTATGTCTACTCGCCTTTCTTATTTGCACAACTTGAAGGAAATCGCAGGGCATGTGTGTGATTGTTTGTCAACCAATTTACAACAACAAGTATGAACAACTGCCCGTTTGTGCATCCAACTTGAGATGGACAGATTATTTTATAATTCACAAACTACCTATATAATATTTACTCTTGGCAGACTGTTCTTTGGAGGTTTAGTTGCTCTTTGGGTGTTCCGCAACTTCCACAAGATCATGGGGCTGGACTGAACGTGCATGCTTAGGCTTGTACGAAGGTTTGGATTGGCTTTCCCGCACCTTGTCCTCCAAGCGCTGAGCAGCCCATTGGGGACTGCTTGGCAAACACTGACCAGAAGGGTTGGAAGTCTCCCAGCAAACTGGGGCGTGTCCTTGTGTAGTGGATGCGAGTCAGAATGTATCGGGGGGGTTCTAGTCCTTCGGCATGTCCCTCTGTAGCCGGATATGTCTGGTCGGATACTGCAGGTCTGATATGGAAAAGGGGCTTGAAGTTGTGCACAGAGAACTCCAACCTTGGGCAGTACTAGTGGTTACTAGTGTGAATGCAACAAAGCCATGCTTCTCATGCATGGACATATTCTCATGTCCTTGGTAAACCGACTGGAGACCAGGAGCTGAATCGTTCTCATAGCGCCTGTGGCTGGGGCCCTCAGCAGGACATCAGCTGGGTGAAAACAAAAAAGGGGATGGATCAAGACCTATGATTAGTATATTTGGGAGGGATGAACTTCCATAAATCCCAGCTACCAGCTATTTTCTGGTTTACTGGGGTGCCAGGATACCCAAATACAAATTACATCCCGGTGGCAAAGAGCAGGATATTGGATGCTGCATCACTTGTCGCATCGAATCTCAAAAACAATGTTGAGAGAAATCATCAAGACGGGTAGAGGAGGCATGTACCATGATCACACTGTGACACATGATGGACCAAGAATTTACACCCAAAGCCCTGAATATCCACAGACGTTGGTCATTGCCGGTCAATCATTGTCCTAACAATTTTCAACTTTACAATGTTGAGTTCTATCATGTTCTATCATGTTCTATCAATACCGTCCGCAGTTACATGGTTAGGACTTGATTAGGATTAAGATGGGTTCCACGTTATATGTAATAGGGGTTATACTTATATATATATATATACTCATCCATATGCGCTTATCCAGATATACTTATATATAAACACTTATACATAACTATACATATATATATATTATAACTGTATAATATCCCAACATCATGGTGGCAATTTCTCTCTTGTGATCTCCATGGTCCCAGGCAGTGAGCACTTCACGCGGCTCCTGGAACGACAACAGCGGAATCTCTCTGGACAGGGCGGGGCCTTCATTGCTGACACGCTGCCGTCCAGCACGTGCCGTGCTCAGAAAACCAGGGCAGCTGGAAAGTAGGGGTCAGGGAAGCTGGGATGATCTATAGGATTATCATGGATTATCTATTTATTCTGATTGGTGGTTTGGAAATGTTTGGAACATGAATTTGATTTTTTCCATATATTGGGAATAATCAGCCCAACTGACTAATATTTTTCAGAGGGGTTGAAACCACCAACCAGTATTATGATCTATGAAATAATGGGATAGAGAATGGGAGACATATAAATAATGGGATTGTAACCAGTTGCTGGGCAGTGTAGACTGTGTAGACCAAGAAGGATGCGGGTGTTTTTCGATGATGTGATGAGATTCGTAGGATGTGGATGATATTCCACTCCGCCGCCATGTTTAATGGGATTTTCGTGAATTTTCCTGTGAAGAAATGTGATTTGGATATATTTGGTTGGAAAGCTGCCAGAGCCTGCTGCCAGGTGGGTTTGGAGCACGGGAATGAAGGCGCATCATTGGTTTTCAGCCTATGGGAGCTTCCGAAAGCTGGGGTCGGAATGCCTATGAATGGAACTTGGGGGATTGTTAGGCCGCGATGTTCTAGAAACACTGATCATTATCATCATGTCAAATGTCATAGCTGCGCACCAGGCGCAAAGGTGTGGTCTAACATGCAAAAGACACAGAGCTCTCAGTTCCGCGCTGGTCGACATTTCGCATAGCCTGCGCATAGCCTTCGCAGTATAGGAAGCATTGTGGGCTTTTATGCATGGTTTTGCGTTTTCTGCTGACGGTTCCACATGCAGGGAAAATTGGGCCTTTCCTTGAGGGACAAGCTTCCAGACATGGAAGTAGAATTGGACAAGTATTGTGCAGGTTGCTGCCTTCTCATGCCTTTCTCCAATATTTTCAGATCAAATAAACACGCACACATTTGATAATTAACCATGTGAATGCGATTAAATAAATAAATATTATATGATATATATATATATATATCATATATATATTATATAAATTTTGAACATATGGACGTTGGATGACGTTCGGATACTGCTTCAGCGGCAGGCGCAGCAGGGCCTGAGCAGCTTCCCCCGGAGCATCTCCACCTCGGCCACAGTGGACAGGCTGAGTTGCACTGATCGGATCACAACGCTCACAACAGCGATGGTTGTAGAATGTAAGGAAAAATCTAATGCTAGTGAATAATATAGTGAGTAACAATGAGTAATAGACAGTGAATTTATAGTGAAGTCACGATATGTTATATGTTCCCTTTGAAGTAATATGAATAAAACAATCATGATCGTCATCATGATGCTCATCATTGCCGATCATCACATCATCGTCATCATCATGATTATCATCGTCAGAGTTTTCTTCTTTGTTTTCGTGGGTTTCCTTTTCTTCATGTTTGTCCTTTTCTTATTATCCTTCTTCTTGTTCTTCTTTTTCTTCTTCTTCTTTTTCTTCTTTGTTTTCTTCTTGTTCTTATTCTTTTTCTTTGTTTTTTCTTTTTCTTATAATTGTCCTTATTGTTTTAAATATGTTTTCTTCCTCTTTTTCTTTGTTGTTTTCTTCTTCGGTCTCTTTGTGTTTTTATTATCTTGTTTTGTTTCTTCTTCTTCTCCTGTTTTCTTTTGCTTTATCTCATTCTGATTTTCCCCATTCATCATCGTTGGAATTCAGTGGGCTTGTAGCTGTATGTAGTTTTTTTTTTATTCCAGACATTTGGCACTTCGTGATATGACTATCCCACTTGACTGTCAGAGTCATATCCTTTTAGATGGTTTGAAATCAACAATCACTTTCACATAGGTGACCACCAACCAGTCAAAAACCTGTAGAGAAACATGACACAATATGAAACATCGGTCAACATACATCAGCTTTTGTTTTTGTGTCATGCAAAGCCGACAGATCCCCAGTCATGCCCCTCCAACTGGACATCTGCCTGCGCCCAGCTCACGGGCCACGTCTCCAGCCAGCACCGCGGCGAGATCCAACTCCAGGCTCTCGAAATTGAGAAAGATAGGGACAGCGATGAGAATAACTACCCTGCAGGTCCAAACACTTGCTTAGACTGTGCTTGGAGGATTTTTCCCCAAACAGTGTGTCCACACTGAGTATGCTAAAGGGCCAGGGTTAGATCAGGGTACGCTCTCTGCGGCGCAGAATGTTTGCTGTAAATTCCCGCGTAAAAGTGCCCTCGCGAGATGTCCATGTGCATTTCGACTGCCCAGGCTCGCACAAAGTGCAGGCCCCGGTTGGCCTCGGGCTCAATTTTTCGTGTCAGGCGCAGTACTTTGTAGACTTCGGCAAAAAAGTGGCTGAAACCCGCAACCTTCTGGTCACTTTCTGTGTGTGTGTGTGTCAAGCTCTGTACCAAAGAGTTCCTCACTTTCTTGCGACTGATTCCAACCAACTAGTTTTCAACTGCTTTCCACCATAAATTTTGGATACCGTTGCATTTTAATTCATAGCAGGGGGCACAAGGACCTTTGGTGAGTCTTGTGCCAATGAAGACACTCACCTTAGGTTGTGAAAACGTACCTGCATGATGCACCTGGATGACATACCCAATATGTTGGGGTCATAGCTGGTGGTCATATTCGTATCTGTTAGTACTTTATGGGATCAGGCTAACCCAAGAACCTGCATGCCGTCATTCAGTCATTTCATGATCACGTTTGATTGAGTCGTATTGGTTTCTCTTTTAAACAACCTGACATTCAAATGTCAACGGATAAGCTTGGCCTTTTTAACTCGGTATGGCCGAGTGATGCCTTCAATCTACCATGAGGTAATCAGACTTTGCATTCATGAAAAGAGACCGTCTTTCATGACTTCGCAAGTGTGTATTTCGGCCGTGGGATCTGTCAAAGTCCGGTCGTGATCCTGGAATTCCAGGCGTCGTATCTCCCCTGGGGGTGCGAGAATCCACAAGTGAATTTGACTCTTGAATTCAGCCACGGTGGCTCATTGCAATGATTGAACGTGTGTCTCTGACACAAAGCGTGCATTTGAGAGAATAGATCCCGGTATGCTATCCGGCAAAAATAGCTTGAATCCACTGAGTTTGAACTTGAATTTGACTTTTGACAATTTTGGCGACTGATAGTCACCAATAAGATGAATTTTCTGAATTCCACACTTGAAGCCTCAGCATTGAATTCCAAATGGATGAATTGTGTTTGTACACATGAATGCCTTTTGGTGTACAGTTGAGCAAGCAACAATACGTTATCACTTGTTAGTTGTCTAACTGATCAATCCTTGTACAGTTAACAAGTTGTCATATTAGACAACACATTTTCCATTTTCCTTTCTCTAGATTTCTGAGCCATGTCGACTCCGGTGTATAATGTTTACTTTGTGGCCGGCAACGTGGACCCGACTCCACCTCGGCCACCCAAAGCACCGGCGAAGCCAGCAGTAAGACTGGCATTGACACCACATGCTCCTCCAGCAACTCCGGTAGCAGCCCCAGCCGCAATTCCAGGAACGATCTCCGTACCTCGTCGACCGTCAGCAGTCCAACCTGCGGTGCCGGTTGGAACAGATGATGACAAACAGGAAAGACGCACAACATCAAGTTGCTCCAGATCCAGAACAAGACGTCGTCATCGAGCATCCCATCACCGTCACCATCATCGTGATCACCATTCTCCGAGGTCCACTTCGAGATCTGAAAGAGGTAGGTCAGTTAGAACGGCTCGTTCTTCTTTCTCTCAAGCTCTCCGTCCTCCACCAGGTCAATGGGACATTCATACTGGTCTTTGGGACCCGTATGTTGGAAACATTCCTCCCAGAGCGCATGTTCCTCCTCCCAGAGTTCCTGCTCCTCCTCCCTTGAGACCGTTTTCAGCCTTCCCTCTATTAGATCGCTCAGGACGTCACGAAATGACACCAACCAGTCAGCCAGTCACTCCGAACCAGGCAAATATTCGATCTTGGTTAAAAAATCATCAAGATGATGACTACCCGATGATGGACAGTATGGTGAAATTCGTTGCACAAATTCTGGACTCCACCAGGTATACTCCTGATCATTTGTCCACAATGAAGTTGCTTGTTTATGACCCTCAAGATCATGAACATCATCCTACTGATTTGGGCAAGAGTCATTTTTACCTTATCAAAGGACATTTCTCTCAAAGAGAAATACCAGACCCAGTACGAGCTGCACCTGCGATGAACCTCCAGGAAGTACAACATGTGAATTTGGTTCATGCTAGCAGTATTGGAGGCATCAAAGGCATTTTTTCTGATCAAAAGATCGGACCTAGCCGTTTACACAACAACCAATCTTGCTCATTTTTCAGTCTTGGATCAAAAAGAACCAACGACAGAGCTTGGGATGACAAAGAAATGGCCAGAATCACACATGCAGCATGGTACGCTGCAAAGAATACAAGTAACATTCTGGCAGTAGCGGTAGGATGGGGAACGGCTGAGGCCGTAAAGCAAGGGGGAGAATGGGAATGCGTACAGAAAACCATGAATGGCGGATGCGTCCACCATCAAAGAGGACGTATGTGGGTCACTAATGAAAACTCCCACAAACTCTTAGGTTTTGCATTCAGAGTGGCAGCTGAAAGCCCACTAGACTAATTCCCTACTCCGTTTTGAACCTTGCTGTTTTTACCATTTTCTTTTTTGTCTGATTGGAATTTTGCTTCAATATGAACTGCCCGTTTCTCCATCAGACTTGTTACCGGTATGCTTAATTCATTTTCGTTGCATGTGCGATCGACATTTGCTGAGATGTCCAAAAAACCGCATGGACAACCCATGCATTCCGATTTGTGAT
This sequence comes from Cladocopium goreaui, assembly GCA_947184155.2. Classification (NCBI taxonomy): domain Eukaryota; class Dinophyceae; order Suessiales; family Symbiodiniaceae; genus Cladocopium; species Cladocopium goreaui. Next base: position 1,337,292 of record CAMXCT020000113.1, on the reverse strand, counting down.
TTAGACGTACATATTTTAACTCAATCGGAATTGTGATCCATTTTGTCCAACAAGACGATACATCAGAATGCTGCGTTGAACCAACGTGCCGCATCCAATTGCAGATTTTTCAATTTTTGTCATTTCAGTTATAGCTGCAGTTTTGGGTTCTTAGGCTTCCTGTTGACGTGTTAACTTCTCCGTTGTCAGCCATGTCGTATTGGAACAGGTCCCAATGGAACTCTTGGGACAATCAATGGCAGCAGCAGCAGTCTCCTCCACCTCCGCCTCCGTCTTCGAGTCCGCCCGTCAGTTTACCATCAAATTGGCGCAGCACGAGTCAATGTTGGGATGATCAAGTTCAATATGGTTACCGTTTGTACAGATCAATTCAACCGACTGCATGGAGCCGCAAGAGGAATCTTGCTGGCCAAGATCCACTTTCCGTCCCGCTCAGTCATCTTACTCGACATGGACCTGATGAAGCAGCGCTGCGAGCGCTCAGTGAGGGTAGATTTGTTGGAATTATTTGTGCGAAATCTGTTGCTGAATCTGTGTTTGGTTCCCAAATTTTGAAGACATTCCGTGATCAAGGAATTGATATCGATGCTACGGCTGAAAGCCTCCATCGCCAGTTGGTCCCCCAGCAGGGCATTCCCAATCGCACGGACAAACCGATTGAGTTTATGGCACCTTTAGTTCAGTTCATAGCCGATAAACTCAAGGCTCAGTGTCCTGTAAAACAGGATACCGAAGCCATGCGAAGGCTCCAGGAGACCGAAGCGAAGCTTCAAGCTGCCAAGTCCAAGCTTGCACAAGCAGGCATTCCGGATACACCCCAGAGATCACGGCGTACCACCGGCACTTTTGCCCCTGATCCCAAATTGCCAACTGATGATCTTGATGGTCCTGGTTCTGCTGGTTCTGTTGTTCCTGTTTCTCCTGCTGTTGTTTCTACTTCTCACAGGAAGAGACCTAGCGAGGCATTAGGGGCTTCTCCGAAATCGTTGCCAAAGCAAAGAAAGCTGGCACCTATGTTCCGCAAGGCAGCTGCGTCACCAAAAGATGAGACCTCTGCCACGCACTCTCCGACAGAAATCACAATTCAGGAGATTTTGGAGCCAAAGGCCCCAAATCTCAGAGAGAATCAGCTTTCCGGAACCACTGCAGCCAATGTAAAGAAGTGGACCCAGAACTTCAACCTGGAAACCCAGCAGAGGTCCAAGAAAATCATGGATATCATAAAGGCTGCTAAATGCACCAAGGAACAGTTGCAACAGGCCAGCACTCAATATGGCCTTAATTTAAGTGCTGTCCTCAAGCTCAGCATCACAAGTCTCCAACAGGCAGTTGCTGTTGGAGCAGCTCTTACAGCTTGACTAGCTATGGATGTTTCCAAACATCGGCCGAAAGCCGTTCTGGATTACATCACAGTTTTGAGATCCGTATTTATTGAGATCGTGCACTCTGTCCCTGCTGTCAACAAGTCTTGTGCAATTTGGGCCCTTGGTTTGCTTCATCTCATTTGTCTTTTCCATTTTGGATCACGCACGTATCATACCGCGGTTTGGCAGCGAAGACTGCAGAACCTTGGTATTAACCCAGAGAGTTACACTTTTGTATTCTTTCAATGTACAGCTGTCACCTATCTTAAAATGCAGTTTAACCTTCCCAACTCCACTTCACTTTCGTACAAACAAGCTGGCAGATTTTATATCGGCTCCACATCCATTGGAATGGCCAAGCGGGAATTCAATAGAATGGCCAAGTACAGACTGGCCAAAGATGGTACTCCTGTTCACGTTGAACTTGCTGTTAAGTACTGGTCTCGACGTTCGGATTTTTCCAATTTTACTGCAATTCCAATTGCCTCTTTTTCTACATATCAAGAAGCCTGGATTTTTGAACATTTACTGATTTCAAGATGGCAACCACCGTTGAACCATCCATTTATCACCAAAATCTTGACGCTGAAAGCATCAGGATGGTTGGTTCAGTACAAGAAACATTCTCAGACTTTTCCATCTATTCCACAGGGAAACAGATTGTTTCAAAGACTACGCAGAAGACTCATCACCAAAGGTGTTCCTCCCTCCATTCACTGCAAACAAGCTCAAGCTTGGAACATTCTTTTTGAGCTCACAAGTCCTGGCCGCCTCTCCTTTGACACAGCGACAACCCTCAGGTCTGGGAAATTTGATGATTGGGAAATATATGTGTTGTACCGACTTTGCAATCATTTAGAACAGCCAGCGCGCGGTCGAGCCAGGAAACTTCTTGCATCAGCCATGAAGTTCAGAAATATGACGATACCAAAACTGAATCGTCCAGCGACATGCCATTTTTGGCACACTCTGAAATCAAACATTTTGATCCTTCAATTCATTGTTTTGGTGTCCATCAACATGTTGCAGTTGGTATCCATGAGTTGAACTTGCCCTCCAAGTTGCGCATCTTTGAGACTGCCAACGCCTCCTCTACGTTTTTTCCCAGCTTCGCACAATTTCAGAACATGTGGCATGAACAATTGCAGTACTGGACTAAATATCATGGTTGCCCTCCGTTTTCTCATCGTGATCTTCAAGCCGAACTTCTTCGACAATGGACCGCTCACACCAAGGAGTTGCAGACTAATCCCAGATTTTCCTTCCACAACATCAAGCACCTCCTTCAATGGTTACCACCCAATGTGGTGATTCATCATGCTGATCATGAAATTCATCGCATCACCCTGTTTTGTCCTTCCTTCTACTTTGAGTCTGCTTGCAGAACATGGGATGATCCTGAATTGTTTTCCCGTTTTCCTGGAAATGAAGAAGATGCTCAAAAGCTCATTGCTACTGCTTTGACACCGTCCTTGCAGAACCGATACAGATGGGGGATTAACACATCCTCGACACTGCCTCACGGCTTTGTACATCTGAAACGAAAGAAGATGTTCAACAAAGGACGTACATTGATTTCGTATTTTGGTTCACGCTATGGTAAACTCATGCAGGCCACCGCCAGAACTCTTGATACGATGTGTGTGATGCTTTGGCCGCAAGAAGCCGGTCAACTTTCAGTTCCTGAAATTTGGAAACATATCCATCAACGGTTTTTTCGTACAGATGACGATATTCAATTTGCTGCCATCAACGATGATCTTGTTGGATTTTTCAACAGCGTCCCTCAATCACGTTTACTTGATGCGATTCAACAATTGACCACGGAATGGGTCAATCAACATGGTGAAACACAAGTTTCGGTCAACATGGCTCTGAAAGGGCCAGTTGTCCACACTTCATTTGTGGGACAGTGCAAGAAGACATCATCGAATATCAAGACCGTTCGAGTTCAAGATATTTTGACAAGTGTCCAGGCTTCTTTAAGTACCCACGTGTTTAAAGCTGTCAACCAAATTTGGGTACAGCATCGTGGAGCAGGGATTGGATCACACATCTCTCCCTCTCTCAGTAATTTGGCTGTGACGCTCATAGAGCGCAGCTGGAGAAATGCGTATTTAACTTTTGTTCAATCCAGCCAACTCCAGCTTCTGTTCACACGATATGTGGACAACAGATTCATTTTGTTTGACCATCGATTTCGCTCCGCATTGCCCATGCGAGTGCTTTCCGATTGTTTCTTTTATCAAGCGCCGGTGGAGTTGGAAACCGTCGAAGATGGTACACTCCTTGGGTTCACCATCGATGTCGTGCAACGAACCGTAAGGTACCAAGTACCTCCACTATGGAAAATTCGTGATCTCCATTCTGCTGGCAGCATGCGTCTCCGCTTGTCCGGACTAAAGTCCCGTGCAACCTTAATTCGCAGATACACGTTTCCCAAACAATTTGTCCGTGATGATCTCAACCAACTCATTCAGCTGTACGTACAGAAAGGGTTCTCCAAAACAGACTGCCAACGCGTCCTGTACAGAAGGCAGTTCAAGCATACCTAACCTTTTGGCTGCGGCAAAATATTTACTAACACGCTGATGAGGTTGCAAAATTTTCCTCTGCGGTTTCTCACCAATCTATTGATGATGTCTTCCATTCTCGCCTTTAAAGAAATACCAACCCGGCTTCGTGCCTTTTTGTGTGTGTCAAGCTCTGTACCAAAGAGTTCCTCACTTTCTTGCGACTGATTCCAACCAACTAGTTTTCAACTGCTTTCCACCATAAATTTTGGATACCGTTGCATTTTAATTCATAGCAGGGGGCACAAGGACCTTTGGTGAGTCTTGTGCCAATGAAGACACTCACCTTAGGTTGTGAAAACGTACCTGCATGATGCACCTGGATGACATACCCAATATGTTGGGGTCATAGCTGGTGGTCATATTCGTATCTGTTAGTACTTTATGGGATCAGGCTAACCCAAGAACCTGCATGCCGTCATTCAGTCATTTCATGATCACGTTTGATTGAGTCGTATTGGTTTCTCTTTTAAACAACCTGACATTCAAATGTCAACGGATAAGCTTGGCCTTTTTAACTCGGTATGGCCGAGTGATGCCTTCAATCTACCATGAGGTAATCAGACTTTGCATTCATGAAAAGAGACCGTCTTTCATGACTTCGCAAGTGTGTGTCGGATCGCTCGTTTTGTGGCGCGGTGGCAATTTGATATCGCTCTCGCGCAACCCTCTCGGCACTTTGTGCGGGTCGGATCGCTCTCGTTGTAGCGCGCTGCGAATTTTGACACGGCTCGTGCAACCGTCTCCGTACATTGTGTGTGTGTGTGTCGGATCGCTCTCGTTGTGGCGCGCTGTGAATTTTGACATGGCTCCCGCAACCTTCTCGTGACTTTGTGTGTGGCAGATCGCTCTCGTTGTGGCGCGGTGCTGATTTTAGCTGAATTTCTTTTAGGTCCTGGCCAAGAGATGTTCTGACCTGAGTTCTTTTGCAAGGGCCTTCTATGATGATCTTGGAAGCGTTTCATGGTGCAGCCTTAGAGGTCCGTAATATAATATGAAGGTCGTGGCCAAGGTCTTGAAGATGTTGTGCAGATTCTGATGACATGTACCTAGAAATACAAAAGGCAAAAAAAAACGCCTTTTCTTGCGAAAACTGAAAAGGCGCCTTTTTCCAAAAAAGGTGCCTTTTTGAAAATTCATGATTTTATCATTTTATCTCAAAGGATGGAAATGTGTGCCACGCTGCACTCCATGCCAACTTACACATATGTTCATGTAAATCCCCATAGTAGTACATGAACACTTGTTAAAATACATGACCACATGGACATGCATGCATGGACGTACCTGTTCTCTTTATCATTCCTGCCATGCCCTACCATCTTAACATTTCCTAACATGTCCTAACATGTCCTATCATGTCCTCTGTCCAACCATCCCCACATCCTGGCCATCTACTGGTCCTTTTTCACACCGGCGTGGGCATGACCCGCAGTGAATCTCAGCTGCAACTTAATTTTGAATTTCTGTGCTTGGCCATGGAAGTCCTTTCGCGTGGCTAGAAGTCAGAACAGGCAAATATTATAAGGGACTCAGAAACAACTGTTCTCCATAAGCATTGTTGGTATCATCACAAGCCACACTTACACAGGCTACGGCTAATCCTTCCAAAAAAAATTGTGCACCTTCTTGAATTGAAGACACGTCTTCAGCAAGTATCTCTGAATTGTTCGGCTATGGTTTGTTCTGATGCTCACGCGTCGGCTTTGGCGTGAGGCATGCCCGATGAAAGATTCATCTTGCTCACATATGTCTATGCATGGTGATAAGATAAACTCACGGCCTTTGGCCAAAGAAATGTGCAGGTCTTGTAGCGTTTCATGCCAATAATGAAGTTTTGGTTTGGCAGAAAAGCGGAACTTACCATCATGGAAGCAATGTTTCTGCATCCATGAGTATGCCCGTTGGAAAATTGCACCTTCATTGCAACATTTTCGGGCCAAATCATGATCCAAACATAATCCATTCCGGTACAAAAGCCGGAAAAAATCCACAAATGCTTTGGATCCAATCTCCATGCACTGAAGCACAACTCTCTTCTCAGGGTGCTGCACGCGAAAGTCCATGCATACTCGCATGAGCCATTTCACAAGCACAACTGTGTCACAGCCCTTGCAGTTAATGGACGGGTAAGATTCGCCCCACGTAGACATATGCAGACCTCATGCGAATACACTGCATACCCACGAAATGAAATGATGTATGTCAATGGGACATGATGGCTTTCAGCAAATATTCTTTGGGGGGTCCCATGAAATACGCTACCATTTTTTGAGCCAAGAAACTCTCTTGTGTGAAAGCTTTGAAAGTGGGAGAGAACTTGTTCCTTCGGCAGAAGTCCCGAAACATGTCCGTGGCAATGGCCATCTGAGGATCATAGCCAGCATCAGCAAACATCTTCATGTCGGCCAAATGCAAAACGCAGCCAGCCACCCAGTCTTGGCCTACTCCAAGCTTACCGTTGTGGAATGGATCAGGTCTGAAGAAGCTTTCTGGAAAATCACGAGTTTTGGGAATGGCTTGCAAAGGGTAGTTTGGTTTCACGCCAGTCTCTTCTCCCCGAGTCCGTGTCCATGGGGCATCCCAACGCACATCTTCGAAGTCAAAACCAAACTGGCCTGCCTTGCAGAGCCAGCAAATACCATTCGTGTTTTGCCCCCTCTTAGCCATGTTGTAGAAACTTCGACTCACTCCGGCTTTGACTAGAGCAGGCGTATCCCCCTTGCAGCCAATGCACACCAGAAAATATTTCCCAAGGTCACCGGCATTCAGTCCATGATCGTGGAGCTCCAGCATCTCAGCTGCAAGCTGTTCCAGAATTTCATTCGTGCGACCAGGGGTGGAAAATTTGTGATGCATCACAGAGTAGAGAAACCTAGTCTCCAAAGCATGGCCAGACATGTTGTGCTGCATGGATCTAGTCATACACGCGTCACTGTCATGAATGGTTTTGGTGTTCTCATGGTAGTTCATGGCAGTGTTTCTTCCAATGACCAGTTGCCAGCTACATACAAAGAATGGTGCCTTCTTCAGACCACGCCCGTCATCCAGATGCAGCATGACTGGTACTGACATGCCGCGTTCCTCCTCTGACTTCTCCGCCATAGGATGGTTCGGATGCATTCCCAAGAATACCTGAAGCAAACGCGTGCGTCATGAAGAAACATGCATGGCACTGAAACATGACATATTATATATCGTTCCATATAGTTCCATGTCAGTCTATGGCCTTTTAACATGCATGCATGCATGCATGCGTACATGTTTTTAGCCCAGCAACTTTCCAGAAGTTTCGTAGCATGCACGGTACCAATGGATCACTCGGTCGAAAGCCACCCATGAGGATAGGGGAGAAAGCCCGAGACTGGAGCATGTACCCAAAATAGTTTGCAACCTGTAGAACAGGGTGGGAAACATTCCCTTCCAGTAGGATGTCTCTTTGTTTCAGAGGTAGCGTGAGGTGGTAATCCAAGAAAGCTTTGTGCAGACCATCCTCCGTCTTTCTCCCCTGGCATGCCCTCCTCAGCGGCTCAAGGAAAGCAGCACCATCATCTAGCAGCGCTTCACCAAGAAGTTGGACACTCGATGATGGAGCCTCGGTTGTGAAGCAGGGCAGCGCATGTTGTGCGAAACATATCAAATCATGCATGGAAGTGGGATCATACATGCCATGTGAGCTACACATGCCATCTGAACCATAAATTTGGATTGTGATGCCCGGTGAGCCGTGCAAGTCAATTGAATCATGCATGTAAACTAGACCATGCATGCAATGTGAGCCGCACATGTCATGTAAAGAATGCAAGCCATGAAACCCATGCGCGTCATCCATGCAGGTCAGGCACAGCACAGATCATGCATGCCATGTGCAGATGATGCATGCCCTTTGGGCTTATTATGTCATGTGAGCAGTGCATGCCATGTATGGACATTGGGTGCTATGTTAACCTTTAAATAAGCTACTCAAACCATTGAATTGGGGTCCGGGCCCCGTCGGCCAGTGTTCTGGCAACTGCCCGGATGGACGCATTGCACTCACCTGGCATAGACTGGGATGAGGGTACAGCATGTGTTTTGTTTGCACACGTTTGGCTGATGTTGTAAGCAGTGCTTGTACTTAAAGCAGCTAGCATATTTTTCCCCAAGCACCAGCGTAGCATCCACTTATTGACCATGCGACCAGCTGTAGGTAGTTCCCATGCTTACACCCCATGCTATACCAATGATTTTGCACCAATTGTTGTTATTAATCAGCAATGTTATTAATTATTAATCAACAAATACGTCCAATGACAATTGTTATTTATCAGTTCTAGTGAGGGTTTGCTGATGGGGTTTGGCTGTTTCCCAAAAGCTGGACATTGCCAGCACAGCCCACAAACTAGTGGAAAAGAAAAGCACGTGATAGCACGTGTCTTGCCACACCCCTAGGCCCTACTTTCTAGCAGCCGCTTTCACTGCAGCTGCTTTGGACTTGGCCTTGGCCCTAGATTTTGACTTCGGCACAGCGCTGCCATCAGTCTCACGTTTCGGTTTTGGCGCCTTTGGGGCCAACTTCCTAGCAAATACACATGTGCATGCAGAGACATGTAATATGCTGCACACAAAGTTACAACGGTAGATGCTACTTTAGTTTCAGCTCCTGGACCGCTGTTCCAGGTCAAACGCCAAGGTCATCCTAGGCTCAGTAGAAGAGATATCATGGAAAGTTACTTAGGCAATGCACACATGCCTGCACAAAAGAACCGTGTGAACGATCAACAAACGTGCAAGACAAAGGGCTTCCCAGCACAGTGCTGATAGATCTGGTCCAGCTCAGCCTCTTGCCTAGATACCATGCCCCACCCGAGTAACTGGATATGGCAACGCAATACTACATAAGAATTGTATCAAAAATAGGTCCCCCACTCATCAGAGAACCCGTTCAATGTCCCACTCGCAAGGAGTTCAGAAACCGAATCCACCAGCTGGTCAAGGTCAGAAGATAGGCTGTTGATCCTTTCCAGCATCCTCAGCACAAAAATGGCCCCGTGGAAAGGAGGTCACCCTAACCTAGCATTCAACAAAATATTTGATAGGTATATAATGACGATTCTCTTTTTTTTGACACCACACATGCTGTTTAGCAAATACTGGCATGTCCATGCATGCATGATGTGGTACCCGAAGAAATCAAAAATGGACAGAAGAACACACAGCATATGTAGCAGCCTATGCCTACCAACATAGTATATTAGTATAGTTCACATATTCATGTGATGCATGGGGACAGTATGTGATTCATGCCAGCACGAATACAGCCGAGTTTCTTGTCACACAGTACCTTGTCCACCTGGCTTACCCCGTCCTGTCCTTTCCCCTGCTCATATCGGTAGGCCAATTTCTTCAACGCTTCAAGCCGCTGGGAAAGCATGTCACAATACTTCTTTGCTGCTAGGGAAGGTCTCTCATATTTTTCAAGCTCAGGCAACTTCAATTTTTTTTCCTTTTTTTCCTTTTTCGCACCACCTGGGCCTTTTTTGGGTGGTTTCGTTCTGACTGGGACATTGGGTTCCTCGCCCTCTACTTCTTCATCCTCCACCTCATCCTCCCCTCACTTGATTGCACATCTTCAATGGCAAGTCCTTGGCAATGGATACTGGGGATAAATAAAACTTCAGGGTATAAATTTATGTGGATTGCAAGTGACCTATATACTAGTTCACTCTGAATGCAGTAAGTCATGGACCCTGTGATGGGAAGCACATATCAATGGCATCCACATCCATGGCCGCCGTGGGGTCTCGGTCCACTTCAATTCTTTCCTTCAGCCTTGACAACCGTGTCTTGCTCAAAGAGCCTTCGATGGATAGCTCAACCCACCAAAGCCTTTTGCCATATCTGCTTTTCCTGCCATGGACATGGGAGGACCAGAAGGTGCAGTATATAGTTGGCAGGTTTTGGAGAAGAATGCATGCATGTCTGCGTGTTATGCTTATATTATATTATATGCTTGCTCATGCTGACGCATGGGAATCATGATGCATGGACACATGATAGTACAAAGGCGGGCCAAGCCTGATGAGCTGTTTCGGGTTTTGCCTGCAGTCTGCATGAACTTCTTTTACCTCATCCTTTGTCATTTTCAGCTCATCGTACATGTACTTGTCAGTGCAGAACCGACCTTTAATGTCCAACTTGGCAGCTTCCTCCTCTTCCTTCTCCAAGGTGAGCTTTCTCACCAAAGCTGCACGGTTGCCACCAACAATCATCATTTGCTTGATGAGTGCATTCCGTCCTCCTCCTGTGATATCCTTCCATTGTTGCACTATGTGCTCAGCTACTTTGTAGGAGCCATTTTTCTTCTTCTCACCACACAGCCTCCGAAGTCTTTTTTCTGCTTCTACAGCGGTAAGCTTCTTCCAAGCATCTTTGCCAGCCTCCTGCAGGAAAATAGTATTGATGTGCGCACATGCATACATGGTCCAAAACATAGCGATCATCTTTGCTCCATGCATGGCAGTAACCCGGGAACTATTGTGAAAGATTATATCATGCATGAAGGGGCTCCCATGAACTAATCCCCCTTATGTCCTTTTCCACCACGGCTTTCCATGACTTGGCTTGATCTTCTGATTTGGCTGATTCTTCTGATCCAGACTCGCAATCGCTCAGGTCACCGACATTCTCGGCAGAGGCCACTTGTGGAACTTCTTCCGGCTCCTGGTGACGCCGATGCGAGCATTGCAGAGTTACTTGGCTGTCAGTTTAGTGACACACCCAGCCTCTGACGCACTTGGCGATCTTGTTTCGGGTCCTGGAAATGCCATGGCATAACATGCTACAATGGAATGGCATTAAGCCAGCAAAGTCATCTACCCATGACATGACATGGCACAGTTATGTAACAAACAAAGCAAAACAAAGCATGACACCAAGTGACATGGAGTAGTTGCCGTGCATATGAAAGAAACTCAACACTTTTGGCATTCCATGAAAAGACATGACACAGCATGACATGGAATGACATGCCATGGTGTTGCATTCAATGGCATTCGCATGCGTTTGTTATGATTTTCCTCACGATGGCATGTGTCGATTGGCATGGGTTTGGCATGAAGTGGAGTAGCATGGCATGAGCAGCTAGGGCCGGGTTTAAACTGTTAGAATTATAGCATTTAAACTTCAAAGTAGAAATTAATATATGAAAGCTCCTCCAAGAGGAGGGCCGTCAGCATCTGGTGAGTCCACCTGTGTCTCTGCCACTTCCGCGTTGACGCTAGGAGCCATCTTGTCAAATGTTTCGACCACCAAAGTGTCTTCAAAAGAAGCCACGGCCATGGATTCCTCTTTTTCAGCATCTTCTAATTCCTTCTGTGCCTTCTCCAAAAGCAATCTTGCAGCTTGCTTTTTTCTTTCCAACTCACTCATTCGTGCAAGGTGCTGTTGGTGCTGCTGGTTGCTTGTATCATGCACCTCTGCTTGTATGTGTGGTTTCTTCTCTTCGAAAAAACGTCCTGTGTTTGCTTCTTCTGTCTCCGCAGCAAGTGTTGCTTCGACCTGGTCTTTCTCTTTCTCTGCAGCGAGCTGTGCTGCTTCTGTCTGATCTTTCTTTTCTTTTGCTTCAGCCTCCGCCTTATCCTTCCTTGCCTTCTCTTCTTTCTCCTGCTCTTTCTTTTCTAAAGCAAGCCTTGCTGCTTTCTCATCATCCTTCTTTTTCCTTGCAGCCAGCCGTTCTGCTACCTCCTGCTGTTCTTTCTCTTTCTCTTTCTCTGCAGCGAGCCGTGCTGCTTCTGTCTGATCTTTCTTTTCTTTTGCCTCAGCCTCTGCCTTATCCTTCCTTGCCTTCTGTTCTTGCTCCTGCTTCTTCTTTTCTACAGCAAGCCTTTCTGCTTCCTCATCATCCTTCTTTTTCCTTGCAGCAAGCCGTTCTGCTCCCTCCTCCTGTTCTTTCTCTTTCTCTGCAGCGAGCCGTGCTGCTTCTGTCTGATCTTTCTTTTCTTTTGCCTCAGCCTCTGCCTTATCCTTCCTTGCCTTCTCTTCTTGCTCCTGCTTCTTCTTTTCTACAGCAAGCCTTGCTGCTTCCTCCTTCTGTTCCTTCTCTTTCTCTGCAGCGAGCCGTGCTGCTTCTGTCTGATCTTTCTTTTCTTTTGCCTCAGCCTCCGCTTTATCCTTCCTTGCCTTCTCTTCTTGCTCCTGCTTCTTCTTTTCTAAAGCAAGCCTTGCTGCTTTCTCATCATCCTTCTTTTTCCTTGCAGAAAGCCGTTTTGCTTCCTCCTTCTGTTCTTTCTCTTTCTCTTTCTCTGCAGCGAGCCGTGCTGCTTCTGTCTGATCTTTCTTTTCTTTTGCCTCAGCCTCCGCCTTATCCTTCCTTGCCTTCTCTTTTTTCTCCTGCTTCTTCTTTTCTATAGCACGCCTTGCTGCTTTCTCATCATCCTTCTTTTTCCTTGCAGCCAGCCGTTCTGCTTCCTCCTTCTGTTCTTTCTCTTTCTCTTTCTCTGCAGCGAGCCGTGCTGCTTCTGTCTGATCTTTCTTTTCTTTTGCCTCAGCCTCCGCCTTATCCTCCATTGCCTTCTCTTCTTTCTCCTGCTTCTTCTTTTCTAAAGCAAGCCTTGCTGCTTCCTCATCATCCTTCTTTTTCCTTGCAGCAAGCCGTTCTGCTCCCTCCTTCTGTTCTTTCTCTTTCTCTGCAGCGAGCCGTGCTGCTTCTGTCTCATCTTTCTTTTCTTTTGCCATGTCGACATCCTTGTTCATCGATGTGTTCTCTGTGTCTTTCCTTGCTTTTGCCTTTGCAGCACTCGGCACCGAGTTTTGCCTTTCTTTTTTCTCTACCTCCTCTCGAGCCAGCCTTGGTGCTTTCTCACCCGGCTTCTTTGTTTGCTGCTCATGCGTTTCAAGTTCTTTGTCTCTTCTTGCTCTCTTTGCTTCATGAACTATGCCTTCATTTTTTCTCAGAGCTTGGGCACCCACAGCTGAACTGGCTGCTGCGCTGCCCACGTCACCTGGCTGTGTTTCCTGAGAGTCGCACCTGGGAGTCATGCAATGGCTCCACTGGCATGGCCATGGGAGCATGTTCAGAGGTTACCCTTCGCCTTTTGACTTCTGGCCCTGCAGCCTCATTTTTCACTTCTAAAGTGAGACCCGTCTCACCCAGCTGGTTCTGCAAGTCCTGCACGCAGAGATATAGGAGGACTCACCTTCTTATATCATATCCACAATCCCGAGATCAGTAGTCATTATATGTTATCTAGAATCATAGCGGAACATTTGGCACAGGCTGCAAGACTGTGAGGAGTAGGCATGGCATAGGAGAGGACATGCTTGTGTGGGGTTTGGTTCAACATGGTGGCAAAATATCATATGTTTTGACCATGGTCCCATGCATGCATGCATGTTTTGATGACATGCTGCTTTCATGTCGAAACCGTGCATGGATGATGTTTTCATGACACACAAACACACACACACACATACATGGCCCCCCCCACCAGCACCTTCAGCCGCTCCAAAAGCTGAGCAGTCTTCTCAGTATTGCCGGCCGCTGTCTTAAGCAAACTTGCCCCTTGAACTAAGGACGCAGAAGAGCTGACTTGACTCTTGGAATGCAACATGGCGTGCCGCGTTTTGAATCACCCTGGGGGAAAGTGTAAGAGCCAGGACACGAGGAAGTACATGCATTCAGGTGGTTAACATGCATGCATGTTTAAATGGTTCAACATGCTTGCATCTGTGATCATGGCTCCAGAGTGCAAGATCATGAATGCAGTTGCTTTTTCCAGGGCATTGCGAAGCCATGCCGGGAAGCAGTGGTTCATGCTTCATGGGAAAAGGCTCTGAATTTCTGAATATTAATTACCATGGTAGAAAGTCGAAATTATGCACCATGAGGCCAACGCGGACATCTCCACATTCTACCTCAGGGGTTTTGCCATGACTACAACTCTAAGTTGCACAGGGCCACAGATACAACATGCAAAAGATAGTGCAGCTCAGGAACAGGAACGTTCTAGGTGGTATGTATCTATGAAACCTGAAACAGGGTTTTTGTGCCAACAAAAAAACTGGCTTGTGATGATCAACGCCCACAAGATGTCCACACTGTGTCCTTCTGACCATGATCATCCCCAGAATTTCATGAGTATATTATATAGTTTAACATGCTTAATTATGAAACATGTTTCGCTCAACCAAGGAACAGCCACTGAAGAGCGACCAGCCTCATGAGGAAGGCACCTTGGTGACAGAATTTCCCGACGTTGGCACATTGGACCGGTGAAAAAAATCAAAACATGTCAAAACCCACAATTCATTCTCAAAAAAGGTTCAAAAATGACATGAAAAAAAATCCGCCTTTTACCGGCTTTTTCCGCCTTTTTCCCGGTATTTTCCGCCTTTTTCTGGTTTTGAAATTTCCTTTTTTTTTCTCTCATGCGTGTCATGTCATGGATTTTGGCATGTTAAAGGTCTCACACTAGTTCAGGCTAGAGTCCCTCGCGTGCCAGGTTCAAAGGAAAGTGCTAGGTCCATCACTTCGACATTAAAGCGCCAAGAGGGGTCGACACGCAGCAACTTACTTTGCCGGATATACCTGTAGACATCCGATAGCCAGGCTTCATTCCTGAGTCTGCTCAGAACTCATGAAAACCCATGGTAAGGCCTGGCTTTGTATGTGGAAGCTTTGCATGTACAGTCAAGATTCCATGGATCCCCTAGCTCTAGTTCAGCCACCATGATTTGAACGGGTTTGTCTCCATCAGCGGCTGGAAGTATGTCATGGTCACAGTAAGGCTGCTTGATGAAAAGGTCAATGACTTGTCCAGCGAAGGATCGGGTGTACTGCCTAGGTTGCAACATGCGTGCGTATGAACCATGGTTTCAATGGATCTAAAAAACATTGACATTCCAAGGTTGATTGATTAACCATGCATGTTCCATGGACGCTGACTTGTGCCATGCATGCATATGAGGCGTGAATTTTCAGCCAAGCAGCTGAGTCAGCTTTAGATTCTTGTTGCCTTTAAACTTCTTCTGATTCTTTGAGTCCCGGTACTGGGTGGTTGTGGGCATGTTAGCTGTCTTCTTCAGGAATTTTGAAAGGGGACCCTTGTCAAGTTTGGCAATCCATTTTGCACATGACCATGTCCTAGTAGGTTTCCATGACCTGCTTCCGTAATGGGCCATCCAGAAACTTTGGCGAAAAACTGGAGCTTCGAAACCACACATCTTCTCCACAAACTGTCGGAAACGCTTGTGAAGCCGGACTATGGATTGCCGCGGCTGCTCTAATACATACACTCCACCAAGTGCTAAGACCAATGCACAGAGGAGCAATGCCCGAGAAACCATGCAGTTGCACTTGGAAACATTGCGGTATTTCCAAAACCCCATGGGATTCATCCAAGAACGACCAGTGCTTCCATGAGATACTGGCACCCAGCTTGCACAGACACAGGCCAGCGTCACCAAAAATCCAGCCGTCACGTCAGCAGCAAGGATGGATGCTATACACAACCTAGGAGCTGCAAGCAAAACTGGCTCCACACATGAAAGTCATGGAAGTAGCAACCAAGAAACACAAATCCAGAGGGAGCACATATATCCATAGATGAATCGTAGGAGAGATCTTGGCCAACACTTGCCTAAGAGCACGTTGAGGACATCACCAACAACAAGGGACAAGGGGCAAACAATGCTGCAAAAGAACTTCTAGAGGTTTTCATGTTAAAGCAAGCCACTAGTCCCCTTTTTTTGGCAACTCGCCAAATATTTCCAACACCTGCAAATAGCTCAATCACCCTGAGACGGCCATTCTCCGCTACATCCGGAAGATCCAGCATGTTCACCAGGACCACCAGCATGATGAATATCTCACAGCAATGGAATGCATTGATAATGGATACTCAAAGTAATTTTCTAAATTCAAAGCATGACACTGACATGGCGTGGTTCGAGGCTGTTCTCATGCATGCATGGAATTAAACATGGCCTTTGGACACCGAAGACTAATAAGCTTCCGTATGCACTCATCCAGCAGTTCAGGGGACAAAACCATGGCTCAGGTATCAGAATGCAATCTTTGACTGCGTGCACCTTGGCTGAATCCTACAGCAAAAAAATCATTGCAGACATGCATGCCGTGTAAGAAAGTATAATTCACCTTGCCCAAAGATGCAGTTAATTAATGTCAATGTCACATACATGAATGAAATCAGAGACATGCATGTCCTACAAGTCAATAGATTTGCCATCTAAAGCCCCACAAAGCCACATGAGTGTTTGACATGCCATGTCTCAAAAACCCACATGCATTCATTCATATTACGTAAAATACTTGTAGCCCCGGACACAGCATGGCATGCACCCCAAACATGCAGGCATCTCCTTTTGGCTTCACCGCTCCTCTCTTCAAGAGGTTCTTGGCCATGAAGCTCCAGGCACCTGCGAGGGACATTGGACGTTGGCTGGAAGAGTAGTGTGAGAGGGTTTTGACATGTTGCATGCATAGTGATTCATGCAGCTCATGCTTCACTCACAGACTCATGGCAGTTTATAGTATGCACATCATGGTTGAACCTCCCTGAGCATGATCTAGATTTTTTCAACAGCAACTGCTACTCCTCGGATCTACGCAACAGAGTGTGAAATCAACACCCTGCAGGTATGCAATCTGTAAATTGACTGGGACATTGTCACCAGACATGCGAATGCAGATTCTTGCATGGGCATGTGAACCAAGCTATACACACACACATACATGTGGCCGGTCGGCCGTTGATTGCACAAAATGGCAGGTATGCAGCATGGAATACTGAACCAACTAAGGAGAGTAAGAACCTAGCATGTGTACTGCTCATGGCATTCATACCCTAAGATCATGAAACTACGCCCCTGCCATCCTAACAATGGCAGCAGTCACCAACTTGTCCTTCAACTTGCTCAACTTCTCCAAGCACTGATGCTCGTTGTAGTTCTTAGCCTGCATGCTTGTAGCTGAAAGACATGTTTTCAACCAAACATCACCCTTCTATACCAGCCTATGGGTTTGCGTTTGCATGGGAAACATGATGTAAGCACCAGGTCATGCTGAACTCGTGGAGGCAGTGATGGATAGAGAGAGAGAGAGAACAAAACGAGAGAGAGGGAGAGAAAGAGAGACAGAGAGAGAGGGAGAGAGAGAGAGAGAGAGATGAGATGAGAGCACAAACTGCTGCCAAGAAACGAGCTGAGATACCATGGACAGCACTTCAACATCTTTCACACCAGGAACCCCGACATAGGCCACATTTTTCCACTTCTTCGTGTTAGGGTCAAACACATTGACACCGCCATGACCACGACTCCAGTATGGAATCACCTTGCAATGTTGGAAGGTAGGAATCTCAGGGAGCACAATTCCCAACTTCACTGCCTGAGCAGCATTGAAGCGTTTGACACCCCCGGCTCTGTTCACATATTCCAGGTAGATCTCCGCCTCCTTGGGAATATCTTCAATGGATTTTGTTTTGGATTCCTTCTCTTCAGGCACTTCACTGGAGGGAACGGCGGGAACTGCCTTCTTTGACCTTTTCACAGCCTCCTTGTCCCCCTTGGCCTTCCTCTTCTCGGCAGCTTTGGGTTTCTTCTTGTCTTTGCTCTTTTTTTCGAAGGCTGCTTTCGAGGTCTGCCTCTCGGTTTCGGTCCATCTTTTTTCTTGGCTTCCTTCGCGGCTTCTCTTTCGGCTTTGGCTTCCTGTTTATCCTTTCGCTTGGCCTCCAGCATGTCTCTTTGCTGATTCCTCGTCAGCACTTCCTGCAGCAACACCAGGTTCACACATGATATGTGTCCAATGAGCGTGTAGGTAGCAAACTTTATTAATAATTTGTGGGAACGAGGGCAGTTTATATATGATTCCCTGGAAACCAGGGCGGGTTTATTAATTGTTCCCTGGAAACCAGGGCTGTTTATTAATAATTAATTATTCCCTGGAAACCAGGGCGGTTTATTTATTATTCCCTGGAAACCAGGGCGGTTTATTAATTATTCCCTGGAAACCAGGGCGGTTTATTAATTATTCCCTGGAAACCAGGGCGGTTTATTTATTATTCCCTGGAAACAAGGGCGGTTTATTCCCTGGAAACCAGGGCTGTTTATTAATAATTAATTATTCCCTGGAAACCAGGGCGGTTTATTAATTATTCCCTGGAAACCAGGGCAGTTTATTCATTATTCCCTGGAAACCAGGGCTGGTATGGGCTCCGGGACAGAGGGACATGACAATTATAGGAAGTGGTTGCAAATGATCATGTGCCCTGTCCTTGTATTCCAGTAGATATTGCTTGGACATCTCATCTGGGGACTTCCCATGGGCATTTGGATCTTCTCCTTCCGGCAGAACATCCTTGGTCTCCTCAGATCCCATGTGTGCAACTTTCTCTCCGAGTTCTTTCCCTGGCGCTGGGTGGTCGCTTTTGTCGATCTTCTTCTTCTTCGGGTCAAGGTCTTTGTCCTCAGTCTCCGTTCTCTCAAGCCTTGCTCGTGGGGATGGTGTCTTTGGCGTCGGTGTCTTTGGCGAAGGTGTGTCATGCTCAATCTCCACAACCTCACCCTCTGTGAACCTGGTCTCCACCAAGCAGGCTTCTACAGGATCGAAGGGTAGAGTCTCTACAGCATCAGGGTTTACGGGACCTCCAGGCTCAGATGCCATGGGGCTGAGGCCATCGATTTCCATGGCCATCTCGGGCCTTCCATGGGTATTCTCAAATTCTTCCGGACTCAAGATATCATCCACTGAAGCAAAGTCCTCAAATGCCTTATCAGCTTCTCGGAAATGGTGCTGTTCAATGGCCAATCTTTGCAACCTTTGCCTTAATTGCGTGGACATGCATGCATACTCATGGTCGTTAAACGTGATCATGGTTCTTTAGCATGCATGCATGATTAAAAACCCCTTTCAAAATTCCATGCGTGAACCTGTGGACATGACATGACCAAAGAAAAGATTATAGCCATGTCCATAACAAGCACAGAAATGACATGTTTGTGCATGAACATGTGTGCACATGAATCTTCAGGTAAGACTCTCCAGTAACATGCACCTCTGCTCCAGGACCTCATCAATGTTGTCGGCCACGATGCAAAGGTCATCATCATCACCAGCTGCTTCCTGGCAGAGTATGGGGACCATTTTGAAGTTGTAGCTGGGTTGGAACAAGAAATCATATTATATGTTATGAAACATAAAATACGATATGTGAATCCATCCTCTTCAAGACTCAAATCTTTTTTGTAGGCAAACATGATCACTAGGCTTAGCATGAAATGTTTGAACCCACGCATGAACCAGCACTGGCCTCATGAGATGGCGACGCACCGTTTTCACCAACATCGTCTGAATCCTGCATGCTTGTCATGAAGACAGTGTTCATGACCATGATGAGTGATGTTGATGTTACCCAGTTACCCACAAAGGTCCATGGATGTAACCCAAGACCGCGGAAACTGCAGCCCATGACATCTGTCCTTCCCTTCCCCATCGATGGAGTCCACATCCGAAGCATCAGGGATGAGTGGCCCGTCATCACTTTCAGCGTCACCATCCTGGAACGCAGGCTGGGTTTTGGGATAGCTGCTGGCTAACTTTGACTTTATATCCTTGCATGCATGGTTTTTCAAGATATCATTCATGCAGTCAATATACAATATAGGCTCTGGCCGTCAAACATCACAAACCCATACCAAGCCTGAATCCGGTAGGGCGTGTGGCTTCCCCAATAGTAGTCAAGGATGCGGAAGAAGTGCAGCACTCTGTCATCCTTGGCTGCGGTGAATGCACAAGGTTTTACACACCACCATCCCGGCTCATGTGATTACATGTCATGATAGGTCCATGAGTGCATGACCATGCATGCATGTGGGAGTGGCAGCATGCCATAAACAAGTGGTTTGTATACCCATGCAATCATGCAATGCATCAATGTTGTCATTATGACTCATGCCATGTTGGTCAGATTGTTCTTTTCAAGAGCGGGCCAAGTCAAATCCAATGAACCTCTAAAACTATACTGTATCCTAGAAAGCCCGTAGCATCTCTCACTGGCCGTCGTTGCCACCATATGCATTTGCCACGTCCTTAGTAAAGATGCAAGGATTGAAACAGTGAAAGACATGTGTGCACGTGAATGCCCGAGTCTTGCATGCCACAACAACAAAGGGTCATGAGTCATGCATGAACATGAATGGGTAAAAATGGAGTGATGCACATAACAGCTGTGAATCTGAAGGCCACTGCATGCGGAACCGTACTTGACACCGACATGTCCGTGACCTGGTAATTAACATGCATGACTCAACAAATTAAAGCCAAGCTTCCGAGTATCGGTTGATTGGCTTTACTGGCTTTGGAGGGGTAGCTGGCGTCCATGACGTTTGTGTCCAGTGATAGAAACCACCCTCACCAGGTTGCCAACTTTCATGGGTCACGCAGGGAGGAGGTTGGTAAAACATACTTTGCTGAGCCATGTGAGTGCCTTCGCTCCACTCTTCCCACCCCGGTTGCTGCCACGTGTGGCCGTAGTAGCCCTCACTCCACTCCTGGGCATTGCTACCACTGGCACCCGCCTCTGTGTTGCCGCCACCCACCCCTTTGCCACTGTTACCCTCCACCTCATCATTCTCCTTACTTCCTGTGAGTGGTCCACTCTCCTTCCTACACCCTTCAATGTTCTCAGGTGTGACAGTATCCTTTCGAGAATCAAGTGCAGGCTCCTCTACAGGTACTTCTTCCATCTCATCTTCCTTACTTTCTGGTTTTTCACCCTCCTTTACTGAAGAAGCCGTGCCACCACTGCCTCCCCCGACAAACTTCTTCACACCTTCCCTTTCTTTTGCAGAGTCTGGCTCTATCTTGGCATGCTTCTGTGGGTCGGGTGACACATTATCATTCTTGCGCTTTGTGTTGGCCGCTTCGTTTCCAGGCATTGCCTTGGCTGGCACCACTTTGGGGGCTTGGGCTGTAGGTTCCACTTTGGTAGGCATCTCGGGCGGGGGATTTTTGGGTGGAGGATTCGGGGGATTCTTGGCTGGAGGATTGCAGGCTGGAGGTGCATAGAAGCGGGGCGGAGGTGGGTGGACAGGTGGCATTGGAGCATGTGGCGGAGGGGGGAGTGGCGCCCCTTGCTGCTCTGGCCTCGCAACCTGAACTTCACAACCGTCCACCACCCAAGCGCCAGAAGGGGCCATCTCGAGATTCACCTCAGGGCATGCCCCAGTCATGCATGGACATGTTGACGCACCAACTTGTGACACCAGTAACTAGATACTTGAGAACCCTGATAACCCTGCTGTCAATAGGATTTTTTATTGAAGGTAACCACCAAATCTTATGAGACATGTCGTGTCCGATTGAAAATGATGAAACTGATACAGGCATGCATGTGAACACACACACACATATTATAGAGGCTTAATACAAAATAATAATGCTACCAAAGGCACCTCGCCCTGTATTTTCAGATTCACTCGATGGGGGAACGCCGCCACAACTCCACTGCTGTGCTGAGTACCCATGGCACAGGTTTCAAAATTACGTTCAAATTTATGAGATGGGCCGCAGGCTGCAGGGCATAGTAAGGTTCTCAACATGACATGGCATGGCATGGCATGAATTAAAATGCTTCCCAAGTCATGATCCAACATCCATGAACGATAGCCACGTGGCATATATGCAGGCCTATTTTTCTCGGCAGGAAAGCCATGAGACAAACATGTGCATGCATGTGTGCGGGCTCTGACACATCTCATTGTCACTGAAAGCATCTCTCCCCTGCAGGCAAGCTTCACGGAAGCTGAGCTCAGGGTTCATGCGCCGGATCCCCAGAGAGAAGAGTCTCTTCAATCCCCATGAATCAAGATATAGCTGGTCATCAGTGGCATCCACCTGGAGGGTCTCAAAAAAGAGTTCCACCTGCAAAAGGCGTGGCATGAAAATTGTTGGTTTGCATGTTTCTCATGACGAATATGCCTCATGTTTGCATGCATGTTGTGCATGTGAGGTTTGTGATATGGAAATATGCATTGTGCCCCTGACTGCGGCATGTGCTCAAGGATAGGGTCTTCTTCGAATCCCCACATCTCTCACACCAATCCTCAGCCACTATCTCCAACACCATCCTGTTCATGCCGATACCCCTGAGGCATGCTACGCCCGTGGCTTCTTTGCTGGGCCAAAGGAGAAGTTTTCCTCGCTTCAGCACCCTCCTACGCAACTTGGCCACGTCCTCCCACTTTTCAGCCCATGACACGGATTCCATGTTGAAGGTAGCGCAGCTGCAAACAGAATTGTTGTTAAGATCTCATGCATGCATGTCATGTTAAGTCACTCCACATATGTTGAAACTATTTGAACTTGCCAGTGAGCATCCCTTTTTTTGTAGGCACTGCGTCGCTGCAAAACTTGACACTCGTGGCCATTGGAACAATCATGAACTATCATGCATGGCACCTGACATGAGTTCATGGCATGAAGGAGTCATGGCATAGTTGAAGGAGTGATGGCATGCTTGGAGGAGCCATGGCATGAAGAAATCATGGCAGGCTTGAAGGAGTCATGGCATGAAGGAGTCATGGCATGTTTGGCGCGGTGACTGCAAGTTTGAAGGAGTCATGACATGAAGGAGTCGTGGCACGTTTGGAATGGTGATTGCATGTTTGAAGGGGTCATGGCATCAAGAAACTGTAGCATGTGTGAAGGAGCCCTGGCATGAAGAAGGTATGGCATGCTTGAAGGAGTCATGGCAATCATGACATACTAAAAGGAAATTACTCATCGATTTTTTCTGCTAAACCGCGAAGTCTTCATTCGTGGCCACTACTGGAAGAGGAATCTGCGTTGTTGAGATTGCACTTGTACTTGAGCAGCTGCATTGCGATGCCCTTCTTCTTGAAATTTTCGATGATCATGGCAAGGCTCTCATGTGTAAAGGGCTCCTGGTGCATGGTAACACATGGAATGTCCATGAATGATAACAAACTAGCTTTTGTTATGTGAGGGTGTTAAAGCACAACGAATTTGGTTTGGCGTGTGAGACCTGCAAACTGAGGTAATGATATGATCAATTTCTTGGCCCGCCTTATCATGATTGCGGAGCAGAGCCCACGCAGCTGCCCAAAAATCCTCCGATGTTTCCTCTAGTCCTGGTCATACATGTGTCATCCATGTGTCGATATGTCAACCCTTTCCTTGTGTCTACCCGTGTCATGACCGTGATACCATCTCATCTCCGCATGAAAAGACTATACACACATGCACGCATGTTACACATTCTGAGGAATCATGCGTCATCACCGTGGTGCATGTGTGCCCGTCCTGCTTCTTTTATATCCTTCTCTCCCTCCGCCAAGACTTTTGCAATCGCTGTTTGAGCCATTCTGTGCGCAACAAATATTTAATCATGGCACATGTCACATGGCAAATGGTTGTTGGGTTTCCAGACGTGACATGGCATGGCAAATGTCCCATGTTTAAATTCCCATATGCATGACATGTCATGTGTCAAAGCTCGCACGCACAGAGATGCGGGGGTGGCACCTTCCCGTCCATGTGCCAAACACGCTTCTTTGGACCAAACATGCTGGCCATGCAATGCAAACACCACTCTTGGAGATGCGTGACATGACATGGCATGTAAATGTCGCCAAAGTTGCAATTCACCCAAAAATGATACTTTTTGCCTTTTTCCAAAAAAGGCGCCTTTTTTAGAAAAAGGCCAAAAAAACGCCTTAGGGATTTCTAGGTAAGAGGTCCTTAAATGATTTTGTACAGTCCCTCCGGAGAAGATCTTGTCAAGATCCTCCTAAGATCCGCCAACCCTAGGAGGTCCTCGCATGACCTTGCGCAGCACAGGTCCTAATGAGAAGATCCTGTGAAGATCTTGCTGACATCCCCTAAGAGGTCCTTGCACAATCTTGCACGGGTCCTTATGAGAAGAAGTTGTGGAGATCCTGGTGAGATCCTCCTTAAGAGGTCCTTGCATGATCTTGCACGGGTCCTTAACAGAAGATCTGGTGGAGATCCTGGTGAGGTCCTGCCTAAGAGGTCCTTGCATGAAGATCTTGGAGATGCTACGTAGTAGGGGTGCTTGTATGAAAGCTCTTGTGAGAGGCTCTTGGAAGGTTCTTGTATCAAGATCTTCCAAGATTCTCTCCAGCAGCAGCAGGTCCTTTCATCACGATCTTGTGAGCTTCTCTTAGGGTCATGGCATGAAGATCCTGATCAGGGTCTTTTATAATTCCTTGTGGGGAGATCTTGTGGAGATCCTGGTGAAATCTTCTCAGGTCCTTGCAGTGGACGATCTTGCGCCAGTCCTTGTGAGAAGATCTTCTGGAGATCCTTGTGAAATGCTGTCAGAGGCCTTAGCACGATCTTGCACAGGACCTTGTGAGAAGCTCTTGTAGAGATCCTCTAAGAGGTCCTTGCATGGTCTCGCACAGGTCCTTGTGAAAAGATCTTGTGGGGATCTGGGTGAAATACTCCTCAAGAGGTCCTTGCATTAAAATCTTGAAGATGCTTTGCATTGGTGTTTCTGTGAAAGTTCTTCTGGGATGTTCATAGGAAGTTCTTCTATGAAGGGCTTCTAAGATCCTCTATGTAGAAGGTCTTTGCTTGACGATCTTTTGAAAGTCTCTTAGATGTCCTGGTATGAGGTTTTTGGTTTGAGGCCCTGATGTAGAAAAAGCGTTGCTTCTTGTGCCAAAACAAGTTCCTGCTGCGCAGTTGCGGTAATGCGTCACCCGTTACTGTTCCATAGCTATTGCTGCTGGCATCTGGTACATTGACTTTCTACCCCCCGCACTGTTTGGGGCCTCTTTGCCGGTGTAATTGCTTTGGTCTTGGGATCGCAACACTTTCTCAGGCTGTTTGAAGCATTGAAGCACCAGGGGGAGTGGATTTTGGCTACCTGTTGACGCATGCCAATCTCAAAAAAACGTTGTCTGCTGTGTGTTTATGGTGGACGAAAGCTGGGTACCACCATTGATGAACCAGGGACTCCCTGGCCGCGGCGTTGAGACAACGAGGCGGCAGGTGCGGACTGGATGAGGGTGGTGGGCTGAGTGGAGAAGCTGCAAGTGATGAGAGATGCCCAGTTGTTGACACGTATTTGGCTGGTGGTTTCAAACATTTGCGATGTTCAGTCCCACCCAGAATCACACAGTTTGGTTTGGTAATGGGATCAAAACACGAACCAAGTATTCCACAGGCATGGTGTGCCATCATGTGCCACCATTCCTCTTTGTGTGATGGCGTGAACTTGCGAAGGTATCTGTAGAGGGAAAATGTCCTTCCATGGCTTCAGATTTAACCAACCCCATGACCGACCCCAAACCATTGCAGCGCTTGGCGCCATGGCCCCACGGTCTATTGGGTGACTTCGGAGCAGCCGTAGATCAAGTCTTAGCGGCTGAAGCTGCTGAGGATTCCTCCGAGGATTCGAAGGGCGTTTGGTGGAGAAGGCGGCATACCAAAGAACTCGGACAGAAGGCTTTGAAACTTCAGCAATTGGTTGGGCGCTACTTTGTTGAATTGGAAATTCAGTTGCTTGAGGCAGCTGCACGTGAGCTGGATGCAGTGGTTCCAGTGGCCTTTGAAGTGTCAGCTTTGCAGCTGAGGGAATTGGCGGATCCTGCGCAGTGGGATATAAACTGTTCATTGCTGCAAGATGTTGGGTCGTTCAGGGCTGGTTGGTTTTTGCTTGGTGGAGAGGCTCTTGGTGGAAAGTTGTGCAAACTCAGAGGGGCCAAACAGCAGGCAGCACTGAGCCGCTTAGACGAAATGTCGAGGTGGTACATACCAAACAAAACAGCTGAGTTCCAGTGCTCTTTGGCAGTTGGGCTTCCAATTCTGGATGCCACTTGTCACCAGGTACGACTCTTTGAGGCTTGGGTTGAAAGGGAAGAACTGCGCACAGCTTCAGAACAGTGGTGTTCAAGAAGCTTTGCCACTGCCATGTTGGCAGTTTCAACCTCCCAAGAACAACGCCGGCAACGAGATGCCCGTGCAGCACAGGGTCAGCCGCTTTTGTTGCCGGCACATTACGAGGATCCTCCCCCTTTGGTGCGTTTCTGGACGCCACCCAAGCAGCAGCTGGGGCAGAAAGCTGCCTCTGTACCTCGTGGGGTTGGAGGAAGCAAAGCCCAAAACGTGGCTTTTTGGCTTGGGCCCAAAGTTCCGGCCCCGCCTGCGCCTCCCCCGCCACCAGGCATACCAAGGCCACCAAGCGCACCACCACCTCCACCACCACAGTGAGATTGGAGAATCTGTGGCAGTTCAAGTTGACAACAGGAATGCTGGATCAACATGATCAGGCGTTGAAAAAGGGAATCGTGGATGCCTTGGGGTAGCGTGCGCCAATTCTTTCAAGTGCGGATAAGTGCGGTATGTTAAAGATTGGTCGGCCTTTAACATGCATTCACAAAGGCGCAATATCAACGAATTGAAGCAGTACGTATTAATGTGAGGGATATTCAGGGAGCAAGGAACCAGCTCGAAGTGGTGGGCTGGAACAAATGGCTCAACATGGTCATGATGGATTGAACACTACACATTCCATCACGGTTTTGTGATAAACCGCGCAACTCAAGAAGTGGCACAGTCATATTTGACACTTCACTGCACACCAGAATCATCCGAATTGTCCTGAAGTCACTGAAGTAGGTAGAATCGTTTTAGAATAAGGTGTTTGTTTACTGGGTAATTGCTGTAATGATATTTTTTGTATTGAAGTTGATCATAGTTGATCTATGTTCACGTTCAATCCTGTTCTCCAGGATGGTCACATATCATTCATTCCCACATGTTTCATGACACCGCTGGCCATGACGGCTGACGTTGGCCATGTTGGCGCTGGACACTCGGCAGATCTGATGGTTTTTGAGAATGGTTGAGACTTACCTTTTTTGGGGGTGATAGTATGCTGGTTGGTGGTTTCAAACATTTTTTATTTTCCATAGTATATGGGATAATCCTTCCCATTGACTAATTAATATTTTTCAAGATGGTTAAAACCACCAACCTTGCAGCCGATCACTGAAGCCCCAGATAACTGATTCATGAATATTGATGACATTTATCTAAAATCAGGAGGTTCCATCTTGCTAACAGCTGGATTTTCTGAATTCCATACTTTGGGAATCGCGTGGTTGTCCTCTGCTTCATCCTGCCATTGCATGTGAACTAATTGTGTCAGCCTTCACGTGTGAGGTAATCATATCATGTCCCGGCATAATGTTGGATCCCATCTCAAGTCCCTGGTTTCGAGACAAGGGTTGCATCCCAGGAAGAGTGGAGCATCTCAGGCAAGGGTGCCTTTAGCGGGTGGGAAGTCTGGGCATGTCTACCCGCAATAAGCATGGCTCCTCCAGCGGATTTGTTTGACACATTTTGACACTGTTGGTCAAACCTGAGAAGAATCCTATCCGCTTTGAAATGCTTTGATCGTTGGACCAGGTAACGATATCGAGCCTGAAATCCTACGAACATATCGCAACCTGGCAACACCTGGTTTGCAGCATTTGTTCTGGTCAAGACGCTTAGACTCGAAGGGCCAAGTCTCATTCATGCGATTCATGTTAGGTGTGTGGGATGGTGTACCTATGATATGGGACTTTTTTTTTAAGCTGAGCATCCATAAATTTAGCTGTTTTGGTGTGAGGTTCCATGAGGCCCAGGGGCCCGTGGTATGATTGCTATGGGATCCACGAGTTTCAGAATGGTTTTAACTAACTGCGAGGGATCCCACGGTGCCCAGTTGATTGATGCATGGATGGATTGGAAATCATGTTTTGGATGGTGTCAGTCCAGCCACTGAACATGGATCCTAACTTCATTATCATCCCTGTGGGAACCATGAAGAAAAGCCAAGGTGATGCCAATGCGGCGCGAGACGCGAGGCGCACCTCAGTAGCGCCATCAGCAGAACCTTCCTTTGTAATGCTCCTAACGATGTAGGCTCGGGCTCCATGACTTTGACACCCTTTGACCATCTTTGACCATCTTTGACCCATATCATCCCATAATATCATTGATATTACATGAGCTGAACTTCAAGACTAGCTTGGACGGCAATCAGATCCACATCTTGAGTCTATACCTGTAAGATCCTATAAGTTTGGTCCCGCATGAATCCAACCAGGCAAAGTTCCTTGCGCATCCTGGACATTGGAGCCGGTGCAGGTGCCACGATCAATGCGGATGTGTCTGAAAGTGGACGGGTTGCCCATAAAGGGCAAGGTATGCCAAGATCATTTGAGAAGATGATTATGAGCCATCAGATTTTGGGGCACGCTATTTTCAAACCGATGTCACATCTTCAGATCGGAACCAGGAAGTTAATGATATTATGGTGACCTGATCATTAGGCAGGACTTGTGCTTCGCCATTGGTTTCCAGCTTCAATGTGATCTCGGTCAAACACCTTCTTTGCTCGAAAGCTCGGTTTCCCCTTGCCCCGGCCGTCGTTCCACTGGGCCTGCTTTACCCCCTCTATAGATCTCCATCGACCTGAGAAAGTCTTATCGATCTTATCGCAGATGCGGCACATGGCGGAGAAGCTTGTGCCGAAGGACAAGGAGTGGAGCTTCGAGGACATTCGCCGAGAAGTTGAGCAAACATCTTCCAAGTTGAAGCTGTCGGATGGCGGCTCCAAGGGCTGCTCCCTAGTGGCTCGGTGTGCCCTGCGGGCTGGGGATGTGGTGCTAGCAGAGAGGCCCTTTTTTGAAGGGAATGTGCAGGCCAAGCACAGTGAGCAGGTGTACTCCCAAGCAGTTCTGGCCAAGATGAATGGAAAGGATGGTCATCCGGATGTTGAGGCAGCACCTGAGGATTTCCAGGAGGATTGCCTGCACCCCCGCAGACCCTTGATGGACTGTGTCGCTGCCATTCTACTTTGCAAGCAGCAGTTGGTGGCTTCCCAGGGAGGGTGTGATGCCAAGGCCCTGCTGAAGCTCCAGAAGATCTGCGCCCTTTTCCAAAGCCCAGTGCAGTCCACAACGGATCACCGCGAGTGCGTGGACGACCTTTGGGGTGCCTTGAAGCCAGAGCTACAGAAGAGCACCTCCAGGGAGGAGTTGGGTGACATCCTGCAGATTTTAGGGGGCAACCGATTTGGTCAGGGAAAGCGCGGTATCTTGGTGATAGTTTTGGATTATTTTAGGCAATTAATCCAAAACTGCTCAGTTGACGGTTGACGAACATTTCAGTTGCATGGTTTTGACTCACTGGAAGGATGCCGCATGTAAGATCGATGTTTGCCAAAACTGTCAGTCGACAATCATTGTTGTTTCCCTTCTGGGGCACCCAGGTATTCACTTGCTCTTCGCGGGCAGCATGTTTGAACACTCGTGCTTGCCCAACTGCTTTCTGGGCACCTGGGACAGTGACAGCATTGACACGCTCCAGACCTACCGCGCTCTCCGAGATATCGCTGAGGGTGAAGCTTTGACCATCGACTACATGGGCTTCCCACAGGGTTATTGCGCCGTCTCTGCCCGTGCGCAGGCCTTCCAGAAATGGGGTTTCATTTGTAGCTGCCCCAGATGTGTGGAATTGCCGGAAGTGGAGCGCAGTTACTTTGCCTACTTAGCTGTTGGTTTCAGGTTTTACTATTATGTTTTCTGTTTTAATCTTTTGTAGGATGTCTATAGGATTATGAATCCAACTGATGTGTGGTTTGCATTAGCTTGGGGGATGGGTGTCAGAACCAACGACCAATTTTGTTCCTTTCAGGGATTCTAGAACGGACTGAGCTGTGCACACGCACAGCCAGACAGCCTTTGACTCACCATTGAATCGCTATAAAAAATAAAGCCCCATTGTATCACCATTGCTGTAATCCTCATCAATATCACATAAAGCTCATCAATATCACCATCAACTCCCCATCCAATCATCGCTCAGGCTTCAACTGCATGGCTTGTGGTGCTCCCGACCTGTGCCCCCGTAGCCCGGGCTCGGTGGAGCTGCAGTGCCTGTCCTGTGACGCGGTGGCGGAGGCCAGCTATGCCGCGCGGTGCTTCAGGAAGGAACGGGAGCTGCAGCCCGAGCCCGGCAGCCCTGCCAGTGATACCTTCAGAAAGATGGGGGAATCAGAGGTGGGGGGAGATGAGCATGAGGTATTGTGGATAGTTGTGGTTTTGCGGCCTTGATGAAGGTCGAGTTCTTGGATGTCAACATATGTCAACTAGTTTCTTCTTAGATGTGTCCTTTCTTAAACAAATTTTGACCACAAACTCTGTCAAAAAGTGGTGATGCATTCACCTATGCTCGCTTTGGTATCATACATGATCGATGAAGAATGGCAACCGCCAGGCCGATGAAGAAAACCTCCTGAGTCATCGTCACCATTTGGTGGTCCAAGCCTTATGGGAAGATGTGGAGCAGGGACTCCCTGATTCCGCGGAGCTTCCTGCATTTTTATCAATCTTGGAGGTCTTGGTGGAGAGTATTTCCAAGGTGTGCAGATTGAATGAGCATCCTGCATTGTTCCTTGCCCTTTGCATTGGCTATGTTTTGATATTTTCTGTGTACGGGCTGGTAGTATGGGCCAAAGCCATATATCCAGCATCCCAGCCACCACTATGCTAGAATTTGGAGCCATAGACCGATTTGGATTGGCAGCTCTGCCATTTGAGCCGCAATCACCCCATGAAACATAGTGAAACTGGAGAAGAATGCATGAATCATTGTGCAATCCCCTGGTGTGAATGAATGCATGATTTGGGGATATTTTTGGGGGGCACACGGACCGACACGATTTTCTACTATACATACCACCTTTCTCTCTACGCCTCAAGCAACCATGCAACGGGAAAATCACCACCAGAAGAGGATTTTCTGATGCAAAAAGGGTGTTATCGCCGCCATGATTGGTCTTTCGCCACACCAGTATGTGCCATCGTATGTGCACGCAACATGGACGAAGCAGCCTTCTTGCAAAATTTGGCAGAATAATGCAGAATATGGCAACGCCAATGCTATGCCAAAATATTGCCAACAGTATAAATCATGCCAAAATGACCAGTTGAACGGATATAGAATGTAATGAATCCCGATCCAAATCTACAGCAGTGCCCAGGTTGCAGTTGTACAACATGGCCGCCTTGTCCACTGCAGATGACTTGGAAGCCCAGAAGCACTACCTGCAGCTGGAGCACGGAATCCTGCGCAAATTTTATCCCGACGAAGCGGAACGACAGGAGGAGGAGATCGAACGTTTGGTGAAGTGTGCTCCCGAACCCACAGCAACTGGGACTGGTTTAGCCATGTTTTTAGACCGCATGGTTCCTGTAAACATACGTCAACATAGGTGATTCTCAGGGTCTATCTTAGGTGTTTTCCCAGGTTGGTGGCTTGGAACCGGCTTGGAACTCCTTGATTCCTGCTTCTGATATGTTGCCAACAAAATCAATACGATGTAACATACTATAATACGATGAATGGTGATGAATCCAATTTTGACATGGATCTTGATTTAGCTCACCGCCCAGGAAGCTGGGTATCCGCAAGCCTTAAACTGATTGGAGTCCTTATGGTCGCATCAAAGTCTGCGTCACACAATCAGCTTGCGAAGTCGCCCGTAACTGTTTGAAGTGCCAACTGAGCGGGGCGTGATGCCAAGTTCCCGGCGAGATGAAAAACGGACTGCTGAGACTCTGAGACAAGCTGAGAATGTTGGATCAATCCTCGCTGCAGGATATTTCATTTGTTTTCATGTATGCATGCCATCATAGAATATTAAATTGAATAATTACTTTAAAATACTGTAAATTTAAATATCTGGGGGTTGTGATGGAGATATGTTCTTGTACATTAAAGTATGTACAGTAGTCCATCATTTCTTTTGCAATGATTTGTTTTACAACAGTGGATATGTTTCCCACATGGTTCCACCTGCGTTTTCTCCAGGCAGAGACCTGCGCTACATCCGACATGGATTCACAGGTGTGGACTTGGAGGCACCGAAAGTTTCATTCTGGACAGTGATGCCTCCGGGTAATATGGTGCAGAAACGGCTCCCACATAGGTGGTGGATATATTAGGGGGGGCCTATTCTTGTAGTCGCACATAATATATTATGATAATAACTAAACCTGGTCTGGTCAGCCTATATTTTGAAAGTTCCCACACGGTCATTTTGGTTCTGGGATGTTAATCCTCAAGACTGAGTTGAAATCATGATAAATCTCTACGCTGCGTGACATAGAACGATGTGAACATGTAAGGATATGAAAAGGATATGGATCCCTACACGCAATGAAAACAACTAATTTCTGCAAGTGAATATGGACCTTAGGTGTAGGATGGTTACATGGGTTGATCTTGATCTTACTTGTATCATCTATGTTGAACAAGTTCTGCAAGGAAACATGGACCTTAGGTATCGGTATGAGATGTTTACATGATTTTTACACCTGTGCTCAATTGCTTTCTCATAGGCAGGAGGCAAATTTGAAGACCTTCAACATCTAATTTTACATTTATTTGAAGTTCAAGGCTTTTTCAGTAATTTGCAAGTAATAATATACCTTCTATACCTCTGTATTACATGTGGAAATGATGAAAAAGTGTAGAATGTATTGGAAATACCAGGCAATTGGGGACCTACACACTTCCAGATTGCATTTATGATTTTCTGCAATTCTGCAGCTATTTGCAGACCTTCACACTATTGTTTTACATTTTTTCATTTTCTTACATGTTTTTCAAAAATGCAATGGACAATATTGAACGACCCCCTGTGTTTTTAAGAAAATAAATGAACTCCCGTAAAAAGTAAGGGGACCTACTAAAATGAAATCTTGCAAATAAGACGTTGTTTAAAAAAATATATTTCCAACATTTAACAGGACCACCTCCCTCAAAAACGTCTAAATTGTGTCTTGCAATTTGGGTACGCCCCGCCTCCTTAAAAGAGTAGTGATTACATATATTTATATACATAAGTTCCTTTTTAAATGGGGGATATTCAGCCACAAAGACGTGGACGCTATCCCGAAAGGGGCTTACAATGTGTGCCAGTGGGGGGTGTCCACCAGGTGGTTGCGGTCGAGCCCAATCAGACTCTTGGATCTGGTTGAGTGCCAGCTGTAAACAGCTGCAGTTCGTACTGCGGGGAACTCACCATGTTTGGATATTTTGATGAACTTAGACGTATATTATGGTATATTACATTACTGTATTATGGTGGGTTCCCTACCACGGCATGTTTCGGGGTTTGATTTTGTCTAGTGGTTTAGTCTGGGCTATTTTGGATAATCTACCCGATTAGGATAATTTGGGATTTTCCTAACGCCCCGGTTGTCTTGAAACTTATATGCCTTTCCCAACGGTGGTCAAACCTTGCAATGGAACTTGCACCAGATGTATCCGTTGTTGTCAACTTCTATGGAGTTGATATGATATATTCAAACCATGAATCTTATGAAGAACATCCCATGAGTGTCAATGCTTCTCTTATCCCAAGGTTGCATCCCGTATCTCCATCCCCCAATGTTATTGTAAATAATTTCCCACACATTATACCCCATGGATAATTTCAATAATTTCACCCATCTTCATCCCCAATAGATTTTTTATGATACCCTCTGGTTATTTAACATAGCCATGGGAAATGGCCCATTTATAGATGGTTTACCTATTAAAAATGGTGATTTTCCATGGCTATGTTAGTCATAACCAGAGGGTATCCGTTACATCACACCCCAATCCCACCATCCCCAGGCAGTACTGGGTCTCCATCCAGCGCGAGCTCCAGCGTTGGCAGCTGCGAGGTGAGGTCGTCGGCCACCTGGAGCGCACTGAGGTGGGCCTTTTTTTTTCGGGCCAAACAAATGCAGCAACCCCCCCAAAAAGAAATATGGAGTTGGTAAAATCCGGTTGAAATAGTGATGAGTTACCTTTCGATCTTTTCTGGGGATTAGTATACTAAATACATTTAAATACTATTTGACTATTGGGTCGTGATTGGGATGATTTTTTCTTTACCTTTCGTAGTGCGGCAATTGAAACAAGAATGAACCCAAAATGGATAGATGCAATATGTATATAAGAGATTGTGTTGCAGCTGCTTGTTCACCATCTGAAAAATCCTGGAAAACATATTTTGGCAATCATTTGGGGGTTCATTTTTGGAGGGCTAATTGTTTTGCGAATTATGTTTTGCGTTTTGTGCATTTTTTTGGTATTTCTGTTTCTCTGCTTTGATGGTTCTTTGCTTCTTTGCTTCTCTACTGTTCCACTCTTCTGCTTCTTTGCTTCTTCGCTTCTTTGCTTCTACACTTTTCTGCTTCTCTGCCTCTTTGCTTCTTTGTCTGCCTGCTTCCCCACTCTTTCTCTGCTTTTTGTTTTTTCTGCTTTTCCCTGCTTCTTCG
Source organism: Cladocopium goreaui (assembly GCA_947184155.2). Taxonomy (NCBI): domain Eukaryota; class Dinophyceae; order Suessiales; family Symbiodiniaceae; genus Cladocopium; species Cladocopium goreaui. Next base: position 1,302,977 of record CAMXCT020000113.1, on the reverse strand, counting down.
CTTCTTGAACCTAAACCAACCCTAAAAACAACCCAAAATAAATCCTGAAACAACCGTAAACTAACTTAAATGAACCCTAGTCGCAAAATACCATGCAACATGAAAAGTTTGAGCGCCAAAATGTTGCAAACGCGATGGACAATCTGAAAGGTTTGAACTCCAAAATGTTGCAAATACAGTTGAAAATAGCAGCTCCCAGCTCCAAAATCTTGCAAATATAGCAAGGAAAATGGGCAGAATAGCAGATCCACCCAAAAAAACCAAAACGGTTAAAACAATAATTCCAAAACAGTTCCAGACCTTTTTTTTTTCTCCTCTCTGATGTATCAAAATGTCCACAGAGTTAGTTGGTTTCTGTTTGGAAGATGTTTGGTGATGATTATGTTGCCAATAATGTGAGCATTTTCGATATTTGCACGAAGAATAATGCGGTTGAAGAAAGTTTTACATGTTTGTTGTTGGTTCCATTTGATCATCTCATGCGCGGCTGCCAATTACAATGCTTGATCCTCAGGAAGGGGGTGAGGTGAAACTATTTGCCCAACATGATGTGGATTCAATGTGGAAATAGAAAGGTCATAAGCTTTTGCCCCCTAGCCCTAGACTAGATATTCAAACCATCAAACCTGGTTTCAGTTGACATTATTCTTAACTCCACCAATTCCAATTTTCACAAACATCGTCTAACAGAAGAACAACAGGAAACCCACAATTGTTTCCAAGATCTTTTAAAACCAGGGTATCCTATAAAGCTTCCCCTGTAGCTACGCCAAGCGCAGCTTGTTTGCAATCTCCAGGGCTGCTTCGATGTGGCGGTGCTGCAACACGTCCTGTGCTCCGTCGAAGCACCCGAAGAGCTGCTCTTGCAAGCACGGCAGCGGCTGCGACCAGGCCCGTGGCGCAGCTGGAAGTAGAACTATATATAAATTTAATTGAATACATATATAGTTCGATATAGTTCCTCTTTGTCATTCCAATTTTTATATAGGGCAAACCTTCTGAGAAGCCCCGGCAAAAAAACATGTTTATATATAGAGTTTGTTATTAGATGTTATTGGGTGTGGTAAATATAATATGGTTACCCACCCCAGATTCAATAAAATTAGGTATATGTTGGTATGATCCGAGACAGTGGCTTGATAACCTATGATGCCAGCCATTAGGGATGCTGAATATATTGTATGTCTGAACAGATGGAGTCATAGTCACCATCCCTAATAGTAGTGGTTGCGTGTGGTTGCAACAGTTGGGTATATAGCCCTACTTGGGGCAATCAACAAAATCACCCCCTTTCATGGTTGACAATTGGGCATGGTTTATTATTGTGCATCCCCCAATGCATGGCCATATTTATGGGGAAAATGATGGTGAACTATATATGATGGGAGTGCTGTAATGATCTCCGATTCCAATTCCTGTTTTGAAGTAAGCTTGTGAGAGGTCCAGTCTGGGTCGCGACGGGAGCTTCAAAAACTGCAAGTTCTCGAGTTGTTCTTTGCAGAAAGTCGTTGTGCATTCACAGAGCATGTGCACGTGCTTAGGTTTAGTTTGAATCTAGGACAGCAGGAGAGGGAGAATGCTAAACTTAAACTTGTGGAATTCGTAGTGCAGAGCAGTAGTCACATTCTAGCGAATCTGCGAAAGCCGCATTGTTTTGCACATTGATGTTCATTATCCTTGCCTTTCAATAGATTCATCGGCTCAAATTCAACAGAAGGGGCTGGTACACCCTTCGAATGATGTCCTTCACAGAGACATCACAATTGCTACAGAAAGAGCTCATGAACGATTACAGCTACCGGGTCGCCTGGCTACCAGTGGGTGCTTTGGGTAGCTAGTTGCATGTGAATTCCTTGTCATTCGTTTGATTCGCTGGTTGAGCATCACTTGCATCACCAAGGTCGATGGGATTCCTCCAATGAATGACTCGCAGTATGCAACTTGCCAGCAGTTCAGCTTCGTTTTGGCATTTGCAGCAGTTACTGTTCTGGTTGGTTCGGGAATTGGCTGAAGACCTTAACGTGCTTCCAGCTTTGCAACCTCCGATTTGTATGTCCACGCTCCACAAGAAAGAAAGGAATATCCAGGATATGTGCTCTTTGTTTGTTCACTTCCTAGGTTTTGACCATTCTATACCATTCTCAGTAGTTGTGGCATTCCATGGAATATCCACAACTTTTTGGAGGTGAAATCCATTGGCTTCCACAATCAGAAAAGGGTAGATTGCATTCTTGCAAGTTAATCTACGTCTCATATCCATATACTGGAAGTCGCCCTTGTGGCCGTTTTTTCTATTTGATTTGGGTCTCAGTTCAAACCCTAGGTTAACATGTGTAATCTTGACATATCTTGACTCTAAACAAAAATTACTTTACTTCGAGTTATCCCCACCATGACATTTATACGTTTTGTTACTGGCAAATCTTCTGGCATTCTATCTGGCATATCTTCTGGCATTTTATCTGGCATATCTTCTGGCATTCTATCTGGCATATCTTCTGGCATTCTATCTGGCATATCTTCTGGCATTCTATCTGACATTTTATCTGGCGTTCTATCTGACATATCTTCTGGCATTCTATCTGGCATATCTTCTGGCATTCTACCTGGCATATCTTCTGGCATATGGTCTGGCATATCTTCTGGCATTCTATTTGGCATTCTATCTGGCATATCTTCTGGCATTTCATCTGGCAAATCTTCAGGCATCCTATCTGGCAAACATTCTGGCACTTTATCTGGCATACCTTCTGGCATTCTATTTGACATTTTATCTGGCATTCTGTCTGGCATACCTTCTGGCATTCTATCTGGCATATCTTCTAACATTCTATCTGGCATATCTTCTGGCACTCTATCTGGCATATCTTCTGGCACTCTATCTGGGATATCTTATGGCATTTTATCTGGCATATCTTCTGGCATTCTATCTGACATTCTATCTGGCATATCTTCTGGCATTCTATCTGGCCGTTGAGGTCCAGCGGTGCGCACTGAGCTGGGAAGGTCCCAGGTTGAGGTCCAGCGGTGCGCACTGAGCTGGGAAGGTCCCAGGTTGAGGTCCAGCAGTGCGCACTGAGCTGGGAAGGTCCCAGGTTGAGGTCCAGCAGTGCGCACTGAGCTGGGAAGGTCCCAGGTTGAGGTCCAGCGGTGCGCACTGAGCTGGGAAGTTGGCGAAGAGCTTGGCGAAGAGTTGGCAAGGCGGAAGTGGAGCTGGAAGTTGATGCAGACATGGTGGAGGAGAAACTGGCGGAGGAGAAGGAGGAGGAGGAGGCGGAGGAGGAGAACAACTCTGATAAAATCTAACAACCCTCACCTGGCAGGTGGGGAATCAAATCATGATTTCCGCTGACTCTATCTAAAAGCCGAATCAAGCGCATCGGATTCTTCTAGCCTTTTAACCGATCTACCGCATCCACCTCCAACAAGCACATCCACATCATCCGCCTCAACTCATCCTTCAACAGCCAACAACTCCCACAACTCAGCCCCAGCTCCTCCACTTGGAAATGCAGTCCCAGTTATAAGTTATAAGGTAATAAGTTAGAAGCGATTATCGAAGGAAGTTGAGAAGTCAAACTTCCGACAATATGGACAGATGAAAAGCAGAGATGGGAAGAGTCAGAGAGAAGAGAAGAGTAGAATCTTAGAAGAGAGAAGATGAGAGAAGAGAAAGAGTCAGAAGAAAGAAGATGCAGATGCGCGAAAATGTAGGAAAGTCGCGAAACACTGTGTTTTTCCAATGATTTGAGGCTCCGGAGGGTCGAAAAGTAGGCTCGCTAAAGCGGCGAGTGCAGAGCCATCTAGCCAGATGAGAGATGAAAAGTGCACGCCGTTGTGGCGCGAAGCACATTTCGAAGTCAAAATGTACACAAAACACACCATGCTCGGACCACTTTTGAAAGTTGAGATGTCGAAAAAGTGCACGCTGTTTTGGTGCGAAGCACATTTCCTAGTCAAAATGTACAAAACACACCAGGTTCGGAACACTTTTGGAAGTTGAGGAGACATTTGAAGAGGATCTGCAAAGATGCATTTTCCGTGGCAGGCGCAGTACAAGAGACATCTTCATCAGAGCTGTTAGGAGGTCCGGGCGCTGGTTTCCTGAGAGGGGTTGCATTTTGGAGCTTGAGATCTTCAGTTTTGGGAAGATGATTCTGCGTGACAGGTGCAGCACTTGGTATGACCTGGCTTCACTTTTTCGTGGCAGGCGCAGTACTTTAGACAGGTGGAGTGGAAAAATCGCGACACGCATCGGTACGAGGCCGTCAGCGCTGCAGTCAACTTTCCATGTTTGAAGGAAGTCTCGCAGAATTGCTTCGTTTTTGATGTTGTCAACTTGAAAAAGTGAGGAAATCTCGCAGAATGGCTTCGTTTTTGACGTTGTCAAGCTCAAAAGTTGAGGAAGTCTCGCAGAATTGCTTCGTTTTTGACGTTGTCATGTGCAAACATTGAGGAAGTCTCGGAGAATGGCTTCGCGTTTGATGTTGTCAACGTTGAAAAATGAGGATGTCTCACAGAATTGCTGCGTTTTTGATGTTGTCAACTTTGAAGAATGAAGAAGTCTCGCAGAATAGCTTGGTTTTCAAGCTTGCAGATAGAGAGGTAGACAGACAGACAGACAGATAGATGGATAGATGGATAGATAGATTAATAGATAGATAGGTAGATAGGTAGGTAGGTAGGTAGATAGGTAGATAGGTAGATAGATAGATAGATAATTCGATAGATAGATAGATGGATGGATAGATAGATAGATAGATAGATAGATCTATAGATGGATAGATGGATGGATGGATGGATAGATAGATGGACGGATAGATGGATGGATAGATAGATAAATAGAAAGATGGATGGAGATAGATAGATAGATGGATGGATGGATCGATAGATAGATAGACAGATGGATAGATAGACAGATGGATAGATAGATAGATAGATAGACAGACAGACAGATAGATAGATAGATAGACAAATGAGAGAGAGAGATACATAGATAGATGCATAGACAGACAGATAGATAGACACATAGATAGATAGATGGATAGATGGATAGATGGATAGATGTATAGATAGATAGATGGGTAGATGGATAGATGGATAGATGGATAGATGGATAGATAGATAAATAGATAGATAGATAGATAAATAGATGGATAGAGGGATAGATAGATAGATAGATAGATCGATAGATAGATAGATAGATAGACAGATAGATAGATAGATAGATCGGTAGGTAGGTAGGTAGGTAGGTAATCAGAGAAAGAGAGAAAAGAGAGAGAAAGAGTGAGGGAGATCAATCACCTTTCGATCCATCAGTGGCTTCGCTCTGCCATCCGTGATTCACAACAACCAACCTCTCCTATAGGTTTCCTACTTTTGAAACTTCCGCCACCGCCTTGTGCGGTACTACTGGTATACCAAAAATAGTAAGTTGGCTTTATAACCCAAGTGGTGGGGGTTTAGTTTACCATGGTGATCTTACCAGTCTGTTCCCACCCCAACTGCGCCCAAGGACTTCAACCACGTGCAGTCGCACCCGCCCCCCAGCGCCTACATGCAGCGCACCGCCGCCGCCGGGGGTCGCGCCTCGGCCATGCCGCAGAGTCGCGGCGGCTTCGGGCGCAACACGGAGACGGCACGGCCCATGACGTCCAACCGGGCGGCCGGTTACACGGCGGCGGGGAAACAGGGAGGCAACAAGGTGGGACCTGGGGATGATGGTGGATGGAAACATGTTGGAGAAGGATTCACAAGGAAGATTTGATATTTATATATATTTATTATATACATTACTTGCGGGAATCTAAGATTATCTAAGATTGGTCATGGGTTCACGGAGGAAGGTTTTATTTTGTGGATGTGGGGGATGAAGGGATGGGGGATGGGGGATGCTGGATGGTTTTTCCTGGGCAGGTTGAAGAACAATTTAAACTATTTTTGGATATTTTGGATCAGTCTATGGGTGGTATAATTTAATGATGCTATACTTTGTGGTCTTGCTGCATGTGTTTGTTTTTTTGGGTGGGGGCTGTGGTTGCGAACATGAAGCACTGAAACCCCGCCAGGTCTTTGATCCCTTAAATCAAGGAGACAAGGGCACAGCCAAGCCCTTGGAAAAGAAAACAGAACTTTCCCCTGAAGAAAAACTTCGGGAGATGGAGAAAGTGCCTTGCAGCAATTTGCATCATGTTTTGAGGCTGTACCAAATCATGTTGACCATGGATAACTATGAGTCAAAACCTCAGGCGCCGCCAAAAAATTGAGGAGGACCTTGCACCTATACTGTTCAAATCAAGTAATTATGTCTTTATACGTGAAAACAAATCCGATTTAGAAAAAAAATCTTAGATTAAATTATTCTGGAATTTCTGGAAAGTATTTTTCTGAATTTTAGATTGTACATTATATATATATAGGGTCTGATTTTTTTCTGGAAAAACCATGGTTTCTTCCAAAAGACGCGCAGTAACCGAGGAGATTCACCGCCTGGTCGAAGAGAGCGCAATCACGCGCGAGCGTGGGAATCTGCGGGAAGCTCTTGAAAAGGGCAAGGAAGCGGGCAAGAAGGACCGCCTGGACTATGGGATTTTTTATTGGGATAATCATGGGACAATCAATAGCGGTTCATGAATATCCCATGAATATCCGAATATCCCATTAACTATGGGTTGTTCAAGATGCTGATGTGATATTCATGGGAATATAATATAACCAACCAGAATTGGTGATTCGCTTCGGGGGATAGAACCAAACTTGACAACTTGAGATGATATTTGGGTCTTTACGTGAAAATGGGTGATATTGTCCCAACTTTAGGGTAATGTTGATTATGAGAGAGATTTGAGATGTGATAATTATATAAGCCTAAGCGCCCAAGCATGGGGGTTGGGGTAGCCTATTTTCAGACAAAAACATATACTGTTTTGTTGGCTCCATGCAGATTTCGAATCCCCATCCCCGTGGCTCCAAAATCGAGCAACCAGCTATTGAATTTTGTTGACATGACCATCCATTTTACTAGAAATGGGTGGTATAAACCATCCAAAATTGGCGGTTTATTATTGGGTGTTTACCACCTTACTTTTTGTTGTCATGGATTCATGGCTCCAGTTTTGAACTGTCTTGAACCCTGAAGGAGAGACAACTGTGCAGACTGCGGGACGCTTTCCAAATTCATTCGATTCAGCTAATGTTTGGATGAAGTGGGATTTGTTTTTCTTTTGCTGGGTGCAAGGTGGCAAAATAGTAGCCTTTGGCTGTTAACGTGCAGCAGCAGTTTGTTGCAGAGATTTATTCCGCAGCCAAGGAACAGCAGAATCTGCTAGATCAGTTGAACGTTGACCTCACCTACGCCGTGTGCCTCAACCTTGCCATTCAGCACCAGGCGAATGACAATGTTTCATGGCATCAAAGACATCAATGTTTGGTGGTTTGCTTTGCTAATTCTCAATGTTTCAAGTATAGGATGTGTTCCTGAGAACGGCTGCCCCAAATGGGTCCGGCTTGGCTGAAGTCTAATTGCCATTCTCATGCTTTTCCTCGAGAGTGGCTTCTCTCTCGCCAAGGACAATGAGGCCTTGACGATTTACACACAGATCGTCAAGAACAAGCAGTACCCCTTTAGTGGACGCTTTCGGGTGAACATGGGCAACATTTACTTCAAGCAGGAGAAGTGGACTGCTGCAATCAAAATGTATAGAATGGCTTTGGACCAAATCCCGAACAATGTGCAGGCAGGGTTTCGTCGATTTCCCATTTCATAGAGTGCCCTTTTGCGAAGAGCCCTCGTCCCATAGCAATGACCTTTCCAAAACATTCCAAAACCCTACATAATGTTTGAAGTTCAGTGCCCCTGAAGGCAATCCGCTTCAAGATCATGAGAAATATTGGCCATGCATTCTTCAAGATGCATCAATTTCCTGATGCAATAGATTCATATGAGAATTTGCTGATGCATGGGGCCCAACACTTGGATTTTATGACCGGCTTCAATCTCATTCTTTGCTACTTTGCGCTTGGAGATAAAGCCACCTGGCCAGCAAAGGAGAACAGGTGGAAACGGGCAATGATTTGAAACTGACACCTTTGCTGCTCCGTATGTTCCATCATACAGTGACAACAGGCCGACTCTTCACGTGTATCTCCTGACATAGTATCATCAGTTCTCACTGATCCATCCATATACTCCGAAATTGGTTGTTCAAACCTTGAAATTAGTTGTTCAAAGCTTAGGACCTTTGGTCCCTCCGCCATTGGTTGGCTCATAGGGCCCCATTTTCAGGACATTGGCAAACAGTCGGAACGCATCTGAGGACAAGATGAAAAGCGGCTTCTTAAAGCTGCTGAACATCGAGCAGGTGGGCTTGGAGGATTTCGACGAAGAAGAAGAAATCGAGCTGGGCCAAACTGAAGAGCAGAACCTGGCCTTGACGGGGTAAAAGTGATGATTTTGATGTGTATTTTATGGCTGATTTTCCCGACTAAATGCCCATTAAAGACTGGCAAAACCGTACCTGGATGGGACGAGATGTTCAAATTAGGGGCCCAACGCTATTTGTGTACTCAAACATGGGTTGTCTGGATGCTGCATGGATTGTGGCTCCTTCGTTGGTTTCTTGTTTCCCATTTCCCCAAGTTGCCGCTCAGCTCCAGCCCGAGCCGTCAGGAAGCAGGAAAGTGCCAACCGCACCCTGACGGAGGGCGATGACGCCTTGCGGGAGGACATCAAGCGAAGACAGCGTGAAGCAGCCAGGTGGATGGCCGGATTGGAAACTCCTTGGAGAACCTGGATGGGGCCGCATATTCCCATCATTTGTTTATATGCATTCTGAAATGTGGATAAATGTGGGGTGTAATTTCCTGTACTTCGTAGTTATTCCATGTATATATATATATATATTGTATATATATATATTGTATATATATATATATATCCATGTATATCCATGTATATCCATGTATTACGTGCCAAGAACATTGGTGAGAACTAGTGAACATTCGTTGATCCGAGGCCCCCACTGGGGCCCTGGGGCCCAGTGGAGGTTCCGTGGGTGTACTCCCGTGTTCACCATTTGCCTTTTGTAAACAAGGCTTGCAATCCAAAGATCCACCTTTGCTCACTGCAAAATATCGTATTTCCGCCGTATTTCCCCTTGATTTTGCCTTCAACCACCGGTTTTGTGAGTTGAATACCCATTTACAAGCACTCACCCTCTCATAAACTAACACAGCCATTGAACATGTCCATTTATAGTTGATTTACCTATAAAACATGATTTTGCATTGTTATGTGGCTTCCCCAGAGGGTACATCAAGTCATCACAGGCTACTCCAGGCATCAAGCAACGCTGCCAGGTTCATCGTGAACGCTGCGAATCTCATCGCACCGGTGATCGAAAAGACCGAGGTCCTGGGCTATGACTGGGTGACTTGGCAAATTGCAATGGCCTGTGACTGGGGTGCAGTTGGGGTTATAGTCATCCCCAAAAAAGATGGAGTAAATCCCCATTAGAATAGGGAAACAAACTACTTTTCTAGCTTTTTCTTTGGGGGGTGGGTACTACAATTTGCACCATGACTAGGAAGCCCCATAAGTTGGTATATAACCCCAGCAACATCTATGGTTCTATTAATCCACTATGGGTCAAAACTTGTTGCTGATAATTATATAGAGGTGGCTGATCATGTTTGGACATGTTTGGTTGCAAACCATTGTGCCATTGTTACTTGTTCCGAAAGTTTGTTGAGACCATGAAGGGACCCGGATGAAGGGACCCTTCTACGAGAAAATGTGCATTCATTGCCGCAAGGAGCAGTCCTTTAAGCACTGCCTATACTGGCCGGATCATGCATTTGTCAGTTTATTTCAAGTGTTTCTTGCATCGAATTGTTGCTCAACACTTGGTTCTTGATGAGTCTTGTTCATCTTGTGCATGTCAAGTCACAGCAGGGTAATACCCTACCCCGCAACAACATCTAATAACTATATACTGTACCCACCTGGCACTAGAAACCCTTATTTCATTTAGTATTGGATCTAGTTACTATAGTTATTCTATATTATTCCCTTATTGGCGGTATTTAACATTTAGTGGATGGGAATTAAGGCTAGCTATTTGGTTCCACAGCATTGCCCTACACGCCCTGCACCTGGGTGCAGGTGATCGATTCCTTGAACCATCATGGCTTTCCGCGCATTGGATCTGAGCTCGAGATTGCAAAGTCTTGTTTCCCCGGCTGACTTAGATGGTAGCCTTTGGAAAGCCATGGTTTTCCCCAGGAAATGACCTAGAAATGAGGATTTTTCTGGTTACCCTGCAGTAAATCCCTGAACATAGACAATTTTAGTGGAAAGTAAGCGTCCAACCCCTGACTCATCGCTGGTGATGCTTGGTTTTTGCAGACCATTTGGATCCATTTGTGGCATCACTGGGAAATACTGGGAATAAGCATGAACAAACCAACGGTGAATGATGGATTTCATTGGGCGACGCATCACCATGTGGAGAAATTTGGCCAATCCACCCATGCAATCCAAGCGTCTTGAAAATCCAAGTCCGTTATTTTTTCCAGTAGCACATCCAACTAAAAATTACACTGTTGGTTGTTACGAGACTGAAACATCTATGAATGGCTGACCATTGGTTAATTATGATTAATTAACACCTTGGTTGATAACCATTATATGTGTTTATATTGGTTTCCGGTGGCAAATCTCAAGCAACTGTTGATTTACTGACAAAACCATTGTGAATATTGGTTAATCCATATATTGGTTGATCCATTGGCTGCGACACTAAATTAGGGTGATTTTAGTTGATGTTGAAACATGTTGAAACAACAGATCCATAAACATGATTTGATTTCCGGTAGCAAAATCCCACAGAAATGGTGATGTTTTGTGATGTTTTGTCATGTCTGGTGAGGAAATTCCCATCCCAACGGTCCCAACGCGTGGCGCTCGTTATTTTCGTCGCAGCCAGGTTTCTTTCTCCGACGCAAGGAGTTTGATCAGGCCATCCAGGTGCTCAAGAAGTTTGAGCGTCACTTGGTGCTTCGTTTCGGAAAGGTCATATCTTAGTTTGGTATGACCCATAGCTATTCTTTTGGAATATGTTTGGATATCTGTTTCGGGTGTTTTTGGATATTGTGTGGATATGTTGGACCTTCTTGGTTTTGGATGTTGTTATATGTTTTTGATTTGTTTGGGTGTTCGCAGCCACACCAGCCTCATTGATCCAGATCTAAACCTGTGTAGTGTTTTGCTGGTGATGTTTCAAGGCCAGCTGGGATATTATGCCCAAAGCCATGACCCCCAGACCTTTTGAGCACTGGCAACGTGTTTCCAGGAAAAGAGCCCTCACTGATGGCCTGTGCCGCAACGAATTTGTCCTTCCTTTATTTCCTGGAAGCTGAGCATGTGAACGCCGAGAAGTATGCAGACATCGCGGTGAAAGCTGACCGCTACAACGCCAGGGCATTGGTGAACAAAGGAAACTGTTGCCTGGTGCCATTTTTAGCGGTGCCTAAGGGGACTGGTTTATGAAATCTTTGGATGTAGTTGGGACGCTGAAGTTTCACAACTGGGAGAATTGTTTGGATCGGATCATCATGTGTCATAGTCCAATGGCCACCCTATTAGCTCTCAGCAGCCCACTGGAAGTATAAACAATAATTACCAGATTGGCCATTCCCGGTTTCATGTTTTGCCGGCTCACTGGCTCATTTTGTATACATCTTTGTGCCGAGGCATGTTCATGAACGACGAGTTCGAGCGGGCCAAGGAAGTATATTTGGAGGCGATTGGCGTCAGCGCAGATTGCCTGGAAGCCATTTACAACCTTGGACTGGTGAACATGCACATTGGCAACTCGTCGCCATGCAAGCCCTGGCTCCGGTAAGCATCAATGGCCACCAGTTGTTACATCAATGGTCACTGCTTCACTTAGTTTTTGATCCACCCGCTCTTGGCTGAAACCTGAGGCAAGTACCAAGAGGCGCTGCTTGCTTTTGACAAGCTCCATTCCATCACTCATGTGAATTGTGCCTTGGATGTCCTGGGACGCCCTTGGATGCAGGGCCGGGAGCCAGCAAAATGGTGACTCTTTGCTGACGCGTTTGACATGTTTTGACCAAAATATGTTTCATCGCCGCCTCGGGCTCCCAAGGCGAGGTGATGTGGCAGCTTGGTGACATCCACGAGAAACTGGGCAACCATGCCAAGGCAGGGAAGAGGGGTGAAGAGCAGGACAGAAATGGACAGAATCTATTCTATATCTATATCTATATATATATATAACTATATATATAATATATATATAAATAAATAAATATATATATATAATATAAATGATTATACATATATATAATATAAATGCTTATCATGGACATGCATGGTCGACATGGAAGCAGTGGCAAGTGGCCAGCTGCAAGTCAGAACGTCCCGAACTAGCGAACTCAGCGCTAGGGAAGAAAAGAGTCAACAAGTCCCGACATGTCCTGATACCCATCTCCGGCCGTCAGCTTGGCTGAGCCGCTTGACGAGGCTCATGAATGGTTTTCACTGCTGGTCACTTCACCAAAGGGACGCCCCACGGACCCAGGCGCGTGGAGGAGAGATTCTGATGCGATTTTTCCAATGAAAACATGTGGCTGATGTGTTTGATGTGTTTGGCTCGGAAGCATTGCCCCCCCCGAAGAAACATGTAGTTTAACAAGTTTAACAAGTTCAATACTAAGATTAAAAGATACCAAAAGCATTTAGAGCGACGTAAAGCGATCCTTTTCTTCAAGAGCTACACCCAAAGTTCACGCTGTTGGCCGAGCCGCTTTCCTGCATGAAGGTGTGCTGGCGAGACTGGCCAACCTTTTCAACAAGGCTGGCGATGAGACGCAAGCCTTCCACTACCATCTGGAATCCTACAGGTATTGGCCAGTGGATATGAATGTCATCACCTGGCTTGGTATTTACTATGTGAAGCAGGAGATGTATGAGGCTGGTTCTGGACTTATGCAATCTTATGCAGTCTTATGCAGCCCTAAAAGAGCCATAGTGTCCGTAGTCTCCAAATCCAGTCGTTCGGGATTTCAGTCTTGCTTTCCAAAAGTGCACCCCTTTGTCAACGGATATGGTTTTGAGATGTTTTGAGGACACTGTACCTCCCTTGTTCCCCTTTCAAATGAAGACAGGACTTACCTCCGGTAATCCAACCTGGCACGAATCCCCATGGATTAGCAGAGGCTATCAGGGGGAATGCATTTCCATCATGAAAGCCAGAGCCCATCAGGCTGCTTTGGACACCTTGTGTATATAATTATATATATATATATAGTTTTATTTTTATTTTATTCAGTATAATATATATTAAAATATCAACCACCCGTTTGTTTGTTGCCCTTGGTTTCTGGCTCCCCCTTGACAGCAAGCCCTGAGGCAGCTATCCCGTTCTTCTCACGAGCCTCACAGATCGAGCCTAATGAGGTGAAGTGGAGGTTGATGGTGGCCTCCTGCTATCGCCGCATGGGCGCCTACCCAGCGGCCTTGAAGTTATATGAAGATATCCACAAATCGCATCCCAATGACATTGAGTGCGTGAGATATTTGATCACCATTTGCAAGGACGGCCCGTTTTGCTGCGCTTGGTGATTTCATGTGATTTCATTTGATTTTAAGTCTATTTTTTGGGATTAAATGTATGTTCCATCCTGGAATCACGATGGGCTAATGTTCTCCAGCCACAAAAACCTGACATATGTTGACATATGTTGACCTAGTTGGATCCAAATCAGGAGATGAAGCAGAAGTACGACCACTACGCAGCGCATCTGCGGAAGTTGGAACGACTTCAGGAGGCCCAGAACGGTCAGGGCGGACGTCCCATGGGCACGGTCTCGGCCATTGACGATTCGCCCCACGACGAAGGGCCGGGGCGCATGGGCTTCGGGGGCTCCCGGGGACACTTCGAGGAGGATGAGGTGCCACCGGCACCAGCGGATCCGCCCAGACCACCCATGGTGCCTTGGCCATGTTTGTTACATCCAAAAAACTTCAAAGATATGACATAGATATGATATGAGTATTATGAATAATATGGGGTATATATATGAGCAACCGTAAAGACCCCGGCAATACTAAATATGTATTCGACGGACATTGGTTTATGGAAATTGATGGAAATTGTTAAAAACACGAGGTAAGCGATGGGACCTTCCCAAATTAGCGATACCCAAATATCACATATTATATATAAATGCAGCAGCTTCCTGCAAGCGATACCCCCCAAGTTTACCATATATCATTATTGTACAAACGTGTGGTAAGCGATGGGACTTTCCCAAATTTGTGGATGTCTTTTCCGTGAACCTAGGGTTTTCACAATCGCTCATATGTCGGGCATTTATTAAATTGGGTGGTTCTTAATTGCCAAAAGAATGAAACGTACCCTTTGGATCCCTTTGATATCTCAACCTTCCGGTGCGAGGACCCATATTTGAAGAGGCACAGGTAGATCGTGACATATCATCACAACTGAGCTGCGTTTTCTTTTAACATCGGGGTCCTCCCCAAAGGCTACCTGTGCAGTCCGTGTAGGCTTCGTGTAGACTTCGCGTAGCCTTGATGAGTTTAAAGGGCCTTAAGCAAGAATAAAGACACAGCTCAACTGTGGGATTCTTATTGGCAATGTTGTTTGTTGAATGTCCAGGTGAAGATTGGTGCAATTACTGCTACCACTGTTCCTGTCAAAAATTGGTCTTTAAAACAAAGTCCAACACAGACGACTTTCCCGCCGAGCGGATGGCTTAGTGCACTGAAACTGCCGCAAAAAATCTCAGGCTCCCACTCTCGGCCCCTCAATTTGCAAAGCCCCCTTCGATTATATAGTTTACTTTCTCAACCCACTACCCCCCATGGCATCTCCCCCAGCCCCAGCCTGGCAGGAGTTGTTTGAAGCAGAGGCTGATCTGCCCCAGAAGGCGGCGCCCAAGAGACGTTTGGCGGCTCCCAAGGCCACAGACGACGATGATGATTGGGGCAACGACGACCTCACCGATGTGCTGCCTCCAATGTGAGGAATCATGGCTGTGCCCGCTGGGCAATGTTGGCCATGACCTGATAGCAAGGTTGGAGATGTTGTACAGTAGTGCCAACTGCATGGCCTGTGTATCGAATGTGTCAATGAGGCAAGAATTCGCCTTTTTTACAGGGCTCCTAAATCTTCCCCATCAATCAAGAGACATTTGTGACACCTACGCCAATCCATGTCTGATTGCTTCTGAAGAGGTGCCAATGGCCAGTCTCGGGGCCCTGTTTCACCCGCTCAGCATGCCGATGACTTTCGCGCACAACTTGAAATATTTGGTCAAAACAAAATATGGCTGTTATAAACTGCTGTGCAGTTTCTGATGCCTTAGGTCTTCAGGTCTGGGCATTTTGAAGTAGATGGGTTCCGGGAAGAAGATCAACATCCACCGTCAACTAATATCAACCCGCAATGTGGGAACGGGTTCAGTCATGCTCCAATAAGTTGGGTAGACACAAGATTGGATAAACATCATAACGATATGTGATAGAATTCTGATAGTGTGTTCATGGTTGTTGCTGCTTGTTTATATCTTGGATACACATCAGGATCGGATAGTGCCAACCCCTGATTAATAAGCCCCATTCATTGGAGCTGCCGCAGTGGTTATTATTGAAATTTGTACCACCTGTTAATTAAGTTGAAGGATCTTGGAGGTATTTTGGGGTTTATTATGCTTTATTAGTTGAGTGAACACTATGATATAGTGGTTTTGACTGATTCCCATGGCCCATTCCCAACACGTTTCAGGTGGTCTCCTCCTCTTCGTGGAGCACATGCCTCCGCGTTTTCGCGGCGCTCGTTGGATCTTGCGACCGCTGATGAAGCTGTGTAGCTACTTGTCACAGCCATTGGGGATCCAATGGAGGCTTTTCCCAGCAAAAAATGAGAGCATTACCCTCTGGTAATTTAACATAGCTATGGAAAATCACCATTTTTAATGGGAAAATCCACTATAAATGGCCATTTTCAATGGCTATGTTAGTTTACCAGAGGGTAACAACACCAAAAAAATGAATTGTGATGTAACTTATGAGCTGGATATAGTATGATATAGTCGCTAGTCATAAATGTTGATAATATCTTGCTGTATCAATTAACGTTGGAATTTGGCCAACACAACGGTAAATCAGATATAATGTAACTTAAGCAGCAATGATGGGATAGAATATGATAGAATGGGGGTCTGATGATCTTCGCATTGCTGATGAACGCCGCCATCCCCTTCACAGCCTTCACAGTCCTAGTTTTGGGGGGACCACCCGATATGTTCTGAGAATTGTTTAAAGATACCATGTTCACCCAAGCCAGCAATAGCAAAAGGGATCTCCACTTTGAAGATTTTTGAAGTCATGTTTTTTTTTTCATCGTCACCCAGATATGTGTCCACCGCGGAGCGGAATAAAGGCTGTGATCTCAATGTTGATGCGGCAGAGCTGCTGTCATCTCTGAGCTGGCAGGCGTGGAAGTTTGAGATCCATTGCCTGAGGTGCATGCCTCTAGTCAGATCAATACTTATGATCACGTACAACTACACAATGTGTCTTGTGCACCGTGCATATGATACACAGATATGTAATAATGACATACTATATATATATATATATGTTATACATATATGTATATATGCATTATGTGTGTATGTGTATATTTATGCATACGCACATAACTTAACCTTTCTGTTTATCCATCTGTATGATTCGACATTCTGATAATATATATATATATATACATATACTGTATGGATATTCTAACCCGGACGTGATTTCGAAAATCGTCGGATTTACGCGTGAGGTAGCATCCCAGTTGTGACATTCGCCATGGATTTGGTGTTTCTCAGGAGAGTTGCGCTGGGTGAATCAAACAACAAGTCAAGGGGCTTCTTAACTTCACACACAAAACCTGTAACTTCTGATGTGCATCTGGTTTTTGAATGCTTTGAACGTGACACTTGAATTGGGGCCTTCGAAACCGCCCAGGCCTTAAACTTTGTGCGCTTCCAACTCTTCATCTGTGGCGTAGAAGTGCCACACATTCGGGGCATAGCAGTGAAAGCAAGTCGGCCAACCAATGACTTTGATTTCCTGTAGCCATTTGTCGCCTGTAAATGTAGATGTACCTGGCTTCTGTGGGTTCCCAGGGGTGTTGCTGAGGCCGTGTTCCGCCAATGGCTGTCAGGTTGTACATATAGTAGGCACTGACCCAGCCAGAATAAGTTGAGCGAAAAGACGGCTATTTCTTGTCTTTGCCAATTTGAAGCGTCCTGCGTTGCGAATATGAGTACAGTGTAGGTCAGATTTTTGATGGAATTCATCTGAAGTCACTTGTTTTTTGTCACTCTTGCACTAGGTGGCATTTATCATTCACAAAGGAGGTTGAACCACGACAAATTGTTTACTAATGTCATTACTAATGTCATTGGATCTGAATTCTACCCGTACCTCTTTGATCCACCCGTGTTTGTCTCCTCATGTATCGTAGGTTTTGGTATTCCTATCTTGTCTGCTTGAGTTCTATCATCATGTAACACTGTATCGTTGAATGCAACAAGTTGCAGCATGTGAACCGCCATTGTATCCATTGTCTCCGCATTTATAGATTTTATAGTCATGTATTAGTCATCTATTCACCATGCTCATCGCCATGTTGGCCATGGCAGGGCAAGCCCTTCGCAAGCAGTGGTTGGCAGGGCCCAGTGACAGCGTTTAACCTGGCCCAGTGATGTTCATTTTTGTTGCATGGTGGAATAGCCCATGGGTACTTCAGGTTGGATGAGTTTGGGTTGTCAGAACATGTTGAAACCATCCTTTGCACTTTTAACCCAAGAATTGGCTGGTCAAGGATTGCTTTAGGGGACAACATTGTGGGTAAACATTGGTGTTTAGCTTTCCTTTGCACCTTCAAAAAGGCTCGTTCGGGTTGAGGTGGAACGGTTCGGCCAAGACTTTCTTGATGTCGTTTGATGTGGTTTGGTATGACTTCTTGACTTTGCTAGTCAACAAGGAATGAGGATGAATCGATGGGTGATGAGTGCGCGGGATTGATAGTCATCAAATTGTCCATTGCCCTTACTTCAGCTTCTTGACATCCAGCCCATTGATTTGGGACAGCTTTGGCTCAACATCAGGAGGCAAGGACAAAATACATGGAGCCCAGAACGTTTCAAGTCCTTGAAGGCCACATGTGAGGCTAGAACACCATGTTTTTGTTAACCAAAACTATGATGTGGGATGCAGCGGTTTCAGAAAACATGTTTTTTGAACAAGTTGTGGAGATCTTGGGGGTTCAAAGTTCAAAGTGATTTTTGTGTGTGACTTAGCACGTGGCAGCCCATCCTTATTCATTAAACCCGATGCTCGCAGCACCTCAGAAACACATGGCTTTGCATGCTGACTTTAGCCTTTTACCCTGCAGCCAGCGCCTTCGGACTGATCGTTCCAGGGATTCCAGGGGAGCTGCAGAAGCTTTGCTGAATGTGCTATTTTGTTGCTACACATAGCAGTATAGAAAGTTGCCTTGGTGCAATGCATGTGAGTCCACAACCCGGAGCTTCAACATTTACAGTAGCATTCTGTTTTGATAGCCAAAATTAGTCTTCAGAGACCAGGCGCAGCAATAGAACAATAGAATTCATGATTTTTTTTACCAATGGCTTCATTCAACACATTGCATATTCCAGGTTGCTACTGGGAAGGCGCCCCAGCTACCACTGGAGGGTGCCTCCCTTCACCGCCGCGGTGCTTGTTTGCTCCTCGGGGCTGCCCTGGGCTTTGCCGGTGCTCGGCGCCGGGCGCGGGCCGAAGCGGCTTTGACGGAGGAGCAGAAGATTGCCATTCTGCAGGAGGGGATAGGAACTCTTGGCCAGCGGAATTTTGGGGTAAGATAGATTCAGATCATTCAGATGATGATGAAAGATGATGAAAGTAGGTTTTGCCAACTTGGGAGTTGGAAAGGGATGCGGGGCTTGGCATTGCGGATGAGAATTGCTGTGGAGAATTTGGTTGTTTCCTGGAAGAATTCAGTGGGGCACCTATATTGGACCCAGGCCTAGCTGAATTTGGGCAGAGGTAATTGTGCAATTGAAATAGATGCGCACATCATGCCAAATCTATCCAAATCTTGGTTTGGGTCCGCCTCGACGCCTCCTGGGCAGTAGATCCTGCCACATCACTTTCACTAGGAAGTTCAGAGCATGGGGGATATTGCTGTGAACGCGCCCACTGTGCAAGAAGAAGAGGCTGCATGGACCAAGATGCTGGACCGTTTTGCAGGGCTTCCTGACATTGAGGTCAGAGTCCGATGTTGCCTGTCATGATGCTGACCTTTTTTCCCTGCTTTTTCCGTGCGCTCAGTTTTTCTCGAACAAAACTGAAAAAAAATGATATGTGGCTGAGGCAACCGCGGCAACTCCTTGGCTCGCCAGGGCAAGTTGCAGGAAGCCTTAAAGGACTACGACCGAGCCATTGAGCTGGTCCCTAGTGCTGCAGATCCACATCTGAACCGTGGAGCTGTCTATGAATCCTTGGGCCGATTAGAGGAAGCCCTGAAGGATTATGATGTGGTCTTGCCACTTGGAAAAAAGGATGGAATTTTATATAATATATATTATATATAATATAATATATTGATATACTGTAGTATTTACATATGTATAGAAATATATTATTATTATTATTAAAATATTATTAATAATAATAGTTAATAATATAAATGTAAATGTAAACATAAGTATAAATAGTTAATATAAATATGTGCGTGTGCTTATGTTTATATATCATGTTTATATATCATGTTTTAGTGCAGTGTTGCTTGAGGGGTCCCGGAAGGGTTGAGCATCGCTGGGCAAACACATCAACGCAGCCCCAGATTGACTCACAACGTATTAATGTACTTTGGTGTTCTATTCATTCTTGAGGAATACGTAGCTGGGGTTTCATTCACCCTTTGGCACTGAGTGGTTCCACCAATTTCCAACGCTTAGGCAGGACGATCCTACAGACCCGGCCGCGTGGAACAATCGTGGCAACGCTCTGCTGGGTCTACAACGCTTTGAAGAAGCGAAAGATTCCTTTCAACAAGCTTTGGATATTTCAGGACTGGTCCTGAGATTGTCCAAACACAATAAATGTCATTTGAGCAGCTTGAGGTGTGTTCGGACGCATTGACATGACAGGTTGATATCGCATTGACATGGCAGGTTGATACTGTAACTGATAAGGACACTGCCCCAGAAAGGAGTTTATAAACGTTTGTAGATTGTAGATCGGGAAAAAGTCCATGGGGCCACTGCTCCTGCAATGACTTTTGCAGGATCCCAGCAATTCGCTTTTGCTGGCGTCAACCTGGCCATTGCTCAGTATGAACCTGGGTTCGATCGATCTCAATCGCAGTTTTTTTCAGCCCTTTCAAGGCTTTCTTTGGTGTGTTGAAACTCAGGAGTCCATACCTTGACCCTCAAAGGACCAACAAACATGGACAAGAGCAACATGTTTAGCTTACACTCTTTTATATATAGTTCCATTAAGTTCCATACAGTTTCGAGTTTCGAGAGTTGGAACTTCAAGTTGGTACAGTGGCCTCAAATATCTCAAGGAGCTCAAGGAGGACGAGGAGGCAGTGAAGACCTTGCGCAAGCTGCTGGCCAGGTATGCCGAGGCTTTCCCGGACGCCCGGGCGGCCTACGCCTTGGTTCTATGGGATCAGGGGGATCGGATCGAAGCAGAGCCTTGGAGGGACAATGGGCGACGAGACGATGATGGAGGGATTGAAACACTGGGATTTGGGGTTGATGGCATGGTTGGAAGTACATGTAAATATATGTAAACATTTATAATTACACACACATATATTATATATATATAATATCGAAATAATATGAAATAATTGGGATTTTATATGCTTGGTGTTGGTCATTTAAGGATACACATTTGGGTATAAATGGGAAGAATACCTACCTTGTATGTCCCACGTGTAATTTCGTCCTTTGATCATAATGCTATCGCCAGATGGGATGCCAAACTGGACTGGGCCAATGCTCAATCATGGATTTTTGGGGTTGGTTCCGGAGGGGAAATGTGTCATCCGAGAACAGATTTGGTTGCGAAGTCATATGGCAGTGACGAGAACGAGTGACGAGTGCTAAAACTGCTAAGTGTTAGCATGGCTGATAATACACCGTAATGATGCATTATGGGTTATATGATGACACACACACAGGTATATATAATATATATATTATATTATATATATATTATATATACATGGTTGACTGGTTGCTTTATGAAGTATGATGCATTTTATGTGTAGAACATGTGGGGAACATGCTTGGACAAGATGATCCTCATGTCCTCGTGCTCCAGGAGTCGCAATGGGACCGTGCCACCAGCGCGGACCCGCGATATCGCTCGGAAGAGTGGGTGTCAACCTTTCGGCGATGGCCAACACGTTTGATGTCAGTGTTCAAGCGCTTCTCTGCCACCACCAGTGTGAAGGTGAAGTGAGGCACTCCTAATATTCATTAATATTCCAAAATTATATGAAAAGAAAAAACATCCTCAGCCTAGCAAATCCTTGGCAAAGTTATGCAAAGTTGGCCCTTGGCCATAAGGCTGCTGATAGATTTTCAGTGCACAAATCTTGGCACAAAAAGTTGGCACTACGGGCCGGAAAAGCTATAAAGGTCTATAAAGGGCAGTATGGGTTGCCAATCACACCACCTACTTTCAGGGCAAATCTTGATCATGGAGGGAGAAAATATCGTCGAAATTCTCAAGCTTGGCCATGTGGAGTTGCACGGATCATGCTCTCCGTCGCTGAGGTGAAAGAAGCATCCCCGAAAGAAGCGAAATCTTCAGGAGCTCGGCAAAACACGCATTTGTCCCATCAAGCCGGCAGTGGTTCCTCATAGTTGACGAGTTCAAGACAGGTTGAAGCAACTGTCAACAGACTCCAGCACAAAAGTAGAACTGAAGATGATTATGACTGACCAGCAGGATCAACCAATAGGACAGCTACAAACAGCAACAGCAACTGTTTCTAGAATATGGTGCTACCAATGCAAGACATGAATCAGACTCGAGGATCTAGCGGCTGGCCAACCAGTTTCTACATCGCTTTGGCCATCACAGTTTTCGCCTGGAAACTCAGTGCTGCAGTGAAGCCGGTCTTGGCCTTGAGAACTTGGTGTGGCTGACAATCAGGAAAGGTTCACGGAGGGTATGGGGCTCGCAGGACACTAAGGAGAACATCAGGGACTTTCACATGGGTTGACTGGTTCTGTGGATCATGACTTGAATCATGACTTGAATCATGACTTTGGATCAATTTTCACCGTTTCTGGATGTTTCTGGTAGTCTTTTAGGCCCAAGTTTCTAGTGATCCGTCGGATTTAAGCTGCCATGAGCAAGATCATCAGCAGGCCAGCAGGTGCCAGGATGGACCGCCGCCGCACGGAAGGGGATCATCACTACCAGGCGGGGTCTGTTTGATAGCAACCAGTTGACAGAGCACCCATTTACTTACCATTTTGTGTCAAGTATAAGGGGACGTATTTAAACATACATATATCGATATATAATCCATAAATAGGTATGTGTAGATCTTTACCTATCTATTTGCATATGCATATGTATATATATATATATATACATACTCAGAAATAGGCGTGTATAGATCTTTACCTATCTATATGCATATATGCATATATCATATATATATATAATATACATATATTATATACATGTATATACATTATATACATGTTTGTTTTTTCCTTAAAAAGAAAAAAAACATGTTATATCATATCTTCGGACTGCAGCCCAGACACACAAATCACCGAAGATCATTTTGTTATGGGGCAATTGGGCTCCCAAAAAGGCTTCGGCTGGTGAAGGTAGGAGGTGCCCTGATCTTAGCAGAAAACACAAGCCTTGCAAATCTTTACGGATATCATTCAGTGGGTCAAAAAAAGCCCGGCAATTGAAACTTCAGATGTTTCATGATTTTTCCTAATCAACCCACTTGAACCAGATCAGGTGGATCCAAACAGCCCAGCATCGCGAGGTTCGCATTAACGACCTGTCCAACAAAATGACCCGGCAGGGGTCCATCTCCCTGGCCATGCGGAAGGTCAGGGGCGGCGGGGGCCTGGCAATGACACACAGTTACCACCTGCTTTGATGTTCTGTCAGGAGAGCAAGAAGTATAGACCAATGCCGGCCTTGTTCCAACTCCCTGACACGCGGCTGCAGCCACCTTCGCCTTCGAAATTCTCTCCCTTGGCGGCTCACCCGTTGAGCACAGCTGCACAGGCCGAAGATCCAAGGAGTTGGGGACTGCGAGTTGGGATCCCCTCTCCCAATGCAAACGGAATATGTATGAATATGTAATATGTATGAATATGTAGGGGCATGTTGGGGGAGTATTCAATTGTCAGATTTCTTCCAGTTTTCCTACTTGTTACTTGGGTTGATGCTCTATGATGGTCCCAGGTGATTGGTATTCATTGGTATTGATTGGTATTGTATTGATTTTGATGCCTTCGGTCGCGCATATTATTGGTGTGGGATGGCTTGTCGGTTGAAGATGTTGAAGGTGCCAAGGTGTACCATTCAACCATGAAAAGATTAGCCTGGGTGTCAGCGAGTATCGGAAACGAGTTTGAGCTTGCAGATCAAGAGGCTTGTGCCTAGTCATGCCAATTTCCACTAAAATCACAAAAAAGGCAAAAATGCAGTATGCATGATTGAGGGTGGTAGTGTGTGCACATGTGCATGTTTTGTACATGGGAAATGGAGACGGGAGGTTGAGTATCGTCCTCATTCAGACCCCAGTCAGAAAAGTCCATTAGACTGTGCGGCTAGACATGGCAGGTGTAGCAGAAAGTCGCCAATGTTTGTTTTTCGCCAGGAGGACCACTGGCATGTTGAACCGGCGTTCCACCCTTCCAGCATTGTTGGATGTGAACAGCGAAGCCTTGATGCTCTCGCGGCAGTTGCATTTGGATTTTCACGAAGTGAAATGTGTTGTAGCCTGGCCAGGCAGACGGGAGGATTTGGGATTGGTGTCCCCGTGATTTATGAGGAGTAGTGCATAAGGAATCCAGTTGGCAAATAGTAGATTATGATAATGACTTATTACGAAAGCCAGCCGAAGGCCTGGGCTGAGTATAGGTATAAGCGAAGCGAAGCGAAGCTAATCTGGGGGGTGTGGGGGGGGGGGAGGCTCTGATTCGGGCCCGTCGGAGCCTGGCTGGGGAGAGCGCCAAAAATGAGCTGCCGCCCCCCCGTTTTTTGAAGCTTGAAAGAGAAGCTCCAGTTTGGACACTTTTGGTTGTTTTCTGACGTTTTTCATTGGGTGTCAAAAGCAAAAACACTGTAATTTACAGTGTTTTTGGGCTTTTGGCATGGAAAAAGTACTTCTTGCAACATGCTGAAAACTGCGTAAATACCACTGTTTTTGCTAGGTGCCGGCCCAAAAAACACTGTAAATACCGTGGTTTTTGCTACCAGGAGCAAAAAACACCGTAAATACCGTGGTTTTGGGCTTGCGAGGCGTAAAACAACACGGTATTTACGGCGTTTTTTGCTCCGAGACGCTTCAAATAACACGAAAACATTATGAAATTGACGATTTTTCGGCTTTAAAAATAAACTTTTTTTTGCTTTAGAAATGCCTGTAAAAAACACGCAGCACCAACAACACAAACAACACCAACAACACCAACAACACCAACAACACCACCACCACCACCAACAACAACAACAACAAGAAGGTACAAACAAACACTGGGACCCCGTTCTCTCTATATCTCCCTTTTTGTTTCTACCCTTAAGGGTACAAACAAACACTGGGACCCCGTCGTTGTTATTTAGGCCCCCCCCAACAACAACAACAACAACAACAACAACAACAACAACAACAACAACAACAACAACAACAACAACAACAACAACAACAACAACAACAACAACAACAAGAACAACAAGAACAACAACAACAAGAACAAGAACAACAACAACAACAACAACAACACATACCTTTCATTTCTCCATGTGCTGGACTCCTTTTTGAGCCGTGAGCGGCCGAGATCTTCCAAAAAGGGGCCCACCGCCACATCAGCTCAGACCTTTACCTTTTTCCAGGCGCTTGACCCCTTATTGAGCCGTGAGCGGCCGAGATCCTCCAAAAAGGGGGCCGCCACCACATCAGTTCAGACCTTTACCTTTTTCCAGGCGCTTGACCCCTTATTGAGCCGTGAGCGGCCGAGATCCTCCAAAAAGGGGCGCCGCAACCTGACATCAAACGTTCTGCCATTTGGTTCTTCTCAGTGCCTTTGCCACACATAGAGGCTGTACCACTGTCAGCTCTCTCGGTTCCTGTCCTCTGTGCGTGTCTGCTTGTCAGGGTTGCTTTTTGGCAGATCCCTTTCCCGAAACACTGTTCGGAATGACCTTTGCCGAGCACACCTTTCACACCAGGCTGGCCTAGCTCAGTTGGTAGAGCAGATGGCTCTTAACCTAAAAGTTGAAGGTTCAACCCCGGCGTGGGTCATGTGCCTTTCTTTCCTGTTGGCCTTTGCCTGCACGGTAGTTCGTGTTCTTCTTCTTGAGGGAAAGTGCATTGCTTCTTTGCAAGAGGATCCCGCTGAAGATAACGAGGGACAAGTTCAAGCCCTTGCACTGTAGTGGCGCAATAGAAGCAGGCCAAGCATAAACTATCTTCAGCGGGATCCTCTTGCAAAGAAGCAATGCACTTCCCCTCAAGAAGAAGAACACGAACTACCGTGCAGGCAAAGGCCAACAGGAAAGAAAGGCACATGACCCAAGCCGGGGTTGAACCTTCAACTTTTAGGTTAAGAGCCATCTTCTCTACCAACTGAGCTAGGCCAGCCTGGTGTGAAAGGTGTGCTCGGCAAAGGTCATTCCGAACAGTGTTTCGGGAAAGGGATCTGCCAAAAGAAAGCAACCCTGACAAGCCGACAAGCACAGAGGGCAGGAACCGAGAAAGCTGACGGTGGTAACAACCTCTGTGTGTGGCGAAGGCACTGAGAAGAACCAAATGGCAGCACGTTTGACGTCAGGTTGCGGCGCCCCTCTTTCGAGGATCTCGGCCGCTCACGGCTGGAAAAGGGGTCCAGCGGTAGATAAGGAGAAGCCGATCAGCAAAAGAAGCAGTCCAGTTTCCCTTCACAGAAGCGGAGGTCAAGTTCAAGCCCTTGCATTGTAGTGGCGCAGCGAAATCCTCTTGCAAAGAAGCAAAGCACTTTCCCTGCGCCAAAGAAATAGCAAGTTGAAGCCGAAATGGGAGCTACATAAATGTCAAGTTGCGGCGCCCCTTTTTGGAGGATCTCGGCCGCTCACGGCTGGAAAAGGGGTCCAGCACAAGGAAAAAGGTAGAAATCTGAAATCAGATGCTGCTGGACCCCTTTTTGGAGGATCCAGAACGCCGGCAGCACAAAAAGGGGCTCAGCAGCTAGAAAATGAAAGGCAAGATCATGGAACTCCAAACGAACAGGCTGCGGGACCCCTTTTGGCCAGATTTGGGCTGCAGGATCCCCAAAAAGGGCTCCAGCGGCTAGAAAATGAAAAGCTAAATCATGGAACTCCAAACGAACAGGCGGCGGGACCCCTTTTGGCCAGATTTGGGCTGCAGGATCCCCAAAAAGGGCTCCAGCGGCTAGAAAATGAAAAGCTAAATCATGGAACTCCAAACGAACAGGCTGCGGGACCCCTTTTTGCCAGATTTGGGCTGCAGGATCCCCAAAATGGGGTCCAGCAACCTGAAAAATCACACTGATACAAAGCGAACCTGCTGGACCCCTTTTTGCCAGATTTCGACGCCAAAAAGGTACAAAAAGGGGCCCAAGAAGCTTTTACAGAGGTAAAAAAAAGAGCCAAAAGTCTGCACCAAAATTCTTTTTTAAAACGGTGCCAAACTCCAAGGACACCCTTAAGGGGCACAAAGCAAATTCCAAAATAAGCTCGAATACCTTATTCTAAGGGCCCCAGTCTTTGTTTGTACCAACAACAACAGCAACAGCAACAGCAACAACAACAACAATAACAACAATGTGAAAAAGCGTGTGTGTGCGTAAAAGGGTCTGTGTGTAAAAGGGTCTGTTTGTAAAAGTGTCTGTGTGTAAAAGGGTTTGTCTGTAAAAGTGTTTGTGTGTAAAAGGGTCTGTGAGTAAAAGCATTTCTGTGTAAAGATGTTTGTGTGTAAAAGGCTCTGTGTGAAAAAAGCGTTTGTGTGTAAAGGCGTCTGTGTGTGAAAGGGTCTGTGTGTAAACGGGTCTGCATGTAAAAGCGTCTGTGCGTAAAGGTGTCTGTGTGTTAAAGTTTTTGTGTGTAAAAGGGTCTGTGTGAAACAGCGTCTGTATGTCAAAGGGCCTGTGTGTAAAAGTGTCTCTGTACAAGTGTCTGTGTGTAACAGGGTCTGTGTGTAAAAGCATGTTTGTGTAAAGGTGTTTGTGTATAAAAGGGTCTGTGTGTAAAAGCGTCTGTCTGTAAAAGCGTCTCTGTGCGAAGATGTTTGTGTATAAAAGGGTTTGTGTGAAACCGTGATTCCGTGTAACGAGGTTTGTATGTACACTGGTCTGTGCGTCTGTATGTGAAATTTCGTCCGCGTGTTGTTTGTTCCTATTTTGTTTTATTGGTTGTGTTTTTCTTTCTGAATGATATTTCGACGGTTAAGAGTCGCATCTTCTAACGCCGTACATGCCCAGCAAGGACCCCGGACCCCTGACAAATTTTGCGTTTGGGTTCAACGATGTGGCACTGTAATCGAAGAGACCCGTGGAATGGCTGACCTGCTTGGGGCCTGAATCTTTCTCGAGGTAATGAGAGAAACGCGTCATGGTAGCATGGTAGGTATACGCGAAGCGACGGGAAGCTATTAATCTAGGGGGTGTGGGGGGGGGGGCTCTGATTTGGGTTTGTTTCGGACAGTGAGGCTGGCTGGGGAGAGCCGCAAAAAATCCCGTTGCGCACTTCCGTTTTGTGGAGCTTGAAAGAGAAGCTCCAATTGTTTTTTTTTTTGTTGTTGTTGTTGCTGCATTTTTTTTAAACCTTGTTAAAACCAAAAAAATGGTCAAATAGATGGTATTTACGTGTTGTTTGAAGAGTGTCGGAGTAAAAAAGACCTTTTCACCATGTTTTTCACGCCTCGTACGCCCAGCACCACGGTATTTACGATGTTTTTTCTCCTGGTCGCGAAACCACGGTATTCGCAGTGTTTTGTGGCCAGCTCCTAGCAAAAACAATCTGTTACGCAGTTTTCAGCATGTTGCAAGAAGTACTTTTCCCATGCCAAAAGCACAAAAAGACTGTAACTTACAGTGTTTTGGCGACTACTACTACTACTACTGCTGCTACTACTACTACTACTACTACGACTACTACGACTACCACGACTACTACTGTGTGTAAAAGCATTTCTTTGTATAGATGTTTGTGTGTCAGAGGGTCTGTATGTAAAAGCCTCTGTATGTAAGAGCGTCTGTGTGTGTAAACTACTACTAGTACTACTACTACTACTACTACTCCTACTCCTACTGCTACTGCTACTGCTACTGCTACTACTACTACTACTACTACTACTACAACTACAACTACAACTACGACTACTACTGTGTGTAAAAGCATTTCGGTGTAAAGATGTTTGTGTGTAAAAGGGTCTGTATGTAAAAGCCTCTGTGCGTAAAAGCGTCTGTGTGTAAAAGTGTTTCTGTGTAGAGATGTTTGTGTGTAAAAGGGTCTGTGTGTAAAAGTGTTTGTGTGTAAAAGCGTCTGGTCTGTGTGAAAAAGCGTGTGTGTGCGTAAAAGGGTCTGTGTGTAAAAGGGTCTGTGTGTAAAAGTGTCTGTGTGTAAAAGGGTTTGTGTGTAAAAGCATTTCTGTGTAAAGATGTTTGTGTGTAAAAGGGTCTGTGTGAAAAAAGCGTCTGTGTGTAAAGGCGTCTGTGTGTGAAAGGGTCTGTGTGTAAAAGGGTCTGTGTGTAAAAGCGTCTGTGCGTACAGGTGTCTGTGTGTAAAAGCGTTTGTGTGTAGTGTAAAAGGCTCTGTGTGTAAAAGCGTCTCGGTGTAAAAGCGTCTCTGTGTGAGGACTTGATGTGTAAAAGAGTCTGTGTGTCAAAGTGTTTCTGTGTAAAGATATTTGTGTGTAAAAGGGTCTGTGTGTAAAAGTGTTTGTGTGCACAAGTGTCTGTGTGTAAAAGGGTCCGTGTGCAAAAGCATGTGTGTGCGTAAAAGGGTCCGTGTGTAAAAAGGTCTGTGTGTAAAAGTGTCTGTGTGTAAAAGCATTTCTGTGTTAAGATGTTTGTGTGTAAAAGGGTCTGTGTGTAAAAGCGTCTGTGTGTCAAGGCGTCTGTGTGTAAAAGGGTCTGTGTTTAAAAGCGTCGCTGTGTGAAGCTGTTTGTGTGTAAAGGCGTTGTGACAAAAGTGTTTCTGTGTTAAGATGTTTGTGTGTAAAAGGGTCTGTGTGAAAAAGCTTCTGTGTGTAAAAGGGTCTGTGTGTAAAAGCGTCTGTGTGTAAACATGTCTGTGTGTAAAAGAGTCTGTGTGAAAAAGCGTGTGTTTGTGTAAAAGGGTCTGTGTGTAAAGGCGTCTCTGTCTAAATATGTTTGTGTGTAAAAGGGTCTGTGTGTAAAAGTGTTTGTGTGTAAAAGCGTCTGTCTGTCAAAGTGTCTGTCTGGAAAACATGTGTGTGCGTACCATGGTCTGTGTGTAAAAGTGTTTGTGTGTAAAAGTGTCTCTGTGTAAAAGGGTCTGTGTGTAAAAGCATTTCTGTGTAAAGATGTTTTTGTGTAAAACAGTCTGTGTGTAAAAGGGTCCGTGTGTTACAGCGTCTCTGTGTAAAGATGTTTGTGTGCAAAAGGGTCTGTGTGTCTGTGTGTAAAACCTTCTGTGTGTAAAAGTGCCTCTGTGTAAAGAGGTTTGTGTGTAAAAGGATCTGTGTGTAAAAGTGTTTGTGTGTAAAAGCGTCTGTGTGTAAAAGGGTCCGTGTGAAAAAGCGTGTGGGTGTGTGTGTGTGTAAAAGGTTCTGTGTGTAAAAGCCTCTGTGTGTAAAAGGGTCTGTGTAAAAGCGTCTGTGTGTAAACGGGTCTGTGTGTGTAAAAGCATTTCTGTGTAAAGATGTTTGTGTGTAAAAGAGTCTGTGTGTAAAAGGGTCTGTGTGTCTGTGTGTAAAACCTTCTGTGTGTAAAAGCGTCTCTGTGTAAAGAGGTTTGTGTGTAAAAGGGTCTGTGTGTAAGAGTGTTTGTGTGTAAAAGCGTCTGTGTGTAAAAGGGTCTGTGTGAAAAAACGTGTGTGTGTGTAAAAGGGTCTGTGTGTAAAAGCCTCTGTGTGTCAAAGGGTCTGTGTGTAAAAGCGTCTCTGTGTCAAGATGTTTGTGTGTAAAAGCGTTTGTATGTAAAAGGGCCTGTGTGTAAAAGTGTCTGTGTAAAAGTGTCTGTGTGTAAAAGGGTCTGAGTGTAAAAGCATTTCTGTGTAAAGATGTTTGTGTGTAAAAGGGTCTGTGTGTAAAAGGGTCTGTGTGTAAAAACGTCTCTGTGTGAAGATGTTTGTGTGTAAAAGGGTTTGTGTGAAGAAGTGTTTCTGTGTAACGAGGTTTGTCTGTAAAAGGGTCTGTGCGTCTGTGTGTAAAACTTCTTCATCTTGTTGTTCTTTCCTATTCTGTTTCATTGTTTTTGTTCTTCTTTCTTAATGACATTTCCACGGTCAAGGGTCGCATCTTCTAACGCCGTACATGCCCAGCAAGGACTCCAGACAAATTTTGAGATGCTTGTCTATATTTTGCCTCTGGAAACGTTTGGTTTCAACGATGTGGCACTGTAATCGAAGAGACCCGTGGAATGGCTGAGCATAAAGCGCAAAGAAAAAAACGCCACCTGAGCATTTGTTTGGAGGCTGGCTTTCGTCCCCCCCCTTCTCAGGTGTATGTTTTAGGCGCTCAGATGTTTCAATCCACTCCGTGTTGGAATGGAACACCGCTGCAGCTTGCTAGTTGCTGAGCCGAAAGAGGCAAAGCCAGGAAGGGTTTCCACAAATCGGGATACCCCAAAAACTGGATGGTTTTTGTTAATGGAAAATCAATCGATAAATGGATGATTTAGGGGTACCCCCATTTCAGGAAACTAAACCTCCAAACAATCATGAAACACGAGGACATTTCGGACTTTGGCTGAGAATGACCATCCCTCCTGCAGATCTTGTGACGATGAATAGTCAATCTATGTCACGGTCATGGCATGTGGCATGGTATGTTCCTTAGGTACAGGAGCTGCGGCGAGATACCAAGCGCAAGTCGAACGGTGGAATGGACTTGCCGACTTTCCGACAGATGATGCTGCGTGTGTTCCTGGGCGAAGAACCTCTTGATCTGATGATGTTGATGAGTGACCGAAGCGTTGAAGCAGTTGGGTAGATACTGATTTGGGGAACCGTTGAAGAATCCTTTGGTTTGACATGTTCATCCCAGTGTTGACTGGAGCTGGTTCCAACTTGAGCCACTCTTGAGAATGCAGCTAACCAAGTTTGCGGCTCTTGATGAAACAAGTTGGATTCTTCAATGGATGAATGGTGAAGTTCCCACATGAAGGGTGAGTGTTTATCGAATGTTCCTCCTCTACCTTTATCATTTTTTATCTACTTTTCAGTTTTTGCTGTGCCTGTCTGGTTGTAGGGGATCAGTGCTTCGCCCTTTGCATGGAGCGCAGGAGCAATGCCAGCCTCGTCTCAATTGGAGACTTGAGCTGATCACGATTTAGGTGTTTCTAGTCACTCTGTTCCTTTTTTCACTTGTTTGGTTCAGTGTTTAAAGAAACGATGGTTCTTAGAAATCATCCTGCCATATCCTGCCAATTGTTTGGGCAGTTATTTCCCCAGCACATTTTCGTAGCTTCAACCTCCAGGTTTGGCCTCGAAGAGATCAATGAGTTCGTGTTGCAGGACCTGTCAGCTGATTCTAGGGATCCTGCGGATGTTGTCCGTTGGCCTGGTGCAGGACGCCTATGACCAGTGCCAAGCAGTCGCCGGCCCCATTGACTCCAGGAAGTTCATGACTTGGTCCTTTGGTTCATTTTGGTTCACTTGTCAGCCCCATGTCAGTCCCCAATACTCCATACTATCGGAAGACCTTTTTATATATACATTTTTGTGCCATTTTTTCCAAGGCCGCACACGACTGCCCCTTTGTGGCTCTTTGTGGTGCTGTCACCCTGCCATTTTCTTTTTATGTGTTTTTCAATGTTATGATGAAATAGCCCTAGCATTGCCCATATTTCCCAGGGTGGTCCAGGTTCTGTTTCATCGTTCCTCTTCGAAGCTTCGGAATAGTCGTGTAATGAGCTGGCATTGGTGAAGCTACGAAGCGGAACATCATGAATCATGATTGACCTGGAAATCTGAAATTGAGCAACTGTGATGTTTACGAGATTCTGGGAAACCCTCCTGGCTCTCGTTCGTTGATTTATCTTGAGACATGACATGACCATTCTGATCGGACTATTGCCATGCCCTTGTTCTATATTTCCAAAGGGCCCGCCGGGCCGGCCTCATGATATGAAGGGATACAAGTACAAGGGATGCCGTTCTTGTGGACATGCATTTTGCGGTTCTTGTTGTTTGAAATAGTCCACTCGGGCCGCCAAGTAAGTGAGAAAAACAGAAGCAACTTGGAAGTGCGGAACCTATTTGAAAATCACAGCCTTTAACAGCCAAATCATCTATAAATAATTTAATTATTATATAAATGGGGCATATTCATCCATTTTCCATAGCATAATTCAATTTTAATTGTCCAGTTCATCCATGTTCATCCGTTTTCAACAGGTAAAACTATCCATTTTCATCCACAGCTATGGCAATTTACTGCATTGTATATACAATATACATATGGCTTATATATATATATTTGTTTGTGTGTGTGTGTGTTCAAGCTGTCCTTCCATGCTGAGCCAAGGTACCGTGATCACATTTTCAATCTCCAGGCGCCGTCCAGGGGTGTTGTTACCATCCAGTTGCAAACATGGTTTACACTTGCTTGGTTTGTAAATTTCACCATCATAATTTGGCATCGATTTAAAATTTAATGAACTTAATGATTAATGACTATCATGGTGAGAATGATGATCTCTAAAATAAACGCAATGATAAAAACCATCAACATAATAATAATCATAATCATCATCACCATCATAGTTATCATCATCATCTTCTTCATCATCATCATTATCATCATCACCACCACCACCAGTGCTTTTTTCGGATATCCTCCCCAGCTCCTACGTTCGCTCAAGGCATCGAAGGCGCACGCCGACAGTGGAGATGATCTGACCCTGGACTTGGCCAAGAAGTGACCCAGTTGCAGTGCAGTTGAGGTTTAAACCTATGGGTATAACCATGGTTATCAACCCTATAAGTTGGGATATAATTAATCCCTATAATTACGTAGAGTTATATGTTGTTTTATCATTCATCATTAGATACTGTCATATAGCATATATAGGTATATATCATTATATATCCACATATATCATATATCCACTCATATCTGGAACTGCACTTCCGAGATGGGATGAATAAAATTGAGTATTATAATGAGGTTCTTCGGGATTGGAAAGGCATGATGACTGCCCTCGACAATAGAACGACTGCATGACTGAAGCACTTTGGATATGCGGTCAGGTTTGAATTTCTCGCTTCCGCGTATTGACTGCAATACGGTGTTTGTCGGTGCTTCGTCGTAACTCTCAATCAGTCTAATTACAGCACATTTTTTAACATGTTTGAAAACTATGCATACTATTGGGATCATGCTTACCCTCTGGTGAACTAACATAGCAATGGAAAATCACCATTTTTAATGGGAAAATCCACTATAAATGGCCATTTTCCATTGCTATGTTAGTTCACCAGAGGGTAATTGCTAGATCATTGTCAATACCGTGCAACGAGTGAGGGTGGTCAGACATGGTCAGACGGGTGGCCACCAGGCATCAAATCTCGTGCATTGACTTGGACAAAGTGAAGTTGAAATTTGATCACTTTGACGTTGACAAATCGGGCGCGACTCGGCCAATGAAGTGCTATGATCACGCTGCTTGAAAAATACTGGAATGATCCTAATCGATAGAACATCAGCGAATGATTAGCTGCTAATCTATGAGCATGCTAAGAATTATTTTCTGGATTTTTGGTTCATTCGGGCATTGAACAGTGAAACCTTGGGAGCAGATCCTGTCTTTCAACTGACTGAGGTGATTGACTTCCAAGAGTTTGAGGCTATGATGTACGAACTTCTTCATTGCCACAGCCGCTGGGTTGCAGCTTTTTGCGCTCTCATTTGTCCAAGTGATCTATGATTATTATTAGCCAGCTTTGGAGCAGGTCATCAACCCTGCTTTGGGGCGTTGTGTTTATCACACACCAGGAGCCAGGAGCCTGGTGAATGTCCTATCATCTCCTTGCTTCTCCTCACAGATGTGCTATAGGTCAGAATATGTTTAAATATGTTTGAATTATCAACCCCACAAATGAAGGGTTTCATACTAATAGTGACCAATGATGTGGTCCATTGGAATAGCGGAGGATGAAACATATGATACTGTAAATCATCCAGTATATATGCATATAACTGCATCTGCACATACAATGGCATCTTTTCTCCTGAAATACTGTAAACGGCCCGAGGTAAGTCGGATTTGCCCCGCAACCGCTTGAATCGTTTCTGGCACGAAGCCGATATCGACGGCAACGGCGTCATCGACTTCGAGGAGTTTACCGAGTCTTGTGTCGGCAGTTTGTGGGGACGGTTGGGTTACATCAAAGATATCAATATCAAAGCCATTTTTTTTAGTAAAGATAGTAATATCATGTAATATCATCACATGTAGTAATAATATGATAATATTTCATTATACTATCATTACAGGATGTTGTGGATATTCAATATATGGTAATATGTTTCACATTAACAATGGTGTATATATACTGTATATAAATAATAATAGGACAATATAATAATAGGACAATCGAATAATAGGACAATAGAAAGATAATGATAAGATATGATAAGATTGCAACAAGGACAATGGATTTAGCCTCTGGTACTCAGCTCTATGGCCCGGATTATCGGGGATTCATGGGATATGATGGGATACAAATGTTGGGTTTCCACGGCTACATGGTATGTGAAATTAATGACAAATCAATGACTTTCTCTGCAATTAAAATATCGTTGCATATAGTTGCCATTACATACAATTGGTTGCTCTTGGCGCCCTTTGGCTCTTCATTTGTACATATTGTTTGCTTCCTAGCACAGCTGGGGCAGGAGGACCTGAGAGCGATGGAGAAAGAGAGACATATTAAATATGCATGGTACAAAGAACAAGTTTCAGCCGAAAACTGGACCAAATCTTCCGACCAAGCGTTCGACACAGCCTGCAAACAATGAAGGAAGCAAAATGATCGCTGGTTTCAAATTGATGTACAATCAAGTGTTCGGGCCCGGCAAAACCGTCAATGGCACGAACCTGCCAGATGGATGGTTTCAAGAATATTTGAAATCACGCATGGTGGGAATTGTTCATCAACGAGAGGCGGTCATTTTGCACATGGCTTCAGACTACCAAACAGCTGTAGATGTGAAGCAATTGCATTTGAATGCTACAAACTCGCATCACACAACGGATGCGAATTCCGCTGCAGCAAGGAGGAACGCTACAATGTTTCGCTTGACTGCGGGCCATTTACCCTTGTTGCAGTCCAGAGAAAAAACACAAGCATTGGTTGGATTTTCTGCAACAGACTGGCTTGCCATATCAGTATTTGAGTTATGACGATCTCATGTCCAGCAGGCGTGACATTTTTGTCCACATGGTGTTACATGTTGCAATTTCTGGGTGTCAAGGATATCGTGTCATACCCAAAACTGCAATGCCTGCTTCTTCGGATTCACAGAGTCACTTGTGAAGATCGAATAGCCGATTTCAACACAGTGAAGCAACTTATTCGTGGGACCATGTTTGACCGAGCATGCAAAATTCTATGCCGGCGCCAGCAAACTGTTGACAAGCATGTGGTTCCAGGCGATGCGAGCCCAACGTGCAACAAATTTATTGTGCTAACAACGCAGAGAAGCGGTTCAACTGAAGCACTTGGGCATCAACCAGAAGTGCTTTGCCCATTTCATAGTGAAATGCTAATTAATTGAATATAATATGCATGGTACAAAGAACAAGTTTCAGCCGAAAACTGGACCAAATCTTCCGACCAAGCGTTCGACACAGCCTGCAAACAATGAAGGAAGGCAAAATGATCGCTGGTTTCAAATTGATGTACAATCAAGTGTTCGGGCCCGGCAAAACCGTCAATGGCACGAACCTGCCAGATGGATGGTTTCAAGAATATTTGAAAGCACGCATGGTGGGAATTGTTCATCTTGTTCGGGAGGCGGTCATTTTGCACATGGCTTCAGACTACCAAACAGCTGTAGATGTGAAGCAATTGCATTTGAATGCTACAAACTCACATCACACAACGGATGCGAATTCCGCTGCAGCAAGGAGGAACGCTACAATGTTTCGCTTGACTGCGGGCCATTTACCCTTGTTGCAGTCCAGAGAAAAAACACAAGCATTGGTTGGATTTTCTGCAACAGACTGGCTTGCCATATCAGTATTTGAGTTATGACGATCTCATGTCCAGCAGGCGTGACATTTTTGTCCACATGGTGTTACATGTTGCAATTTCTGGGTGTCAAGGATATCGTGTCATACCCAAAACTGCAAGGCCTGCTTCTTCGGATTCACAGAGTCACTTGTGAAGATCGAATAGCCGATTTCAACACAGTGAAGCAACTTATTCGTGGGACCATGTTTGACCGAGCATGCGAAATTCTATGCCGGCGCCAGCAAACTGTTGACAAGCATGTGGTTCCAGGCGATGCGAGCCCAACGTACAACAAATTTATTGTGCTAACAACTAACAACGCAGAGAAGCGGTTCAACTGAAGCACTTGGGCATCAACCAGAAGTGCTTTGCCCATTTCATAGTGGAATGCTAATTAATTGAATATAATATGCATGGTACAAAGAACAAGTTTCAGCCGAAAACTGAACCAAATCTTCCGACCAAGCGTTCGACACAGCCTGCAAACAATGAAGGAAGGCAAAATGATCGCTGGTTTCAAATTGATGTACAATCAAGTGAAAGGGCCCGGCAAAACCGTCAATGGCACGAACCTGCCAGATGGATGGTTTCAAGAATATTTGAAAGCAAGCATGGTGGGAATTGTTCATCTTGTTCGGGAGGCGGTCATTTTGCACATGGCTTCAGACTACCAAACAGCTGTAGATGTAAAGCAATTGCATTTGAATGCTACAAACTCACATCACACAACGGATGCGAATTCCGCTGCAGCAAGGAGGAACGCTACAATGTTTCGCTTGACTGCGGGCCATTTACCATTGTTGCAGTCCAGAGAAAAAGAACACAAGAATTGGTTGGATTTTCTGCAACAGACTGGCTTGCCATATCAGTATTTGAGTTATGACGATCTCATGTCCAGCAGGCGTGACATTTTTGTCCACATGGTGTTACATGTTGCAATTTCTGGGTGTCAAGGATATCGTGTCATCAATATGTATAATACGGGAAAAAAACACCTCAAAACGAAACGTTTTTTTGCAACACTAAGATGGCACACAGGGGTCTGTGGCATGTATTTCTCTTGTTGGTAAAACCATAAATCACATTTAGATTGCATATATAGGGTGGCATGTTGTCTCATCTTAGTCGAGGATGAGACCCAGCAAGTTTTTACTTCCCCGGCCTCCCCTGAATTCGATATGGAGTCCTAGACTGACAGTTCCAAGAAACAACACATTTTCTTGAACCTCAATTATCAGGTGAAATATTTCACGAACGGGGCTGTATGCTACAGTGGCTTGCAGCCCTTCTCCCTCTTCCTGTCAAAAAGTGGTGTGAAAATAAGGTCTATACCCCCCTTTTGTGTTTTTTTCTATTATGGTAAACCCCTGGATTTTGAGTCAACCCAAATGACTGGTTAGCAACTGCTGCCCTTCCAAGGTGGTACTTGAAATATTTCTCGGAAGCCTCAAACAATGGACCGGTGGAAGCCTTCTACGCTTCCTATATGCCCGATGTTCAACGTGCAAACAAGCTGGATTTGATCCAGCCAAAGGACACCTGGGTGTTGGCGAAACGAAATCCTCCTGGAAGAGCCAGCCTGAACAAAATCCACAAACCATTCTTGGCTTCAATGCTGTTCTCCAAGGTGCACATAGTGGATGGAATTTACATTCTCAGGTTCATATCATGCGGATGCGTATGCATGCAATTGCGGACGCAAATATGCAAGCACGCTAGTAAGGACGAGTATGTATTTGCATATGCATACATATGACTTCACATAGTACAAAGATGGTAATGTAAAGAAAAACAATGTACAGGTAACGCAAGGTATGTTTCCATGGTCACATTTTGCTGGCGGACATATGCATACCCGCTTGCAGGAGCCGCTGGGTGAAGGCAAGTGGGATTCAGAGGCACAGTGGTGTTTTTTTACTAGAGGTCAGAGGCAGCAAAGTTCAAACACATCCGGAAGAGTTCTGAAGTTGTTGGCAAACATCACTACTTTCTACTGAAGATGCTCTAATGTTCTATGATTTTCTGCTGAAGCCCACTGCAGGTGATGAAAACGTATTTGCAGGCTAAGTCCTACAGCTCCGCGGAACTTCACTGATAGGTCGCCGTGATTGGAGTACCGGCTGTGATGTTTCATGAACATTATAGCAACCCCCAAAAAAAGAGATAGGACAAGTTGGAAACT
Source organism: Cladocopium goreaui (assembly GCA_947184155.2). Lineage (NCBI taxonomy): Eukaryota > Dinophyceae > Suessiales > Symbiodiniaceae > Cladocopium > Cladocopium goreaui. The sequence goes on along the minus strand of CAMXCT020000113.1, from coordinate 1,264,044 downwards.
TGGAAAATATTAAGAAAACATCATGTGTACAATCCTGAAAATACTTGTCCATCTTTTTGGGTGTTACTATACTTGGACTATGTTCTATCCCCATATGGAAGTTCCAGATGGTAGACACATCAAAGCATTTGGGCATGGATCACAATTTAAGCCCAAACATTATGGGGATACGGCAAATTTGACCTGTACCGATTATACAACCTCATGACTTTATATGTCCCTTCACTTGTCCGTTTGGTACCTTGGTTTGGGGTGTTGAGGATGAGTGATTCCAGAATGTTCCAGGTATATTTAAGCTTATTCAAGAGCTGATGAGGACCAGTCAGTTTGGACAAACTAGTGAAAGCAGCGCAATAAACTTACAAAACTGCTTATGTAGACCGATGTTCACCCACGTTTTTGCCATGACTAGGCTGTAATTTGTCAACAGCACAGTTACATATGTTACATGAATGAAGACGGTTCCGATTTTCTGCACGCTCGAAGCGGTTGCCTCCAGGTCCCTCTTGAAGTTAGACACTCCTTTGCGTGACTCCTTGCGATTTTAAGTAGATTACCGACCCTGGGCCCTGGGTCAATCAGTGTAAAGGATTGCCGAGTCCACAGATGCAAGATGTGCGGTCTCCAAAGCCCTCATGGACTGTTTGGTCACAAGCAGCACGAGCATCACAAACATCACAAGCATCAACATCATCAACGTCATAATCATAACATATCATCACCATCATCACCATCATCACCAGCATCACCATCAAAGTGTATCATCGTCACCACTGTCATCGCCGTCACCACTTTCATCGCCATCGTGATTGCGTGTGGTCATCGCCATGGTACCATGGCAGAAATGAGCGTGCACCATGCATTTGTTATAAAGCTGCAACTGCATGCATTGTCATTCCAGTTTGGCTGCGAAGTGGGTTGACACTTATTATAATATGTTGTTGCTGGTTTGATTGCTCTTGTATGAGCCTTACTTCCTGCATGTTCTCTAAGAACAAATTGGGGTTAATCAGGGTGTGCAATGGCTTTGTTGCTTGCACATCTGTGCTGGATGTGTGCTGTAGTTCGTCATCCGCGCAGTTAGCCGCGGCCAAATTTTATGGTTTTGTTTTTGAAGTTTCAGGCGGAGACTTTCTGGTGGATGGTTCAAATGCTTCCAGCATCCAGTTTAAAGTAGATGAAGAGATGTGCGAGATTTGTGAAATCACAAGAGATCAAAAGGCTGTTCTGCTGACGTCATCAGCAAGCACAGCCAACCATGGGTTCGCACATATGATCATGGTGCACTCAATGCAGGTACGAGCTGGCTTTGAGAAGCACACGTTCAATAAATCTTTCAGCAACCAATCACCATCATTCCGCTCCATTCATTGTTCCAAGGCATAGGGCTTAAGGCTCTATTTTGGGCTTGAGGCTCTATTTTTTTTGCCTTTCCATCCCGGCCGAGCCGAGTGACCTTAAGGCCACTGTGGCCTTTCAAGTGCTGGGGTGGTGCTGTGCCCTTCCTGCGAGCTGCTGGGAAGCCAGTGGACTCCGAAAATTTAAAGATTTCCGCAGGTTTGGCAACGGCACGAGAGTGCATCGCTGGTGCAAAAAAGTGTTGTAGTTTTGCGATGCCCCACACACATGCAACGGATGTTTTGGAGAGTATGCTGCTTGGTGGTTTCGAATATGATCAACATTGATCAACTATACCTATATTGTAGTACTATATACAACTAATTATAACAACTATCATTATTTTGAACTTGTTGAACCCTGTAGTTTAGGTGACTGACTGTCCGATAGATTGAGTGCTGCATTTTGGGAGGACGTGTTATTTGATACGTGTTGGTCGCTGAGGTTATTGCCCCTTGGTTCCAGCCACAGCAGGAGGTTCTGCGGGGCTTCTCACGGGATCTTTCCCGCGTGCCAAATCGTATGTGGAACATCTCCATTGTAAGGTTTGTGTACTTGAGGGTCCTTTGCCTAATTTGATGCGTTGACATAACTATAGGTTATAGGATGGCCTTCGGGATTTCAGGGCTACCCCTGCTGCCAAGTTTCCAGGCAGCAGAGGGTTCATTCCGAAGCTATGCTGTGGCGCTGGTCTTGGCAGTTTTCCTCTCTTACAGGTGCCAGTGGGGATTCAGTCACACTCAGGAAGTGCCTGACTTGAATACTGTTGGATACATCACTCTCTTTTTTGAAAAGCTCTGGAAAAACACATTCTTTGCTAACATTTTAAGCCAGGTCAATAGTTGGATTATAATTACATACTGTAATTAAATATGTATGCATATATATATATATATATTTTTTTTCATTCATCTATCTTTATTAATATACACCCATATTGTATTAATATGCTGGAGGATGGTCATGAATCTGGTCATAGGGATTTAAATGGATTTAATTTATATTATACATGCTGGGTTATTCGAATGGCATCGGCATTGCTTCCAGTAGCCCATGAGGAGCTGCGCCAAGCGGAGACGAGAAGATGAGGAGTGTATCGAGTATTCTCTACACTACAGAATGGGGAGCCAGTTGGAGCTACTCAGAGTTTCCCAACCACATGATGGTTTTTTTCTGCATGTATTTGAGAGTTTTACTATTAATGATTAAAATGACTTCTTCGTTTTTCTTGAGGTTTGATTGTGTCATATTGAGCTGTTAGGTTAGGTCAGCAGCAGAGAGGTCAGCAACATCAGTAGCCACGTAGGGTTCCACCGCAGCAGTTTTCTGCATTGTCAGGATCAATGGGAAGATTGTTTTCAGGCAGGCCCTTGACAGTCAGGGACATCAGATTTTTTTTGCTACATGCTGCCCTGCCAAACGGAAAGACAATTCGAACCAATGCTTGAGGCGAAGTTCAGGTGAGCCCAGGTATGTCTCCACACTGGTCAGTCCTGTGTTGGTTTGCTATTATATGCTAATTATATACATACATGTATATATATATATACATATATATATATATATATATAATCGAATGCAATTGTATGTTGCAAGTTGCAACCCCCTTTTGTTGATAAGCCTATCGCCGACAATATCCTCCAGAACTTGGCTGCAAATGCAAAAAGCCTTCAACAATACCAGACTTTGCCACGTCATGTGATTTGCACCCAGGTCGCTAGAGATGATGAATGATGGTGATCCCACCAGACGATTCCCTTCCCCTGAATAAGTCTTATAAACTCTTACGTATAATATCACATACTTCAAATACCGCTCAAATGAACTTCCGGTGGGGTGTAGTGGATCGAATCACTGTAGGGAATATTCAATGATGATTGGGGGGATGGGCTGGGTAAATTCCCATCAAGTTGACCATTTTTTCATGGTCAAATCATCCCCATGTTGAAGTGCAATTAAGATGTGATGATTTAAACATATTAACTAGCTCGTAAATTGTGGCATTTATTTTCATTGTTTGTAGGTTTTTTTGGCTATACGTATTACCTATTTTTTAAAAATATAACTTAGATATCCAAGCTTCAACGCTGGTTGAATCCACACTTGATGTTGTTACAGGAGGCGCCAGCCCATGAGATCTCCCAGCGTAGCGAGCCATGGAGACAGGAGCCGGTGAATTGTGAGAGCTATGGGAAGATTTGGGTCAGTTTGAAAATGGATTATACACCCATTCTAGCCATGATGTAGGGGGTAAATATTGATATATGTTGATAAACTGATAAACCATCAAATGTCAGAGTAGCCTATTTTCAGACCCATGAAAATTGGGAATAGTTTGTGAATATCTGAGAAGATGTAGGAGCTTTAAATCCACTATTCGAATTGCAGTTTGGGAAATAGCATCAACATCCACGGGATTTTGCGAGCATGTCTGGGAATGAGGACTTTTTTGGGAAGATGTTGGAATGCTTGGGAATATTGGTGAAGACATACTCAAGAAATCTTGGTGGCGGTGGGTGAAAGATCTGGGGATATGTGGGAGAGGCTTATCCTTGTATTCAATGGGGCCACCCCTTTGAGCCAATAGGTATTTGCTGATAAATGAATAGACATGGTATACCAACCGGCCCCTCTATTGTTCCCAAACGAACATTGTTGAACATCATCGTTGGGTTGGTGCAAGATCTGGGAATACATGTGCAAAGTCCCATAGATAGTGGGGGAGCTAAGGAACCACAGATGGTTTACTATTAGCGTTGTAGCTAAGGAGCCGGGCGTGGGTTACTGCTTTCATATTAAGTCAGATATGACAATGTTCACGTGATTCATGTGTCATGTGTGTTTTGTCGCTAGTTTTGATATCGACCCTTCACGAAACGCTCCGTTTTCGCGCTTCGCCGCTTCACCCTTCAGGAGCTGAGTCGAGAACCCGTCCTGGTGTCAGCAACCTCAGATGTGTGTGGCCTCAATGTGATATCAATGGGAATCCAGCCAGAATGGGATATGTTATGAGAATATAACCAAATAAAACGATATGAATGTATAATATATTTTATATAATATATATCCTGCCCTTCCAAAACCGATAAATTTCCAGTCTTGAAGGGTAAACACGGGTTTTACTGGGTAAAACCCGGTTTTGCCCTTTTCACTGCAGATTGTAGCTGGCTGTTGTTCTGGAATGTCCACGAGGTATGTTGAAGTAGTGGGCCGATATGTTCGGCTCTTTCGACGGGACTGCCCAATCTTAATGGTCCGACTTATCCGCGCATCCATGCCTTTCTTTGAAATAAAATGTCATAAAGAAGTGTGAAAAATATCAGCACAGTTAGGTGGCTCGAACCCGTGTTTCAAAACATGGGTTATCATGGGTAAATCATGGTTATATCACGGGTATTTTTTTTTAATTCACGGGTTGTGGAAAATCCCGGTTTTGTACAGAAAGTGCCCCAAACCAGGGTTTTGGGTGCAAATCACGGTTGTATCACGGGTAAATCACGGTGTTATAACACGGGTAAATCATGGGTTTGAGGTTGGAAGCAACCCCCACCCGAGATTTACCTGCAAAAAATTGAAAAAAATGCAGTCAGTTGATAAAATGTTATCATTTCCGGTGGAGTCTACCAAAAAAAAAACACGAAAAGAGATTGCTTCAAACAGCACCCATGCTTGTCAAATCAAATGAGCAGAGCCTTAATGTCAAATTCATTTGGATCTCTTCACATCCGCAACAAATTGGGTAAATCTAGGGTTTTGGCCAAAAACCGGGTTTTCCGGGGTAAAACCAGGTTTTACCTTCCATTGCCCGACAAAACCGATGTTTACTCACAAACCCGAGAAATTTCCAGGGTTTGGAGGTATAGGGTATATATTTATATATATTATATATATAATACTGTCTGTGTGGGGATCTAACCAACTTGAGATGATAGGAATTGATGTTCATCAGATTTGTTCAGGCAATTCATGTTGAGATACTGCTTGCGAAGACGGTTGACAACTGAAATGGTTGAGTTTGAGACTCCATTTGAGTCTGCAATGTGGGAAACCCAATAATTTACCTCTCATTTAGGAATGGTTTATACAACCCATTTATGGAGATTTGGGGTTATGGTTTAGGGTTTACCATAAATGACTCGCCATGCTTTTGAGTCATGTTTGGCGCAACGTGGCGCCTGTCAAAAAAAAACATCGCCAGGCGCGGAGTGTCTGCACATGAGCTTCTCTTGACATGAGAGCTGCGATCTCCAATCAGCATCTGTGCCACTGGTGCGACAATAGTAGTAACATGACTTGTAGGAAAGCTTCAGTGCTGAAAATTTTAGGGTGGTAGATTTGTAACGGAAAACTAGCGGATGCAGTTTGTTTTTCTTCGATGAAGCCTGCTAATCATCCCTCAACTGATTGAGTGCTAAAAGTAGCTAAAACTGCTCCAAGATCACCTACACTGCACGAGTTCACGAGCAACATGGCTAGTGTAGTGCATGGGTATATGTTCCAATTTGATCCAATTTGATTCCAATTTGAGGGTCAAACCAAAGGAATCCCAAGGACCCCTAACAGGCAGACGAGTTTGTGGAATTGTGTAGGTTCGAAAGACTTTCGGCGCAGAATCGATGCTGTTGTAGGGGAATTCAACATTGGTGGCAGCTGAGCTCTCATTCTCCGTAGTAAACTCGGCAAATGAAAAAACTGGGATGTCTGAATGTGGCTGAGATGTGGCTGACGGAATAGGTTGATATACATTACATTGGCGATGGAGAGAGACATATGTAAGGTATTGCTCAGACCATATATGATTTACATAGCTTTTTTTTTCTCAGTATAATGTACATCACACACACATATAAAACATATATACAGTAGTCGTTTTTTTGGCCTGCATTTGCAGCCAAAATAGGCAACAATTTGCCACGGTTTATTTTCCTGGTCCAAGAGTTGATTCAGACCGGGACCTGCATTTTTTGCAAAAATATATCCATTCGCGACCTCAAAATGAACAAGTCCAATCTTACTAAAATTACTGAAGCACATACTAAACCGGGGTTTCTTCGGGTGGTGTGAATATTACTAGAGGCAAGGCTTACGCAGCTACTCCCTTGGCAGATGGTCCTCTCCCCCGCAGTTGGAGTCTCTCCGCGTCGTAGCAGCTGAAGCTGAGTTGCTTGGCAGTTGGTTCAGAGCCAACATTGCATGGGGATTCACCATCTAAAATATCAAAAATGATGGATTAATCACCAAAATTGTGGATCAACACCAAACTTGGGTTATATACACTTCAGACATACATGTGAACACGCACGTGTGTATATCCGTGTATATGTTTATATACGTATCACTATTAATTGATACATACCAGAATTGTACATATGATGATTGCACAATGATACATGCAAGTGTGTGTGTGTATGTACAAGTTCGATTCAAATTGTTTTTTGTCCATAGCAATGGCACCGAAGTAGACGAGAGGAAGGACAGTCATGGCGGCTTGGGCCGAGCCCTTGAGGTCTTCAAGAGCTTTGGCCCAACAGCAGAAGGAGGAACTTGAACATCTGCGACAAGAATGTGAGGACCACAGCCACATGTGTCCCTATAGATTTGCCATAGGTCGAAAGTAATATTTGACCGTAGCCCAGTCCTGTTCACAAAAAATGAGGTGGTAGTAGGAGATAGCTTTCATCAGGCTTCCTCTTGATTTGGGATTGTCTTGTTCACGGGCATATAGAGATGGGCAAGTGAACACCACCGAAGGAGTACCGCAAACAGTCGGCAGAGATCTTGGAGTCCATGCAGGTGTCGGATTGCCATGGGTCGCCATGGAGGGGGAAAGACACGGAAAACATGGGGAAAACCATGTCGAAGTATGACTCGCAATTCTCCTGGTATTGTTTCAGAGACCTTTTCATGGTGTGCATCAAGGTGTGCCACGTGCGGGCACAAAAAAAAACAATGTCTCGTACCTATGTTCAGGATATTTCAGGATATTCAAGTATGTTTGCATGGTCTTTTTCATCTACACTTCGATGGATAGGATTAGTATGTGGCAAAACTAGAGATGTAAAGCGAGGCGCAAGATTCTAAGATCACCAAGTTTGGAGCTTAATTTGGAATTGTCGTGAATAATCTACCCTCTGGTAAACAAACATAGCTATTGAAAATGGCCATAGAAATAGTTGATTTACCCATTATAAATGGTGATTTTCCACAGTTATGTTAGTTTACCAGAGGGTAATACTCTCCTATAGACTCTCAGTTTCATGGCCGCCGCAGTTTTGTGCTGGCTCTGACAACAACAACGGCCGTGGAACCATGGCGCCATCATGACCAGCCCTGAGGGTCAGGGGTATCGGAAGCGCCCAACCAACATTCAGCATGCAGAGGGGCCAGACTCCACTGGCCCTTGGAGTTTGACCAAAAGTGTGACTGGCTGGTGTTTTGGAGTTACCTTCTCGTAATCAAATGCGGAGGTTTGTAGCTGTCAGAATCAACTTAAATGTGGTATGTCCCATTGCCATGCTTAAAAACAGAGGGTATATGTTCTTCCATGTTCTTTCCATTTCTTTCTTAAATACGGAACGATAATATACGATAATATTCGATGATTTGCCCGAATTTCATGTTATTTGGTATGCCTTGAAACCACCAGGTGAAGTTTGGAGAGCCTTCAGCCGAACCGGAAGAGCACAATGAAGCTCCAGCGACCTGCTCCAACACAGCCCAATCTCCAGCAGATTTAGAACAGACGATGCTAGGTGAGAGTTTTGCTGTTACAATTATATATATAATGAAGTTTTGGTTACAAACACAAATGCTCATGCGGGTTTCTGTTTTCCCACCACCATTGTCAACCCGAAGACAATTTGAGACATGGTAAGACATTGCACGCCAGCAGTTTTCCGAGGAATCTGAGCCGGGATGCTTCCCCCAGACGTCCTGGTCAGTGCATTTGGGTGTTGGATGATCCAATTGTCCGGGGCAAGCGCTTCAGGTTGCAATGCAGAGCGCCAAAAGAGAATCTCAGAGTTCCAAATTTATTATCGTGCCTGGTATATCCTGGTATTAGATGACCATATGATAACTTAAGATGCTTGAAGCTTAATTGTACTATCCCCAGGTTTGGTGAAGCCATATGAAGCCCCACAGTGCAAGCTTGAAGCTCTGTGGCTACTGGATCGACCCAGGAACAATGACTTGCACCTGCTCTTCGTGCGGACCGAGAAGAAGCGCCTCTCGGTGGTGGCACTGGACGTGGCTTTGGCCAAGGAGAAGGGTTTGGAGGCCGCGAAGCTGCTTGGATTTGCGTGGATCTTTTCCTATTTTGCCCATATAAATCCAATTGGTAAATCCCCCATGATGGGGAAATCAATCATGGGGAATCTCGAGGGAATGTCTGCTTGATTCTTATTTTGGTCTTCAGAGCCAAACCCCAGGCTGGTCTACAACAAGCGTTTGGCCAAACCCTTCCTCTGCAGCCGCGCGGTCCGGCTGGACTTCAGCTATCGCAAGCAGGACTGCAGCATGGCGGTGACCCCTGCTTCCAACGGGGAGGCGCAGGTGGCTCTCTGCCTGGTGAAGGAAAGCGACACCTTGGGAAGTGCCATGTGGACTTTGTTGGACTTCGTGGTGGTCCAGGTCTGTCAGACCACTCCGCTGCAGGCCGAGGATCCAGTGCAAAAGAGCAAGGAGGATGGCATTTGATGACTTACGACATGGGGATGGGTGGAAAGAACGGACATTCCAAAACGTGGGCGACATCCCAAAACAATCCAAAATGATAATCAGCTCGTGTCATGCATTGTCATGTCCACCCCATTGACCCATACCGGGCCCATACCCATATATAGTCCTTTGATGATCAGAGCAGTCTCTATATGGGTGCAGCCAATTGACCGGATGGTAACTGCATGACAGGAGGTTTCTCTGTGTACATGACACATCATGAAAAACACTTGGAAACTTTGAAGCATTTTTTTTTGATAAATAGCTTTCCATTGAAAAAAACAAATTTAAGTCCAGTTTTGGATCAGTGGATCATTCTCCCAAGAAGTTCACAGCTTGGTATTTTCTTCGGCTTCAGGAGATGCTGGCTGAGGCCGGTGAAAAACTGCGTGACGACCTGGGGAGGCTGGTGCATTCCTTGAAACTTGGATTTCACTGAGAGGTCGTGAGTCAAGGGATCCCCAAAATGGATGGTCAGTTAGTAATAACTTGGAAAATCGGAAAAAAGGATCAAAAAGGTAGAAACGTGTTTCGAGGATTTGCCGGGAGATAGATTTAGTAGATGATGGCTTCTCATATTTTCCAGGTGTCCAACGTTTCTATTCGGGGGGTCGGCCGACATCTTGTTTTTTGGTCTTACCTTCTGACACCATCACCAATTCGTGTGTTTCCCGAATGGGTTAACAAACAAAGTGGGCATATGTTTCCCAGCCAGATTTGTGATATTTAGGGAGTTTGTTGTTGTTGTTGTTGTTGTTGTGGTTGTGGTTGTGGTTGTGGTTGTGGTTGTCGTTGTCGTTGTCGTTGTCGTTGTCGTTGTCGTTGCCGTTGCCGTTGCCGTTATCGTTGTCGTTGTCGTTGTGGTTGTGGTTGTTGTTGTTGTTGTTGTTGTTGTTGTTGTTGTTGTTGTTGTTGTTGTTGTTGTTGTTGTTGTTGTTGTTGTTGTTGTTGTTGTGTTGTTGTTGTGTTGCGTGTGTTGTTGTGTGTTGTTGTGTGTTGTGGTGTGTTGTTGTGTGTGGTTGTTGTGTGTGTGTGTTGTTGTGTGTTGTTTTGTGTGTTGTTGTGTGTTGTTGTGTGTTGTTGTGTGTTGTGTGTTATTGTGTGTTGTTGTGTGTTGTTGTGTGTTGTTGTGTGTTGTTGGTTGTTGTTGTTGTTGGTGTTGTTGTGTGTGTGTGTTGTTGTGGTGTTGTTGTGTTGTTGTTGTTGTGTGTTGTTGTTGGGTGTTGTGTTTGTTGTTGTTGGTGGTGTGTTGTGTGTGTTGTGTTGGTGTGGTGGGTGTTGTTGTTGGTGTTTGTCTGTTGGTTGTTGTGTTGTTGTTGTTGTTGTTGTTGTTGTTGTTGTTGGTGTTGTTGGTGTTGTTGTTGGTGTTGGTGTTGGTGTTGTTGTTTGTTGGTGGTGGTGGTTGGTGGTGGTGGTGTTGGTGTTGTTGGTGTTGGTGTTGGTGTTGTTGTTGTTGTTCTTCTTCTTCTTCTTGTTCTTGTTCTTGTTATTGTTTTTGTTCTTGTTCTTGTTCTTGTTGTTGTTCTTGTTCTTGTTCTTGTTCTTGTTGTTGTTCTTGTTCTTGTTGTTGTTGTTGTTGCTTTCACGGGGAGGGTGGTCATAGGAAGTCTCCGAGGAAGGTGGCAGCTTTCTACGGTGCCCGTGAGGCGGCGCAAAGTTTGATTCACAAGGAACTTGGATGAACATCCTGGCAGCATGTTTGAAGATGCACTGATAATTTTTGCGCAAAGAATATACGCATGTTTCAATTGATATATATATATATATATATGACTTATAATTATATATGATATTCTAATATATTCTATGATTATTAACTACGTATGTTTATTTTAATCTGTATGTCCTATGTGTGCGTGTGTGTGTGTGTGCGCGTGTGCGTGTGCGTGTGCGCGTGTGCGTGTGCGTGTGTGTGGGTGTGTGTGTGTGTGTTTGTGTTCGTGCATGTCTCATTGTGTTTTCCGCAATGTGTGGGGGCGTGCTGTAAAGTTCCAGCTGGTCAGCTGGTTTTCTTTGGTGAGCTCCAAGATGTTTGTTCTGTCAATGCCCTAGGTGTACCAAGAGATCAGCACTGATATGGTTTGGGATCAAGTACGTTTGATTGCGCTTCGCTATCGGTTAGGATAGCTTTCACAGTTACCAATCGCTACCATTATTTACAGTGTTTCATAGGACTCCCAATAGTTAGCAACTGGTGCAGGATTTCTTCCATCCACAGTAACATGTGATTGTAAGTGGTTACAATATTTTTTCTGGTTTGTGGTTTCATGTATTGAATTTCCGACCATATTGCGATGATCCTCGTTGACTAGTGATTGCATGGTTGAAATCACCATTCAGATCCATTTAGATTTTGTTTGAAAAAACACCACTTGCCAAGATTGTAGACCCCCGTGGCCCTAGATTGAAAGAAAGTGGGTTCTGAGGAAAGCAGTGCGGACAATCGCTCAATGCTGAGACGCATCAGCCAGGCTCGGTCAGTGGAGTCCGTGATCGAATGCGCCAAAATGTTGGACCGAAATGCCCAGAAAGGCTTCCAGGATCTCAAGAACACCATTCGAAATCTCTGCAGCATCCTTGTCATTACCTGGGATTCCCGCGAGAAGCTGCCATGGAGCTTCTATCAGATCGAGAGTGACAACAACATCACTCCCAAGATTGATGTGAGAGCACGAAGCCAAATGACCATGTCAAATCTTTCTGTCCACGACATGGGAGGCGTTACAATTTCAAACTTCAGAGTGTTGCTGTCCTGGTACGGTGACGATGGCAGGTCCGACTTGGATTTGTACCTCTCGTGCCCTGAGTGCGAAGGTGTAGTGCATCACCAAAATAAATGCTGCAATTGCTTGGAGCAGCTTCAACTAACTCTGGAGGGTCTGGAGGCCGTGCCCGAAAGCAGTGACCACCAGGAAGCCTTAGGAGTTGACTTGGCAGCTGCTGATGATGCTGGTGCCCGGTGCATCCGGAGCATCACCAAGGATGGGCCCTTGGATCAAGCCTGCGCACGTGACAACATCCAACTGCAGCCGGGGGATTTGCTGCTAGGAGTTGAGAATCAAACGGTGCGGATCCAGAAATCCAAGCCTTGCAGAGTGGAGATGGATGTGGTTTCTCGCCCCAGTTTGAGACAGAGTTTCCGAAAATTTGTCAAAATTGATCAAAATTGCTGACGAACCTGTTCTACATAGTGCATTATGCTTTGGAGGTATGAGTCCCAAGGATTGAATATGTTCCCCTAGATTTTACAGTGTGTGTGTAATATATATATATGTGTGTTTTTACTGTACAGCAATTTATATATATATATATAGCATACTAACTACCCTTGAGGCTTCAAGCCTCCGTAAATGTTTTTGGGCTGTTCTTGGACCGGGGTCCACTCACCATTGCAAGGATCACCTGGGCCCCAAGCACATGAGATCCGAGCAAAATGTTTTTGTTCAGCAGCCCTCGGACAAGACCTATGTGTTACAGGTGCACTTATTTGCTGGCGACCCGGTGGAGTATCAGGTGTTGGTCCAGCGGGTTGGCTTTCCGGACATCGTCTACAATCTACCAGCGCATCAGGAAACCGACGAAACGGTGGATGTGTTCAGCATGACCGCTTTGCAGTTGGAATCTGCCTGGGAGCCCCTTGAATTGGACTGAGGGGGCGACCCCTGACGTTACGGAGGCGCTTGCAGTTGAGAGCCAGAGAAGAAATGAGGACATCAATGCACAGTAGAAATTAGAAATGATAAAAATCTGAAACATGTACAAATAAAGATGATTAAAGGTAACATAAGATAACTAAATGAAGATTCTAGAACCAATATTCAGCAATTTGCTCACACTGCGCACCGAACGGTGCTCAGCACTCATCCGCTTGAGAGGGATAGCGGACCAGTCACATGGCTTTGCTAAGCAAGTGCCGAAAAAATCCGTTGCGGTGCTGTGTGCTTTGACAACTTACGGGTGTGGAAGCATGTCACCACCATCAAAGCCTATGTCAAACATCCCATAGTTCCATGTGCACAATGATTTTTTAACTGGGCATATCTCTAAGTCAACGCTAATAGGCTATAGACGCGCTTCGCCACCAAAAAAAGTTCTTCCATGCTATGTTCGTAGTTTGGTGGAAGTCTTGCAGTAAGTCTAATGGTGATGCATGGTAATTAACTGTTTTCTGGCTGCTGGTTTCAAACTTGTTGGTTTTCATCCCTAGAAATAAGATTATTATCTCCAATTACTTTCCACGTATTTTTCGGTGGTGCTGGCTCAATCATCAGATGTGGTTTTAAGACTGTTTTAAGGTAGAATCCACAAGGTGGTGCCCCCTTGTGATGTTTGTTGGTTGATTAACATTATCAACCCACTAACTATAGTTTAGTGCACTAGTAGTTTAACTAGCTATGCTATATAGTTTACTACTAACATCTACCAACTATACTAGTCGATATAGATCCATATTATAGTTTAGGAGCCAGTTATACAACCGCTGTTGGCCAAGATCCAGCCAGGTCAGCCAGAAGGAGATGCAGAGCATGGTGGCGGAGCTGCACTCCTTGCGGGCCTCAGATGCCACTCAGCTTGGTGTAGAGGGGAAGTAACTTGGCTGGTGATTGGATTAGTAACTTGGGGGATTTTGAGAATCGAAATCCCCAAGTTACTAATCCAAAGACCAGGGGGATTATCTACTAACTTTGGTCCTGGATTAGTAACTTGCTGGATTATCCACTCATAACTTGGATTAGTAACTTGGGGGATTATCCAGGGGCTGGTAAGTTGGTAAATGTCCATTTCTTGGGACTTAAACTTCCCTTATGTGATTGATGTCCATTTCTGGATTAGTTATTGGATTAGTAACACTTCGGGGATGGAATCCAGGGGTTGGTAAATGATGGTAAATGATGGTAAATGATTGTAAATGATGGTAAATGATGGTAAATGCATGTAAATGTCCATATTTGGTTGGGGGATCTTGAACATCACTTTCCAGTATTTGTTGGCGATTATGTCCGGAATAGTTGCGTGAGGTTCAATTAGGACATTTATGACCCACTGCTATCAGGTGGATGAAACCGATTAAACCCTGAGCTAGATGATTTTTTGCAGTAGCTTACCAAAGAACAATGGAGTTGGGGGGCGTTGGGGGACTTGGGTGTCTCTGAAAGTGGTTTACCCCTAAGTTATGGCCATTTTCATGGGGAAAATGAGTAAACATGATGATTAAGCAGTGATTTTGGACCCGAATTTCAGCAAACCCACCTTCCCAATGTTGGAGACCAGTGATGGGGATACCTACGCCCACTTTTACCAGAAATGGGTTGGACGAGCCATCCCAAATAGGCAGGTTGATTGTTGCGGCTTTTGATGGGTTTTGCTTTAACAGGATAGCAAATTACATGGTGACACAGTAATCGAATTGTAGTATATAGGATAACTACGATCAAACCAGAAACTAGCAAATCAATATTCTTTGCAATTATGTTGGGCATTTGCAGATGCATATGAATAAAGATCTCCGGTACATGAGTAGACAGGATCAGTTAGTCAATATAATTAATTATCCAGGATCATCAATGATGAACCTCCAGGTTCGCAAAGGTTCATCAATGTTGCTTGAGTTTTGTCACTGTGGAACCTTCAAGAAAAACCGCCAAAACCTTGGATGGGCACATAGTTTAAGACTTGAATTCTATACTTGGTTCAATATGGAAAAAAACATTATTGTCGTTTTCAATGGAGAACATAGTCCCCAGCAGAGTATACCATGAGCCAATGGCATTCCCAGACACCACATGTCGAGCCGCGAGCCGCACTCGGCGAGGCCAAATTCGAAAGCAGCCAAGCCTCGGAGATGGAGCGAAATGCCCAAAGTGCCGGGCACAACAATCACAGGTCAGCGCTACGATGGCAGCAGTGGCCGAAAGCCCTGTTGATTGGTTATCGTGTTATTGTCAATTGATGTCAATTGTAGGGGATGGTGCTATTTGATACGCAGGGGGATTATCATCATCGAGCATTGGAATCTCCATTCAACATCATTCAACAACGAATTTAAAGGGATGACAGAGGGCCAGAGGGTTTTGATCATGGCTCATGTAGATCCAGCATGTGATTCTCATACGCATCAGAAGCTTTGTGAGTTGATATCCATGATTTTAAATGATTTGAGAAATTGTGATTCTTAGCGAGGTTGCCTCACTATCGTCATGAAATGTGATGAATCATCGTTTTGCATTCTTAAAGTCAACTACTTTGCACCTGGTGCTCAATCAGCGTAGAATCCACCTGTGTACCGTACCCACTGGTGGCAGAAGGGAGCGACACTCAGTGTTGAAGAGAGTTTGGCAAAATTCTGACACATGAGTGCACACCAGATATGAGACAATAGCATACTGCAATAGCTGAGACACTCACATTTTGCTTGTTGTTTTATTGCTCACTTGTGAAGGGAGCATGCTGCGAATAACAGGCAGGATATATATATATATATAATAAACATAAACAATGCATAAATAAGAAAAAAAAGGTCGAACTGATGCGTGATGAACAATGCATCTTGTTGCATTTATAGAACTTACAGCTGAAAAGAACATGTCTCTTTCACAGTTGACATTTGGCCATCACTATTCCGTTGCTGAGGTGCTGGTATGGCAATCGTCCCTTGGCTGGAGATCTTGGATTTTCCATTTCGGCAACCTCCAGTAATTCAGCATAGCTATGGAAAGTGACCCATGGATGACTTGCCTATAAAATGTTGATCTTCCATAGCTATGTAAAATTATGAAACGGTACTTCTTCAGATAGCGTTTTGACTTTCCGGTTAGACTTTTCGTTTTTCATAGCTATGAATTGGCCATTCCACCTGAAGATTCACCCCTTGCACTTGCGACTCTGAGGATTTGATGGCCAGTGCCTCAGGATTGAACCCATAGCCATCGTAACCCTGAATACCCCCATGGGCCCCAAAATGAATAGATCGAACCTAGCCACGGTTTCTAGCGGGGTATTTACTACTGGGCCATTGGGGGAAAGTGTTGGAATGCTCAAGAGTCCCTTTGAGTTTGGCCCTTCGTGCCACGGTCGGTCGCTCAATCACCAGTTTCTGACACAACGTGCGTTGTTTCCAGCATCCATCTGTGACCCCTATGGGCCAGGGGCTGAAGATGATGGTGACGACGGGGACTGGAACATCTGCTGGGACTTTGAACGAAATGACTGGGGTCTGATCCTCAAGAGTCTGATCTTGGGCGGCTCTGAGTTTGAGAAACTGAGTCTCTTTCGAGTGTCGAGTGGTCATTGGTGGTATGACTAGTGTTGATCGGTGACAAACCAGAAAAAATGAATGCACTGTGGCATGGCATGGAATGGCATTTGTTGGGATGATTTCCAGGGATGTCACCGCCAGTTTCAAGCGGGAAAGGAAGCATTCCACGTCACTTGCCCTAGGAAGTGGCTGGAAATCAGCATCAGCCTCTTCGTGGGGGCCAACAGGTGGGAAGCTACCTATAGGAACTTTTCCATAGGTGGTGCTCTTGGCGATTCTTTAATTGAACTGCATGGATGACAATTTTGATAGTGGACTGACTCCAGCAACAAAGACTGTCTAAAGTGGTGAAGCACGTTTCTACCTGAGGTTGTCCCACTGCCTGTTTTGTGCCTGAATTCATTCTTGCTCGTGTCTAAGCTTGCTTTCTGCTGCAGCGTGCTGAATCTGACAGGCGTCCCCGCCTGGCAGGCGCGCTCTGCCGGGGAAGGGCTTGCCACGAAATTCTGCAGGGCTTTCGGAGCCGACTTCAACTTAGAGCCATGAAATTGCATGTCCCGGTCCCCCCATTTAAAGATTGGTACGACATGGTAGGACCGTTAGGGCTTCTCTTTTCCTTGTGCTGAATGGAAGGGACCTTGCACAACACCGTCTTGCTGCACCCTTTCCCATATTTCTCAGGTACCAACAGGGTCTTTGGCAGGAGCTGCGTCTCGCGCATTTACACCATGCTCCAATGTTAAATACACCGTATAAAGAAGTCATCCAAAGTTCATGTTTGGTATTGGATCACATTTTATCTATCATGTTTGGGGTGTTTATTGGTATTTATATAGAACTATGTACCCTCTGGATCCCTTTGGTAATTTGACATCGCCATGGAAAATTAGCCACGTGTAGATGATTTCCCATGGCTACATGCACATGAGCGTTTTCCATAGTGCAGGAGATGGACCCTTTGCTGGGGATGCTGGAGCTTCAATGTCACCCGTTCAACGCTAAGTTTGCAGGTAGACACCACATGACACCACCAGCTTCGGTTCATGGAGCATGGATTTCACCGGTGATGTTTTGTTTTCTGAATTTTCTAGGAGAAGTTTTCCAAATGCGGATTTTCCATGAATTCCACATGTATATAATCGTATACATATACAATGAATTATTATATACAACATATAATTAATCATAGCATACTTAGATGTACATGATTGTAATATATATATATACACATATGCGTATATAGTAAATAAACATATATATATATTATATTATATATATATTGTATAATCATATGTTTCCCATATTGCTGGCATGCTGCTGGCCAGCTTGACGCTAGCGGAGCTTTTTCTCTTGATCCCAGGTGTCAACTCGGCCCTGGTGGACGCAGCCAGTGGCTGGAACACCAAGCGCAGCGCAGCAAGGGCCGCCATGCTGGGGGTTGTCTATATCTATATAGATACATACGTGTTATGATAAGGTGCATAATATGTGCGCATATTTATATATATATACACATACATACATGCATATATATATATATACACATAAATTTCACGCATATTTATATTATGATAAAATATTATCATCACCGTAAAGTCAGCTGGTTCGTGCGGGATAGAGTTTCATGGGCCGAAGCCGCGGGAGAGTGCAAGTGGTGGCCCTTTCCAACCGTTTTCAACTCCACCTTCACAATCCTTCACACCAACAGCAAGATACGATGCCGGAGGGGGATTCCACATGAAAATACGGGAGATCTCCACAAGATTGCTCCAGAACTCCTTCAGGGTAGCCGCCAGCTGCAGGTGTCCACAGTTTCCGGAGACGGGCCGTACATGGGCGACGGAGTCTTGGTGATGCCAAGTGGTTTTTTGGGGAGCTTCAGAAAAGTCAAGGCGTATAGCATAGCAATGGCAAGTACATTGGCACTGGTTTTGGGATGTTTTGAAATGTGGTAATGGGTGGTTTGATATTTTTGTACCGTGTTGTATGGTTTTGGAGCACCCCCACCTTCACGAAACACTCATATGGTCGAACGTGGTCACATGAAGATGGCTGGCTGAGTGAATGCCAGCATGGGTTGTGCAGATGGGATGGAGATAGGTCAAAACTACACGTAATATGCCGTTTTGATAGAGGCTGTGTAACTCTTTGTATTTGTATATCCATTTCCCATTTCTATAATAGTAAAAGATAGCTATATCTATACATATGATTTGAAACGGCAGCTCCCAAAAAGCAAGCATCAATTGGCAAAATCCCACTAGAATAGTGATGTATATGATCCTTTTCTATGTATCTTCATGGGGCTCATTGCATGTGAAGCGGTTATGGCAGCTCCATCGCTGAGGCGATGCTGGAGCTCCGCGACCTGTGCGATTGACAGAGCTTCCAGCTGCACTTCCTTTCCAGGCAACGAATCGTTGACAGGTGACCCATGGTGACCCCCTGAAAAGCGGAGATTCGATGGGAACACGCTTGGGAATTCGACCAACTTCACTTGATAACTTGTCGTTAAACAAATGTATGGAAATGAATATGTAAATATGGCAATAGAGAGATGGAATTAAGCAACAAAGCCATATGGGTTTTAAAACCAACATGTTTTTGGGCGGCACAAGGCCCCATAGTAAAGGTTCATTGGTAGGGAGATGTAGGGAGTATTAACAACCAACAACCACTGATAAGGGCGGATCTTAACCATCATCTAAGTTTATCTATTTTTTTGGGCGGGGCTGGTTCAATAAGCTGGCTATTGCCTGGATGTGCCGGCCTGGAGGATTGCAACTTCTCAAGAGGAACAGATTTTCTCGGGATCATGTTGCACTTCCAGTGGTGTTTTAGCTAGGTGGATCACTTTTATTCTTTACCTGAAAGAAACAGGTGGCATGAAGTTCCTTGCTGATAGTGGTGTTGTAGATGTCACATTAGCCAACCGACCAACCACCCAAAAAAAAATCGCGCACATAGGGGACATCAAAAGTTCAATGGCCTTCAAATCAGGTTTCGGATTTATCTTCAACAACTTGTCCAAGTAGCTATCACAATTGTCACAATTTTTTTTAACTTGTTTTCAGGAAAAAATAACATGCTCATTTTATTCCCCACGGCTGATAGCTACAGTGCATCCTATACCATTGCTATCATCATTCAATCCCTCCCACTATCTCCCACTCAATATTACAATCCCATCCCCCTAATGTTGCACATCCATAAGTGGTCCCAAACATATCCAAATATGCCAAAAACCTCTATTGACTCTATTGAACCATGGTTTCATATATAGAAAGATTGTAAAAGTATGAGGGAAAAGGGATGATATAACCCTTGGTTTCCAAGTTGGATCTATTTCTGGATGTCAATCTCTGCCAGGGCTTGATACCTCCACCCCCTCCACCGGGACCCCCATTTGGCGCGCTTCCCGAAGCTGACGTGCTGGGGACCCTAGTGGAGATGCTGGTTGAAACCCAGTGTTCGACTACGCGAGGGTAGCCCATTATGATGGATTTTGATGGACTTTGTGGACATGGGGTCAAGCATGTCACAACTATTGTGCGGTTCTTTTGGTACACCACTTTTGGTCCATACCAAGGTTTTACATTGTTTTACTAGTTAACGGAAATGGTGGTTAAACCAGCCGAAAAGGAGGGATATTACGGATGACATTTACTGATGTATGATCCAGTCTATGACTGGTTGATGGCTTCAAAGACGTTTGAAATTGTCCACCCAACCCGCGATCCCAATTACTTGAGATCTGATTTCCTTCTAGCAGCATGTTGACAAAATGCTGCGAGATTAGGCCGCGAGCAAGTCAAGCTAGTCGTGGGGGTGCGGCCGTCTCGGCCTCAACTCACAGGAGGTAGGCTATGGCAGAGCATCTCACACAGTACGTCTCTCTGCAGGGCGGAAAGAAGCCAAAGAAGAGAAAGGAGTTTGTTCAGCTTTGCATGTGCAATGGTTTTGATGGCAGGAAGTTAATTATATGACCCATATGATGCCTATATGTGCATTGAACACTTGGGAAGTTGCTTGGCTGTTTTCAAACCAACATCGTTCAGGATACTGTGAAGATATTACAGTTGACGCGTTGAAGGATGCTTCACATCTTCTGGGTGTCAGCTTCGGAGTTTCAACAGTCTTGGGTTTGTTGAACAACAAGTTGTGCGTCATTCATCTTTTGCAGGGTTCCCATGGAGGATTTCAAACCCTGGCGGTGGGTATTCCCTAGCCTGCAGCCAGTTGTTTCTGCAGTATTGTTCTTGTTATTGTTATTGTTAGCGCTATCGCTTTCTATCTCGCTATCTATCTATCTATCTATCTATCTATCTATCTATCTATCTATCTATCTATCTATCTATCTATCTATCTATCTATTTTTCTGTCTTATCTATCTATCTATCTACCTATCTATCTATCTATCTATCTATCTATGAATATATATATATATACACCTACCTACCTACCTACCTATCTATTTATCTATCTATCTATCTATCTATCTATTTTTCTGTCTTATCTATCTATCTATCTATCTATCTATCTATCTATCTATCTAACTATTTTTCTATCGATCTATCGATCTATCTATCTACCTATCTATCCTATCTATCCTATCTATCCTATTCTTCCTATCTATCCTATCTATCCTATTCTTCCTATCTATCCTATCTCTCATATCTATCCCATCTATCCTATCTATCCTATCTATCCTATCCATCTTATCTATCCTATCTATCCTATCTATTTTATTTATCTTATCTATCTTATCTATCTTATCTATCTTGTGTATCTTATCTATCTTATCTATCTTATCGATCTTATCCATCGTATCGATCGTATCGATCGTGTCGATCGTATCGATCGTATCGATCGTATCTATCGTATCTATCATATCTATCGTATCTATCGTATCTATCGTATCTTTCGTATCTATCGTATCTATCTATCTATCTATCTATCTATCCATCCAAACTATCCAATCTATCCAATCTATCTAGTCTATCTAATCTATCTAATCTATCTAATCTATCTAATCTATCTAATCTATCTAATCTCTAATCTATCTGATCTATATGATCTATCTAATCTATCTTATCTATCTTATCTATCTTATCTATCTTA
Source organism: Cladocopium goreaui (assembly GCA_947184155.2). NCBI lineage: Eukaryota > Dinophyceae > Suessiales > Symbiodiniaceae > Cladocopium > Cladocopium goreaui. Next base: position 1,242,551 of record CAMXCT020000113.1, on the reverse strand, counting down.
TCTATCTGATCTATCTGGTCTATCTGGTCTGTCTGATCTATCTTATCGATTTTATCGATCTTATCGATCTTATCTATCTATCTATCTGTCTAGCTATCTTTCTGTCTGTCTTATCTATCTTATCTATATTGTCTATCTTATCTATCTTATATGTTTTATCTATCTTGTCTATCTTATCTATCATATCTATCTTATCTATCTGATCTATCTGATCGATCTCATCGATCTTATCGATCTTATCTATCTATCTATCGATCTATCTATCTATCTTTCTTTCTTTCTTTATATCTATCTATCTATCTATCTATCTATCCCATCTATCCCATTTATCCCATCTATCCCATCTATCACATTTATCCCAGCTATCCCATCTATCCCATCGATCCCATCGATCCCATCTATCCCATCTATCCCATCTATCCCATCTATCCCATCTATCCCATCTATCCCATCTATCCCATCTATCCCATCTATCCCATCTATCCCATCTATCCCATCTATCCCATCTATCCCATCTATCCCATCTATCCCATCTATCCCATCTATCCTATCTATCCTATCTATCCTATCTATCGTATCTATCGTATCTATCCTATACTATCTATTGTATCCATCCTATCTATCCTATCTATCGTATCTATCGTATCTATCCTATACTATCTATTGTATCCATCCTATCTATCCTATCTATCCTATCTATCCTATCTATCCTATCTATCGTATCTATCGTATCTATCGTATCTATCCTATACTATCTATTGTATCCATCCTATCTATCCTATCTATCCTATCTATTTTATTTATCTTATCTATCTTATCTATCTTATCTATCTTATCTATCTTGTGTATCTTTCTATCTTATCTATCTTATCGATCTTATCCATCGTATCGATCGTATCGATCGTGTCGATCGTATCGATCGTATCGATCGTATCGATCGTATCTATCGTATCTATCGTATCTATCGTATCTATCGTATCTTTCGTATCTATCGTATCTATCGTATCTTTCGTATCTATCGTATCTATCTATCTATCTATCCATCCAAACTATCCAATCTATCCAATCTATCTAGTCTATCTAATCTATCTAATCTATCTAATTTATCTAATCTATCTAATCTGTCGAATCTATCGAATCTATCGAATCTATCTAATCGATCTAATCTATCTATCTTATCTATCTAATCTATCTAATCTATTTAATCTCTCTAATCTATCTCATCTATCGAATATTTCTATATCATCTATCTATCTAATCTATCTATCTAATCGTTCTATCTTATCTATCTATCTATCTAATCTATCTATCTCATCTATAAATCTGGTTATCTATCTATCTATTTATCTACCTATCTATCATTTTTTCTATCTATCTATATATCTATTGATCTATATATCTATCGATCTATCTTACCTATCGATCTATCGATCTATCGATCTATCTATCTATCTATCCATCTATCTATCTATCTATCTATCTATCTATATCTACCTATATCTATCTATATCGTCTATCTATATCTATCTAAATCTATCTATATCTATCTATATATATATATATCTAATCTATCTATATATATATATATCTATCTAATCTATCTATCTTGCTTTCTTTCTTTCTATATCTATCTACCTATATCTCTATCTATCTACATCTACCTATATCTCTATCTATCTACATCTACCTATATCTATCTATCTATCTATCTATCTATGTATCTATCTATGTATCTATCTATCTATCTATCTATCTATATCTATCTATATCTATCTATATCGATCTATATCTATCTACCTATACCTATCTATATTTATCTATTTCTATCTATATCTATCCATATCTATCTATATCTACCTATTTCTATCTACATCTATCTATATCTATCTATATCTATCTATATCTATCTGCATCTATCTATATCTATCTATATCTATCTGCATCTATCTATATCTATCTATATCTATCTATATCTATCTATATCTACCTATTTCTATCTATATCTATCTATATCTATCTATATCTATCTATATCTATCTCTATCTATCTCTATCTATCTCTATCTATCTATATCTATCTATATCTATCTATATCTATCTATATCTATCTATATCTATCTACTCCGAGGGTACATGCCCGAGGCGCTTGCTTTACCACTTATTTGAAGCTCCGGTTTTGGGGCCTTGGGCCCACCTAGGCTTTGAGAAGAAGCGCCCCCAAAGCCTTAATAAAAGGCTTACTGAGGCATGAGGTACAAATCGCAATGGCTTGGACGTGAAACTACTAAGCATATCGCGAAAAACTATTAAAGCACCAGTTGCGAATCACAATGGCTTGGACGCAAAACTGCTAAGGAGTTCATGAAAAACTACTAAGGCGTGAGTTGCAAATCACAATGGCTTGGACGCAAAACTATTAAGGAGTTCATGAAAGACTACTAAGGCGTGAGTTGCAAATCACAATGGCTTGGACGCAAAACTACTAAGAATGTCTCTTAAAATTTAAGAAAAAAAGAAAATACTGTTTCTTTTATTCTTTGAAGCATTTTCTTAGTTGCTTTGCGACCGAGCTATCTTAGTAGTTTTTGAACGCATTCTTAGTAGCTTTGCGGCCAAGCCAATACGAAATGTGACACCGTGCTTAGCAGCTTTTGAGCACATGCTTAGTAGTTTTGCGGCCAAGCCAATACGAATTGCTAATTTAACGCTGCTTCCGCGTGATGTATGTGGGCCTGCATGCTTTTTGCCTTCCTTCACTGCGTACCCTGCATGTGACACCAGCATCCTGGCACCAAGCGCAAGAAAACATGAATGGACGATGCAACCCGTCGCAGCTCAACGCGCTCTTTGCAGAAGGCAAAACGCATACACCATTGGCCCAAAATTGGGACCACACATTTGGAAGCTGGGCTGCTAATTTTAGTATTGCGGCACCATTTTTGGGTCCAGAATCTGGCCGCCCTGTTTTGGGGCCACAAAACACAAACAGGAGCTAGTCAATACGGGCAGCAAGTGTGCTACTGCCGACACAAGCTGACAGCAGCACATATCCGTGATACTGTATATCTATCTATCTTTATAACCTAATCTAACCAAACCTAATCTAATCTAATCTAATCTAAATCTAATCTAACCTAACCTAATCTAATCTAATCTAATCAAAATCTAATCTAATCTAACCTAACCTAATCTAATCAATCGTCTATCTATATCTGTCTGTCTGTCTGTTTGTTTGTCTGTGCGTCTGTGCGTGTGTGTGTGTGTGTGTGTGGCTCCTCAAGTGGCTACCCCGAACCAGGGCCATATGCTGGTTTGTTGGGAAGTGGAGCCCACAAACCATGAGCTTGCCCATCACTTTGCCCATCAACTGTGGCACTTTGGGCCCCCACTTCCGAGCAGGAGCCTCGAGAGCGTCGAGGGTTAGATGGTGCCTTTGGATGGAGTGATGCAATTGCTTTGATATTTTGGTTGTGGGAGATGAGGATGAGTAGAAATGATGTGATGAACACATAGCGCAGAATCTTTCAGTAGCAAGAGAGCTGATTCCGCGGGAAATCTCCTGGCATGTTCACGAACGATTTCTGGGCTGTAGGTTTCCTGAGTGTGAAGAAGGAAAGTGATGTGTTTTCTACGTTTTCGACTGGTCAAAACTGGTGGCGATAGGTCCCAATTGACAATGAAAGGCAGGCATGATTCTTCGAATGCTCCATGTTGGATCACCAGACGCAGGGCACCCACTGACTTGTACGTTTGGGATACTGTAGATGTTGAGGTCATTCAGATCAGGCTAGTCTCCTCACATTTTAGATTTCACATGATTTCACCGATTTCACTTCTGTTTTACAAATTGGTTTAGTATCAGTCAATATCGTTTAGCAGCAGGGCAGGGCACATGGCTACAGATGCCTAAGGTGGAAGAGAGGATGACATTGCAAGAGAGATTGAAGCCCTGTTGAATCGTCCTGGCGCAAATCTGCAAAAGGCGTCAGCGCAGTGGGTGGACAGTTTGGGGAGACTCCGGTCACCCTGTACCATACGCCAAGAGAAAACCCGCCTGATAAGGTCAACCTCACACTGTGTTATTGTTTTTTCACAGAGAAAAATGACTCTAGGAGTGCTAGTGCAAGTACATAGTCGAAGCTTTGTCACTGACATGTTTCAATCACGATTGTTGCAGCTTGTGATCTTGAATTGCATACTGTAGCAAGATTCTCATCCAAGGCAATCAGGCAATCAGCATTACCTTTGCATCATCAGTTTTGTCAATGTCATGCAATAACTTGTTATTAGCATACCTTCAACATCCTTCAATTCCCGAGCATACTGATTGAATGCACCAAAAAAAATTTCAAGAAAAGTAGGAAACCACCGTTGTTCCATCCAGTTGTCCCCCTTCGGTCATATCTCTATTTTTGCTGCTGAAATCCCTGCTCTTTTTGGTGAACTCTTTTTGTAGTAGCTAGCTGCTCGCTTCTTTGTGCTTGAGTCTTAAGTCTCAGATTCACTTGCCCACTGGAACGCGCTTACAAATATTCTGATTGCAGTGAAATCAGCACGATCCATCAAACTCTACATGGTGTTAGCTCGCAATTTTTGCTGAATCCCACTTTTCTCTCTGGTTTTTTGAAGGGCGGTAAATCCCATTCTTGTTGGTTAAATCATTATTTTTTGTGGTAAGGTCCTCATTCTAATCGTAAATTCCATATGTTCTTGGTTAAATCCCAATTTTTCTTGGTAAATCCCCGAGTCTTATTGCAAAATTACCGCCTCCCCCATTCTTTTTGGCGGAAAATCCCCCAGTTCTGATGTGTTTTGAAGGCCGATTTCGACAGCGGAGTGCGGCGATATTTGGGCGCTCTACGTGGATGCCAAAATGGCCCGCGGGGACCTTATTGGCAATGAAAGAGGCTTTCATGCTGGGTCCATTTTGATGTCTATATGGGTATGGGTCAATACCTATTAATACCATTTTTAGTAGGATGAACATCCATTTACCAGCTATTTTGATGTTCACCAGGGGTACAAGGTTTTGACACACTGCCATATTGTATAGTAATTATAGTAGGTTTCCTACAATGGTGGTACCGCAAAGGGGGTGGTTTATAATGGAACATCCTATTAAGATGGATGGTTTGGGGGTAATTACCCCGAGTTCAGGACGCTTCCATGTGTATGATTGATTTTGTGATACTTCAAACATCTTCAAACATCTTCATACCATGCGGAGGTTTCTCAAAAATGTGGCAGCCTTTTGTACAATAATCATTTTTGTTGGAGGATTTTGGGGTCCCAAGTTTAGCAACACCCTCATATTTTTTTGGATGTTGAACATATGTTGATGATTTCGGTTTGATTGGATTCACCAGTTTTGGGTCATACCGGTTCTCAGATGTTATGCTTTGCTTAGTCGTTGATCACCCTTGAACAGGTATAACCAATAGAGGAAATGAGGAAATACGACGGGGACCCTGTTGGAATACTGGCTCAATCCAACACCATCACGATCTCGCCAAACATTGATGCTTAGTGGAAAGGCACCCACTCCGGGACCATCACGGCTTTTCAGTTTCACGCACATCAAGTACCAAATGCCATGCATAGGAATGGCTGGCAGGGCTGAAAGTCACAATGGCCACAGACGCACAGCCACAGCAAAAAGAGACATACTTAGGAATTGGGCCGGAATTGGGGTAGAATGGAACAAACACTTGTTGGATGATGTTGTGTATGCATTCACTGTCACGTTTGAGGCAGAAAGTGAAGGATGCAATGGCGGGTGGCTTAGCCACTGCTGGACATAGTGCAAGATGGCGACACGGATTGATCAGAATGCTGAAACTGACTGGCCTTCAGAGCATCCAAACCAGCCTTGACAAATGTTTTACTGCCACATACTGCCACTATATATATATATATTATAGAATATAGGGGTATATACAGTATATATATATATACACATGTTATATATATATATATACACATGTTATATATATATAAATCTATATTATACGCATGATATTGTGTGTATATTATGTGCAGTATGCACATATATATATATATGTGAGCTGATATAAACAAATAAATAAATAAATATATGTACACATGGATTTATATGACCTTTCTGCCCAGATTTGACTGTGGTAATTAGGAGCCATCATGAAATCAATGTCACCCCCAAGACTGGATAAGACTGGCTCGAAGTTGTAGGCCTGTAGAAGCAATTTGTATATTCAGGATGTCGAAGACCAGCCCTAGATCAGTAGGGTTTTAGATCAGTAGGGCTTTTAGCATTCCCAAAAAATCAGAAAGTATTTTTGCGACATTTGACTGACCTTCATTCAAGCGTTTTGATCCCGGCTTGTGCCAAGGAAATGCTGCATACCTACACATCACAGAAGTCGCGTGCAGCGGTGAAGAATTGGCCTGCCTATTTGTGGCTTGGTGGATAGAAATGCCACCGGAAAAAAGGCATGTGCATGCCTTTCACACTACCCTCTGGTAATTTAACATAGCTATTGAAAATCACCATTTTTAATGGGAAAATCCACTATTAATGGTCATTTTCAATAGCTACGTTAAATTACCAGAGGGGTGGGCCTGGACGATCTTCATTGACTTGGTCTTGAGTGACTACAGGGAAGCTTTTTTGGATGTCGATTCAGTTGGGTTGGATAAAATGATCCTCAGCGGAGAGCTGAAACTCCCAAGAAGATTCCGAATCACGGAAAGGCGTACAACAATAGATATGACTTTAGGATATTCTAAGATGATGATGATGATGATGATGATGATGATGATGATACCCAATAAGCTTGAAGCGCCTCTTCAGGCTTACTTTGCTGAAGCGGTTTGAGCCTGGTGCTTTGAACCCAAAGAGGCATGAGTTTCAATGCCCTGGACATTGTTTGAATGGACTTGTTGTGACTAAGGCAGGGGTGACCTGTTCCGTCTATAGGGTTCATTGGAGTGTCAACAAACTTGAGCATTCAATTCATTAAGACTTAGACTTGTTTCCTTTTCTTCCTGAACTCTGCGATTCTTTGGGGCCCTGTCGTGAAAAGAGACTGCTCATATCACTCAGAGTTGGCCCAGTGACAGTGTCTAAAAATCTGAAACCCCAAATTCCCAAGGATCATATATGATATATGCATATGCTGTTTATATCTATCTATCTATCTATCTATCTATCTATCTATCTATCTATCTATCTATGCGAATAGAGTGTAGGCTACGGACCATTGTACACTACCACATAATTCAGCCCTCAAAGATCCACAGCCAAGGGGTACATCAACTCGCCCCTTTGGCTCAAGGACCACTGCAGGAACCGGAACAAAGAATTGCAATGCCGAAGCCGCTACCCGTGTGACGTCACCACTGAAACACCCACTTCAGGATCAAGTACCAGAACATAATCGGGGAGACAACCTCCGATTCGCAGGTTATCAGCCGTAGGACTCCTACGGAGCCTACGAGCGGGTAGCCGCGGGCCTTACAGATGACTGAACAGGATAGCAGCGATAACGCATTTTCTTTCTCTGGACATGCCGTCGCACCAGCTGCCGGCACGCAGTCAAATTCTTCACAGAGTATCGACACTGGTGGAAGCGATGCCTCAGAATTGAGAACAAGCCAACCCAGGCGACATCTGGTTGCTCCTAGAGGGAGACAAATTTCGACAATGCAAGCAATTGAAGATAGGGACAGCACACCTGGAAAGAGAAGATCATCTGCACGACAATTGTCGCCTCCGATGACTCCGAGGACTAAGGCAAAGACTACGTCTTCGAATCCGCCTTCACCGATTCAGGACGCTACTCCATCAGGGACAGGATCTTATCAGCAAGTGAATGCCCCGTCAAGTGGTAGCGACATCTTCACTGCCTATCAGAGTGAACTAGCCGAATACAAAACATCACTGGAAAAGGCCACTGAAGAAGAATCTGTACTTCAGGCAAGATTGAGCGAGACGACAGCATATGCCTATCAACAATTTAATTTCCTGGAGAGCACCACTCATCAAGAGATGATGTCGATGACCGAACAACTCCAGATGCTAAACTTCGAGTTACAGGCTGCACAACAAGAAGACGAAGGTGCGACCTACAGGATCGAAGAGTTGGAAAGGTATCAGACTATGTCGAATGAAGCTGCATCTCATTTGGAATTCAAATATTCACGACTACGTTCGGAATTCGATGAACAAATGGGACAAGCGAACGCAATTATGGTGCACGTGGGCGCTGATGCGAATGCTCACATCAATCAACTCAGACTGGAACTGGAAAACGCAGAGATGAATGCCAAGCAGGAAGCTCTAGCGGTCGGCTATGCTAACGACCAGACATGTGCTTTACAGATCGAGATGCTCGAGGTTGCCAATCAGAACCAGACGATGAAGCACACCATGGCCATGAACGTCAGACGACTGGAAACTGAGCTCGATGCTGCTGACATGAAGAGGGACGAGATCATGAAGGAGTTCCGTAGTAACATAAGATCTGAACATGACCGTTATGCAGAATGTGAACATCACTTAGCTTTGGAAGAATCGCAACTTCGATTACAGGTGATCCACAGTGAGAACTTACAATCTCGACTAGCGATTTCTGAGAACAGGGTTTCTGAAGAATCTCTAGCTGAATCAGGTGGCATGCGGGACATGAGGATAATGGGACTACGTTCTGAACTACACATGGAACAAAGTCTTTTAGATCGAATGCAACAGCAACTGACTGAATCGAAGAATCGGTATCATGAACTTTCCTGTCAACAAGCCAGAAGATCTTCACCGAGCAGATCACCGCATGGAGGACCTCTATACGAGATGTACATGCAAGCCGTGCGTGAACGTGACAGCTTGAAAGAATCCAAGGCCGAAGTTGACAAGTTGTACTTACAGAACAGAGCTGAACTCATTGACACTGAGGACCTGCTCAAAGTCTTCCAGCGAAACTTCGATGAAACTGGTAAGAAGTATCAAGATGCTCTGAACAAGATCGATCACATGAGCAACAATCCGAATGTGACGAGTAACTTGTTCGACAGTTTGCACAATGAACTCAATGACAGGGACACAGCTATTGCTCGCCTTCATACTGAACTTGAAGCCCAAAAGGATTCTCTTGAGCGTGCTCACAGGGATGCAGGTAAGTCCATCAAGATGTTGAACGACAGAAGACTCGTGATCAAAGGTGCGACTGACTATTCCATTCCTGAAAGCCACTTGACCGAGATGCATCAATTGGCTAATGAGCGTTTCGCTGAGGTAGAAGAGATGTCGAGTACTATTGCTGCCCTGAAGTTGGAAAATCAAGCTCATTATTCCTCATCAATGAATAGACCGACTACATTACATGGGTACCCCAGTAATGCTATGCCTCGGAATGAATGTGAAGAGAAGTGTGCCAAACTGAAAGCCGAGTTGGACGAGATGAAGCAAGAGAGGAACGCTGAAGTTCGAAATCTTCAAGATGAGTTGAAGAAGATGGAAGATCGTAAAGATTACTATAAGAACAATTTCTCTCAAGCTGAAGATCGTGCCAATGATGAAGAGCAGGAATACCGAGCAGAAGCTGAAGCCTTCGAGAAGCTCAGGAACGAGTACAACACAAATGTCAAGGAGTTGGAGAACCTTGAAAGGGATAGATCCAAGTCATCTGTATCTCTAAGAGAAGCCGAAAAGATCAGTCTCCAACCCTGGCCTAAGACCACTGAACTTTCATCCTGGAAGGGAAGTGTCGTTCATGAAGTTTGCGTTGCAAGTGGAGATCGAAACTATGAAGATTGGAAGGCGTGGTTAGCTCCGTGTCTTGCAGATCAACCTGACTTGGAGGCGCTGGCCAAAGCTCCCGATGTGAGATTCCAATCCATTGATGCCAAGCTCTCCAATGCCTTGAGGAAAGTCATTGACAATGCTGGGGACAAGTCCATGCAAGTGAAGTATGACATGTCCATGAAGAACCAATTGTATGGGAGAAGTGGGGACTTCATCAAGGGACGAGAACTATTTGCAATGACATTGATTAGCTTCAAGTCACCTGACCACACTGAAGTTCTCTACAATGCCCATCATTTGTATATGTTCAACTACTATGGAGATGATCAACTTGAGGCCTTCTACAACAAGTGGCTTGACATCGTATACAATATGAAACATGATGATCTGCCTTCCAACAATTCCCTGCGTGACACGTTGTTCCGGAAGATTGAACATTCAAAACTTATGGCCTTCGATATCAACCGATACAAAACCTTTGATGAAGGGCATCATGAGAAGACCTATGCTTACCTAACTGGTATGATCAAGGGATACATAGCACGAGGGAAGCAAGAACGACTGTTGAAAGATAGAGAACGTGCAGTGAAACTGTCATTGTCCTCTAACAAGACGACACCTGCCTTAGAAGATGCAGACAAGCCTGCCGCTCCCGTCAAGACCAAGAAGGAGAATGAAGCGGCCGCATCGTCTACAGGTGATCCTCCCAAACGTCCTAAGGCGAAAGCGAAGAGTGAAGCTGCATCGGTACTTCCTACACCTTCTCCGAAATCCCATGCCGACAAGAACAACAAGAAAGGGAAAGGTGGGAAGGGAAGATCATCTTCACCCGTTGACAAGAAGAAGATTTTCTGTAACTACTTCTTCAATAAAGGAGGATGCAACAAAGGGGACAAATGTCTTTACAGTCATTCTCAGAAGGTCTATGATGCCAAGATGAAAGGTAAGAAAGGCAGAAGCGGAAGTCGAGATTCATCAAGAGGGAAAGGTAGAGGAAGTTCATCTTCAGCTGGACCCAAAAAGAAGGTATGTTGGAATTGGCAAGAAGGTACCTGCAAGTTCGGAAACAAATGTAAATTCCTACATGCAGATAAGTCGCCTTCAGCATCCTCAGAGAGAACCAGCAAGAAGACACCAAAGAAGAAGGCGACTCCCATTACCATTGATTCCTTCTTTGATAGCGACAATGAAGATTCCATGGATTATACCTCACCGAGGATAGCCAGCGCAAAGAAGTCTTCTGATGATCGCAGGATCTCATTTGATCTGGAACCTGAGGTGCACGAGATCGACATTGAGGACTACCAGGAGGGACTACCCAAACGTATGTATCGTGACCCCAACAAGCAATATGTTTTCTGGAAAGTCGATGATTTGACCGACGATCAGTCCAAGTCCGACAACACCCTCGGTTCAGTCCGAGCACGGGCCAAGGCTATCATCATGGACAGATGTGGACTCCATCGTTTTGTTGATGAAGTTAGAATCATTATTGGCCCCAAGTTCGACATGTTGATCAAACTGGACAATGATCGTGATGACTTGACTTTTATTGAAGAGCTTGTTGAACACGAAGTTGGAAACTCCCTCATGAAGTCCAAGAACATAATGTGCATTTCACTACCAGTGCAAGCCAAAGATCGTAGATTCATCCTGGATTCTGGCAGCGGGCATGATCTGATTTCTGCAAGGAAAGCCGAAAGGATGAACTTGAAGCAGCGAACTTGTGATCCTATCATGTTCCACACAGCCAACGGTTCAACTGCTACTCAGACAGAAGCAGAGATTGACCTGGGAACCTTTGATGTGACCTCTCATGCCTATGTACTGGACGACACTCCGTCCGTGATGTCTCTTGGGAAACGATGCATGGAAGAAGGATATTCCTTTGTATGGCCATCTGGTCAAATGCCTTTCATGATTACGAAGAATGGAGAACGCATCGATTTGACAATCCATGACAACATCCCCTACGTTGATCTTGGAACTTACGAATGCACTCCTCATGAATGTCATCATGCTTCAAAGATCCATGACCTATTGATACATCCTCAAATCGGAGTCAATGATTTCAACGACATAGATGATGTTGGTCAACCCTCACGAAGAGTACATCTCGATGGAGAAAGTGGTCTTGAGACATCAACACCATCAACTGAGGATCACAACTGTTCCCGATATGTCAAGAAGCTCAAGGTGAAGAAGAAGAAAAGAGCAATGAACCGGCAGAAACATTCAGCAACCCCAGGAGAAGAAGAAGAAGAACCACCTGAGGGCGGCGAGTACGAACCAGGAACTCCGATTGACGAGCCTCCTGGAGACGAGACTGACTTTGAAGATGATGGTCATGGTGCTCCTGAAGATGCCGCCGAAGGTGATGAAGATGACATCGAGATCGATGTTGTTGAAGGTGAATCTAGGGTTGCCAAAAGAGGAACACTCAAGAGAGAAGCTAATAGCTTGAATCACAAGTTGACCCACAGATACAAGAATCCATATTGCGATTCATGCATTCGAGCAAAGATGAAGCATTTCAAGACTCGTCGTGGTGCATACAAGAGGGAACTCAAGAAGTTTGGCGACCTCATTACCTTTGATGCGGTGGACACATCCAAAGTCCATGATGACGTATTGGTCCTCGAGAAGGAAGTGTTGGTTGTCAGAGACTGTTATACAGGAATCATTGGTGCTTATCCATCTGATCGAATGACCAAAGACGATGTAGTTAGAGCAGTGAAACAGTTCATCGGCGCCAAGAAGGTCAGACAGGCCTACTCTGATCATGCTCCTCAATTCATTGAAGCCATGAATGAGATGAAGATACCAATTGATCATTCGTTGCCTGGAAGACCTCAAACCAACTCGATTGCCGAAAGGACGAACCAATTTATTCTCACAGCTACTTCTACATGCCTTTTGGAAGCTGGATTACCACCATGTTTCTGGAGAACAGCAATCCTTTGCGTATGTCATCTACTCAACGTAGAACCCAACGATGATGATTTGAGCGCTTGGTGCAAACTCCATGGATCTGAATTTGCTGGCAAACTCATTCCCTATGGTGCTCGTGTGAACTACAAGCCTCCGAAGACCAGAGAAGCAGGACAACTTCATAAGTTCGGGCCTGATTCTATTCCAGGAGTGTTTGCAGGTTATCACATTGGTCCAGGGATGCATTGGTCAAGACAATACAAAGTATGGCCTCTGAGTGAATTCGTACATCAAAATCTTGGTAATGATGCTAGCAAACCTGAACACCGTCTTCTCAAACCTCATTTGACTGAAAAGGTCGAGATGGTCACTCCATTGACATTTCCATGCAAGCAAGAATACGAGAGGGTGAACACCACATTGGAAGGAATGAAAGAAAGAGAAATCCTCGATGGCGATCCCTCCAAAGTGCCTCATAGAGATGACGAAGAACATGAGCAAAATGAAGATGATGATGAGCTTGATGACGGAGACGATGGTGGACCTGGACCAAGTGGTGGAAAAGTTTCAAAGAAGCCTCTTGATGACTCCGAGGATATCTTCGACAAAGACAAAGATCCAGAAGAGATGACTCTCCAGGAATTGATCGATGCCCAACCAGACCATTGGAAGAAGGGCAAGGCTGGAGATGGGAAGGTATACCTCAATGACGATGGTGAGAAGGTCAAGTTGAACGTCAAGGGTTACCCATACAAGATTGGAGATGACGGTAGACGAATGTTCAGAACGTCATTGCGTCCCAAAGGGACCTATTCTCCTGAAGAATGGCGCAAACTCTCCCAATCTGATCGGAACACCATCCTCAAAGCCGAGAAGAAGAAGTTGGAGAAGAAAGAGGCCGATGACAAAGCCAAAAGATTGGTCGAGGAAAAGAAGAAGAAGGCAACGAAGAAGGAGAAGAAAGATTCAAAGAAAGACAAGGACGAGCCAAAGTCCAAGGACGATGAGGGTGGTGATGAAAGTAAGAAGGATGACTCTCATTCGAAGTCAAAGAAATCCGATGCAGGTGTTGGTGAAGTTGTGAAGAACAAGATTACCTTACCTATCACATGCACAAGTACGTATCTTGACTTGTACGACATAGTCGATGATGACGATGTACATGGAAGACGATACATTGATTGTCGAAAAGTGAAGAGGAATGCTGATGCAAGTCCATGTTCCGATGCTTCTACTGACGTCCCGGACGACGAGGAATATCTCACTGAATGGGATGAATGGTCGGAGGTCGAGAAAGGACGTGGCCCAAAAGCATCGTGGAGTGGTGAAGTTTGGAGCACATTGTCAGGTGAGATTTCGAGGTTTTCCATGGCTACGCCAGGAGAGTCGACAATGATCAAAAATGGCAAATGTGTTAACGTCAAGAACGTGAAGGACATAGCCACTAATGATGATGAATACATCCCATTTCCAACTATGCCGTGTACTTCTGCATCAAATCAAAGTCACCGAACCAAGATACCATCAGGAGGTCTTGGAAGCAAACTTTTCAACGCAATGGTCTCACGACCTGTGGGCAGAGCTGAGATTGAGTCTAACCCAAAGGCCAAAGAGGCGATGCTCAAGGAGTGGAAAGGCCTTCGTGATCAAGAGGTATTCGACTTTACAATGGTTCGTGAATACGACGACGTTGTTGCAGAGGCCAAGAAGAACAAAAAAGAAGTACACATGGCCAGAGTCCATGGCATATGCGTGGAAAAGAATTACCAGCTGTCAGAAGACAATCCTGGACGAAAATTCAAGGGAAGAGGCGTTCTGCTAGGAAATCAGGTGAAGAATCAGCATTGGGAAGCAGCATTCTTCCAAGACTTGGGAAATTCCCCTGCTTCCTTCGAAGCCTCACGATGGGCAGATTTTTACGGATGTCTTCCTGGGCACTCCGTCAAGTTGGCAGATGCGATTCAGGCCTACATCCAGGCGAAGTTGAAGGGACCCTTGTGTTGGGTGGAGTTACCCACTGATGCATGGCCTCCGGAGATACAGTACTGGAAGTTCCGTCGCCCTGTCGTAAGACTCGACAAAGCCCTGTATGGACACCCTGATTCAGGCACGATGTGGGAACAACATTGTGACAAGAAAGTTCAAGAAATTGGTTTTAAGCCCATTGGAGAGGAATGGCCTTCTATGTATTTTCATGATGAGCTCAAATTGCTGTTGGTAATCTATGTGGATGACCTTAAGCTTGCCGGGCCCTCCGAAAATCTGGCCAAAGGTTGGGATATGTTGCGCACTGTTCTGCGCATTGAACCCGAAACCGACTTGGGACTTTACTTAGGATGTGTTTTATCCCAAGGTGAGACCCCATTGCATAATGGTAAGAAAGTCAAGACCATAACTTATAACATGGAAGGATTGTTAAAGTTATCGGTGGAAAAGTATCTTGACATCATTGGTAAGGACACAAAATTGAAGAAGGTATCAACTCCAAGCCTTCCAGAGGAAACGAAAAGCAGCCCGTATCGAGCTCCTTCCGATGGAAAACGCAAAGTTGAGTGTCCTTGGTGTGCACATTCCTTCGATCCAGATATGCCTGCTCTCTCTGAGACTGGCAACTCACGTCCTGCGCAAGACAGTGAGACGCTGAGCCGTGGGAATCTAGCTCCGCATGCAGCTAGTGTGCTTATGAAGCTGCTTTATGCAGCCCGCATAGCGCGGTTTGACCTGTTGAGATCCATCAATGCATTAGCACGTAATGTGACTAAATGGACAAAGGATGATGACGCCCGTCTTCATCACCTAATGTGTTATGTTAATTCCACATTGTCCCTCAAAATGATAGGATGGGTCGGAGACAAAATTGAAGATTTATCATTAGGACTATTTGCAGATGCGGATTTCGCTGGATGTGCCCAATCCTTGAGGTCAACATCAGGATCGCACTTACAAGTCCAAGGTAAGTTCACAAGATTCCCACTTGCTGGTGGAAGTAAACGACAAGGGTGTGTTAGTCATTCTACCCCCGAAGCTGAAATTGTGGCTGCAGATACTGCACTTAGGACTCTAGGAATCCCCGCATTAAGTCTGTGGAAAGTCTTAGCCAAAGTTTTTCCCCAACTCCTGTTTCATGACGATAATCAAGGGATGATTGGTGTTGTCAGATCAGGACGGAATCCAACCATGCGTCATTTGGAGCGCACACATGGTATTTCCATTGCCTCCATGCATGAACATTTCCAAAAGGATCATTTTGTATTGATCTATGAAATTACAGCCAAAATGGCAGCCGATATCCATACTAAAGGGTTCAAGAATCCCATGGCATGGAAGAAAGCTTGTATGCTAATCAACTTGTTGGAACCTCAGGACTTGCAGAGCAAAGAAGTATTGGACATGTTGCAGCCAAGCACCGATGTCGATATGACTACTCGCCAAGTTTTCCAATCCAAAACTGAGGACATCCCAAACTTCCCATACACGGAAACCCCTATTTTGCCAAAAGAAGTGTATAGGAAGGGTTTGACTAGTAAAGAGAAGCTACAATACTTGCCAGGTATGGATCCCATTTTTGTCGTCAAGCAACCGGTGTTTTATCGTCCTAAGCCACCCGGCCTGATTGTGCCGCCAGATGTATTGAGATCCACATGGGTTCTTCTCAATGGTGCCTGGACAAAGGTCGAACACCGTGCATCTCCACCAGAGCAGGCTATTAGATTTGATAAGTGGGTTGAACGAGCGTGTTTTCAGTACCACTCGCCTAACAAGCAGCCG
This sequence comes from Cladocopium goreaui, assembly GCA_947184155.2. Taxonomy (NCBI): domain Eukaryota; class Dinophyceae; order Suessiales; family Symbiodiniaceae; genus Cladocopium; species Cladocopium goreaui. Next base: position 1,226,075 of record CAMXCT020000113.1, on the reverse strand, counting down.
TTGATCCCGGACACTGTTTCACAATCCGTTTCAACGACCTCAACCCACCGGGTGATGTCGTCAAAGCACGTGCACGCCCCGCCTGCCCACTCGAGATCACTACGTGACTCGTGTGCGTCAACACAACATGACCGTGTACAGCATCTGACCGAATCACCAACACTGATGTTCTCGGTTGATGCCTTGTTTTTAGATGCACAGACATCACCGTCTCAACACCCGAAATCCATTCACCAGTGCCTTCAGCCAGCCACACGTGTGATCAATACGCTTATGCGCCTTGTTCATGGGGGGAGTGAGGGTGAAGGATGTAGTGAGGGTGAAGGAAAGGGACACCTACAGTCCACTTCAACACCTGGCCTATGTCATACGCATCCGGAATTGGACATCAATGATAACATTCCGTTTGTAAGATCCACCCGAAAATCCCAAGTGCTAGGTAAGAAAAATGAAGACCATTGGCAGTGGGATGGGAAAGAGACATTGATCCGAATTCACAAAACGCCGAGAAGGCAAAACTTTGTACCACAGGATTGCGAAGACTGTCCTTGTGACCCTAGGATCATATGTGATGAGAGGGAAACTGAACAAAAGTTCAAAACCAATACTCGAGTGATCAAAGACATATGGAGATTCAAGGGCGACAATCATGAATCAACGAACAAGTTGAATGAATTTTGGACTGGAAAATCGACATTCAAGGTGCTCGCCAATGCTGAAGTGATCGATGGAGGTAAGAACTGTAAAGTGAGTCAGGGAGTAATCACGCTATGCACCAATTGCAATGACGTGAAAACTATTCCCATCACTGATGTTTTTGTCCCCTACGAATATCACGTTGAAGTAGGCAAACATGAGGTTGACCATCCTACAGTGTCGGTAATCCTTTGGAGAGAAAAGAAAAACAGAACTTTGGAATTTCAATTTTCCAAATCACCTTGTGACATGATGACGTCAAAGTATGCGAAGTTTTCCCTTGCAATCAATTTGATCGAAGTCCCTCAAGCAGTCCCATGCTTCGTCTTGTTATGTTCGGAAGAGAGAAACTGGTTTACGTTCTTGCAGAACAAAATGAAAGACGCAATGAAGTTTCATGTCGTGCCAATCACTGAAGATGACGACATGCTCTCTCCGTACGGAATCAGTAAAGCAAGGCGATGCCTTCGGACCAAACTTGATTCAGTGTTCTTTGCAGGTCCATGTACAGGCGGTTCACCATGGAACCGAATCAACCGATGGGTGAGCGAAGCAACAACACAACTCATCGAAGCAAAGAAGCAGATCTTCTGGGCGATGTGGGAAGTGTTTGCATCAGTGCTAAGTGAACTTATCAACATGGGATCACCAGCCTTGCTTGAGTTGCCTAGAGGTTGTGACTACTGGAAGGACCGTAGAATGACAGAACTTGTGGAAGGAACCGTATCTCATGAGCACAAATTTGATGGATGCATGTATGGCTTGAAATCACAATTTCAAGAGACTCCCAAACCAATCAAGAAACCATGGAAGATTGTCTCATGGGGGGTGTCTTTTCCGAAGCTTCATAGAAGATGTGATCGCCGTCATGACCATGCAGAGTGTGCCGGTAGGGAAACTCGCATTACTCAAGTTTACACTAAATGGATAGCCAAGATAATCATGAATGGAATCAATGATCATGTAATCAGGAATAGTCAATTTGTGAACGTCAGAGTGATGAAACGTTGGAAGCCGCTTGCATGTGATGAACAACTGAAAGCTGAAATGTCTCGTGATTCCGAGAATGTCCGCAGTCACCCAATCAAGTCGGTGGCAACATCCGTTTGTGCTACTCGAGAGCTCGACGCCATTGACCATTCGTTCGAGCGATCGCTACTGCACTGGTGCTTTTCGAGATTGACATCAACTTCGGTTCTTTCATCGTGGCACTTTTCATTTTCGTGTCTACTGCTTTCTGAATTCGACTCCGACTGGTTGTTACGAGACCTACGGTTCGTACAACTATTTTCGCTGTTCGAACAGTTGTCACGAGACCTACGGTCCGTGCGACTTTATTCTGTACAAAGCGGGATGGCCGAAACACAGGATCTGAACTCAGTAGGGCAATTTGCCGGAAGCCGAATCACCGTTGCATTACGGGTGCTGAAGGGATTGTCCGAAGGATCCATTGCAGCCAAGACTCCATCACCGTTCCGAGAGGTTCGAATTTTCGACTGATCTCAGATGAGGACACAGCCAACCAGTGGATTAGGTTTGGTATGCCGCCTGCAGTTGTCTACTCAGCATACTTTGCAAACTCCAGACACACCAGTGAAGCCACTGCACAAGCCCTGGAGGTAGCCTACAAGTTGTTGCAGAGAGCGCAGGACATCGAGAAGGGGTGTTCAGGATGGGAGTTTTTATCAAAGGGATCGAGATTCGTGAAAGTCTTTGCAAGCAGATGCCCATTCGAAGATGCGACTGTGGGACGCTTCATGGACAAGGAGATCTATGACAGACTTGATGAGCTCTGGATCGTATTGACCAAAGGACATTTTCCCGAACCTTTTGATGATCAAGCCACTGCAGCCGAAACTGAGGCGAAGATCCGAAGCATGAAGCAAATCTATCGAGGAACACCATCATTCAACACAGATCCGAGTGCCACATCATGGTTAGCTGTGACAAGGACAGCCGAGTACTTCAAAGTCATGGACGAGTTGACCAAGGTAAATCCGAAGTCTCCATCTGACAATGACAGCTATCGAAAAGCAATGAAGCACATGATTGAAGTCCAGATGAGGCACCTAGGACATGCACTGAGGTATCACAATGAGCAGAACCCATCAGATCAGATCATCTTGCAGGATGTGATGAGGGATGTAATTGCTTTTGAAACCAATCAGCCGAAAGGGAGGAGTGCAGCCCAGAACCATTTCTTGTGTTTGTTAGCCCTCGGCACGACCCTTGAGAGACACAAGACCAGCGCCCGAGGAGATGGAAATTTGGCGAGAGTAGCAGAATTGTCCGAACTACAGTTCTCGATCCTCAAGGCCTTTGACATTCCTTTGGGAATCCTGATCGGGCATGGATACAACGTCTCAATTGCCGATGAAGGGGCCAGATATACCGAGAAAGAGAAACGTCATGCTTGCCATAGTTCCCTCAAAGATTTTACAACATCATTGACCGATACTCAAGCTGGAACAGGTGGCAACATGCACAATTTCGATGACTGGGATATCCCCCTGAACTTCAAAGATGGACGAAGACCCGACGAAGTTGACTTCTGGAACAATGAGGAGCCTTCATGGGTGAATGATGACACATCAACTGGACCCAGTGCCCAGAGTACATCCGCTCCTACGGAGGGATCACAGCCAAAGGCATCACAACAATCATCAAGTTCAAGCGTACAACCGAAGAAGATGCCACGATCATCGACTGGCGGAGCCTCGTCTTCGTCGACCCATGCAGCTTTCCGATCTGGACCCGGAGCAACATCTCAAGGTCATGCTGAACCAGAAAGAGATAAAGATTGGATTCCAACTGAAGACTGGATGAAGAGAAGGAAACCTTCAACCGTGGAAGTGCGACTCCATGCTGCCGAGGACTATGCTCGTGAGGAACAGCGAATTGCATTCCTACGTTCTGGCAAGGATTTTGTACTTTCAATCGTAGAGGGCCCTCACACCACTCACAAGTATGGATCCAACTTGATCTGGAAACAGTATTTGAGAAGATTGACATTTCATGCTGCCTTGTCATTCAACATGCTGACAGAAGGTCAACTTGATTCCCACATGATTAATGAGAATGACTACGAATGGCTTAAGCTCTACCACTACATCATCACGACCACAGAGTTTGTCAGGTGCAAGGGATATCCAGTGACGGAGGTCCTAGCCATGTTGACATTGGGCATTGAAGAGACCGTGGAGGGCGAGATTCGAGCCAAGCTCAAGAAATTGGGAAACAAGATTGGACAGTTCATCATCGGGGAGCCTTGGTTAGACAAATGGGATGAATTGGGAGGACAAGTGAGAAACAACAAAGCTCTCATCTTGACGGATTTGACTTACCAAACGAGATCTAGTTCGAGAATCGTCAATGACATCGAGGCTGGACTTGACAACATGGGTCTTTCATCCATCAAGGTGTACCAACTTCCCTATGAATCTCTGGAGAAACCTGAGGATTTCTTGAAACTGGCAGCGAATGCATTGACATTCCTACGATCCAACGCAAATGCATTTTCAAGTGCCACTGTTCACATTTGGATCTCTTTTGCAGCACTTTTCAGAGGACAAACTCGCATACTGATGCCAAATGCAGACTTCGTCACCAAATTGGCGGAGATCATCACTGAGATCAGCCAAGCAGCTCATCTTCCAATTTTCGTCAACATTCTGAGGGATGCCCGGTTTCTTGGGTCACAATCTTCAATTGTATCCATGGCCGAGGAGCTTGCAAGAATCTTGAAGGAAAAGGGCATTATTCACTCCACCAATGAAAGATTCTGGAAACAGATATATGCTTGTGGACGTGAACCCTTTTATTGGAAAGAAGGTGAAGGCAAGGAAGTCATTTGGGCTATGCTTGAAAAGTCATTGATGCGACAGAAAGTCTTCTTACATTGTGCAATGGATCATGATACAGTCCATGACCTGAATGAAGAATGTGTCCATGTGAAGAACACCGGATTTGACATTGAAACCATCAAACGATGCACAGAACATCCACGAGTTATTCCCAGCATTCGTGCTGGAGAAGTCACAGATGCTCAAGCTGGATCAGCAAACATCATTGGAGGAATGAAACACATGAAGGATGCGGTCCAGAGGAGAGCATGGTCAGACATCCGACGAGGAGTATTCACCCCGGAGCCCCTGACAGATGTGGATGAGCATTGGGTCGAAGTAACCGAAGATTCCGAATTGATGTGCGATGTGTGCAAAGGATTTCACAAGAATGATTCGAGATTGAATACCTGCACTGAGAACCGCACAAGATGCCTGAATTGCGCAAGCAACTGGACAAGAGCGGCGATCTACGGTACTGATGACATTGGGATGGATGAATTTTCACAGGATGCAAGAGTAGCTGCAAGATTGCTCAACATCTACAATGAGTGCGTTGACTGGAGAGAGATGGAAGCCGAGAAGGACCTCCGTGGATTCCTGGTCACTGCGACACTTGCAATGCTTTCAGGATACAGGACTACAAGCGATGTGCTCAAGCAGGTATCACATCGAGGTGCCATCCGAATGCCTGCATACATGGTGAAAGGGAAATGCAGACGAGACCTGTTACCCCAGTTCACTGTACAACGTGAAACTCGAACAGAGGATTGCGGAGGCGGAATGCACCGAATGCGATGGTTTTACAGACTGCTTTGGGATGGTGGAAACGTCGCTTATCATGACTACATGAAGACCGTGCTGACCAAGGAGGAGATCGAATCAATGATCAATCCAACAGCAACAACTGAGTATGTCGGCGACATTTTCGAATTCTGGCTTGGAATGCTTGATCTGGGTATTCAATTCCCTACTATGTTCGCTGGATGGGGGGCAAACCTTGACAGTTGCCTCGCAGGACTGGAAGAGTCGTTTTGGCTATTCAGCAGTTCATGTCGACCTACCGACACCATCAACACAAAGCGAAACCGATCCAGGAAAGCATACATCCCGCCGGTCGAGAATGACATGGTGATTACAATCTTGAAAGAAGCAGGAATTTTTGACCTACTCATGCAGAAGAAGATCACCAGAATGCCGGTGCTCCCAGAAGCCAACTACGATGACCACCCTGAAATGATTGAGGTCTCATCAAGCGATGAAGAGGTGGATGAAGTTGATGAACCTGATGAGGAGACCACGACGCCTACGGCGCGGGGCCCTCGAGCAGAACAAACTTCAGGAGAAACCGATGCCGGAGCTGGTGACATCGAGATTGAGGAGGAGGAAGATGGCATGGGGGGACAACCTTCAGAAGCGAAGAAGCGCCGAACCGAGGTGCGTGACATCCGTGATCGTTTTGAGAAGCTGATTTCAGATGCATTGGATGTTCAATATTGTTTCATTTGTGGTGGAAGACATGGCATTGACGAATGTACTACACCAGATGATGAGAACATGAAGGACACCATATGGCGCATGAGGTTGATCATGGATCAGAAGTCCAAATCCCCATCATCATCCGAAAGATCCAAAGCTGCAACCAGAGGCAGAAAAGACAAGCTCCCAAAGAACGTCATGCCACGAGGAAAGCGTTGGGGAAGAACCAGATTCACTGAGAAAGAGGAAGTGACCAAGTGCTTCTACAGTCAGTCAGCCTTTATGTACGACATTGGTGATCGTGAAGAAGGAGGACAATACTTAGTGAATGGTGTCGAAGTCAACCCAATTAGCCGAGGTGTGAAGAATCGTCATGAGCTTGACTTGCTGATTGAGCGTGCGGCTGAGGAATCCCCACCTGTTTTGCCGACCATTGAAGAGCTGAACGCTTGGAACCCCCTTGATCATGATGCTTATGTAAAATGGCTTACTGAAGAAAGAAAACAACATGGAAACAACTGGAATTTCAAGTACATCCAACCATTCACACACGGCCACAACATCGGTAAACTTCAACTTGCCCGCATCAACGGAGAAGAATATCTTGGAATGGGCTGGTGCAAAGTGCATCGATATGGCGAGAATGAGTGGATGGGCAACAAGTGGGAAAATCCGCCATGGATAGTCGAATTGTCAAAAAGGTTCAATGCAGCGCTACGCCACTCCGTGGGTTGCGTCAGAGACAATCGAAATCACCGTGGACTACCATGCGACGAGGCAGGTTGGGTCAATGTTGAGTCGATCTTGAAGTACGATGCCATTTGGAAAGACCAACATACTTTGGCTGGAACGGCCTACGTCAACTACCCGATACTTGTTGAGAGATGGAACAACTTCCAGAGAGTGATCTTCACTGAGTACAAGCAAACGAAGAGAATCCGAGCACAAGTGCTAGGACTCAAGGTCACGAAAGGTGAGTTGGAACACATCATGAACAACTTCAATGATGGATTGACCTCTAGACTTGATCGACAAACACTGAGGATGGAGATCGGCACAGCAGATCGAGAGATTTGGCTTTGGCCGGTGGCAATCCGTGCCCCTATGGCGCATTCAAGAGTTCAAGGCGGTGTGCACATTGAAGACAAGAAGACTTCATATCAGATGAACCCTGGAGTAGGATACACTCTTGGAGGAGGATTTCATTGCACCACATTTGACAACATCGCTCAAATCTTCAGAGAAGGACTACGTCCAGGAGGAGGAGGCGACCGCATCAATACGTTCTTCGTGCCATTCGCGCCGTGGGATGTGAGAAGTCAAATGGTGCTGAGATTCAGGAAGATTGATCAAACTGATCTTGTCTACATCTACATCACGTATGATTCCATCGCCAAGTTCTCCCCTCGATTATCAGCAGACGGACACATTTTGGTCCAAGAAACAATTCCATTCGAATCATTCGACGCGGTTTGGTATTACGACTGGAGAGAAAAGGACTATTACCGTCTCATGATCACGAAGGGAAGAGATCAACTTGTTCTTTCTGTGCAAGGCGCGAAGAGGGTGGCCACCATTGAACGATTTGACAAGCTCATTGGAAACATTGTGCCTGAAGAATCATCACCCGATCTAGACGAACTTCGAAAACTTGTCGATATCAGGACCGGTCACTTCAGTCATACTCACAGATTGTTCCCTGGACATCCGGATTGGAATGATGCAATTTCATTATTGGCAGTCACTCATCATCCTAGCAAAGAGGACCATCGACTATGCCCCGCATGTCTGATGGAGACCCCTGCGCCATTATCGATTTGTGTGATGTGCAAAGGATTTTTGGTGAGTCATGGATGGAGGAAACGAATCAAGATCACCGTGGCTACAGTACCAAAGGCCGAATCACATCATCGAGAAGAAGATCTCAAAGACCATGTCAAGAAAGCATGGGAGGAGGTGAAGATCGATTTGACAGGTGATGATGATGACGACGAGGTGATGCCAGATGATGATGATGTCACCATGAAGAGTCCAGAACAAGAGACTCAACCAGAAGAAGGAGATGATGATCAAGCCTCGAAGAAGGGCGACATCAATGATGAGAAAAGAGACTTCAGAGAAGAAGATGAGGTCGACAAATTTCTCAATCAAGAGGGAAAACCGACCGATGAGAATGATGATGAAGAGAAAGCGGTCGATGAAATCAACATTGAAGAGTACGAGGCTGGAGAAGCTCGTGATGCAGTGATTGAGTACCCCAAGTGGATGCAACGGATTGAGTTTGGATCAAAGGTCCTGCCGATCGAACCTTGCACAATTGGAGATGCTCAGCCAGAATTCATCAAGATCCTCCTGTTGCAGATTGGATTACATATCGTCAGGATCTACAGACTATTCCAACGGAACTTCTGTGGAGACATCGAGACGGCATGGAAACATTTTCAACAGAACCAGAAATTCAGGATGGACCTGGACTCAAGGACACCTTACCTGGGAGAGGATGAAAATGGTGAACTCATTGAACCAACTGCACAACAGATGAAAGAGCTCTACAAAGAGATCGGCCGACCAAATCAAAAGGACGACATCGGAGAAGAGGGATTCGTCAATGCATACTATGGGGCGGTGGTACTCAAAAGACTTCTCATATATACCCTTGAATGTGGCTACACGTATGATGACTTGCAAAACATATTCTTTGATGAGGAGATGGAGAAGCTGTCGAAACGTGACACCACAATGGATGAGATGAGAAAGACCACAGCGGCCCGCGACGCCCTTGACCGACAAGACGTCATGGTCAGAAGAATCATTGCAGGTGCATATAGGGTAAATGCTGTTTATTTCTTCAGGAACGTTGACTTTCAGGACACAATCACACTGAATCCAGTTGACATTGTGTGTGCTCTTCGTCCACCACTTCGAAGAATATCACTTTTACACCTGATCCTTCAGAATGGCCGACAATTGCCGCGACCTCTACTCCAAAAGCTATATGATGCGATCGATGACTACAATCACATCAAGCAACGGGAAGATCAACGACCAAGGTGGGGCATCCACTTGTCTGAAGCTCACATACTTGCGATTGCTGATACCCCGACTCCTGCTGATCGTGAACGTACCAATCCAGCCGCTGGCAAATCGAAAGCAGCCCCGAAAGCTGCACCAGCACTGGGAAGAGTGTCGAAAGCGAAAGCATCATCGTCAGCGACCTGGAGAACAGTTGAAACCGCTCCTCAGCCAAAACAAGCTCCAGTGACCCCGCCAAAGAAGGGTGGAAAGGACCAAGGGAAAGGTGGAAGATCTTATTCACACCGTGGCGGAGACTGGAACCATCAGGGATACTATGGATGGGGAAATAGATGATTAAGCGATCTGACCTCTGCATAGGTCCCGATTGAACCTGGCGATGCGAGGATGCAATCATTGCTCGAGATTTACCTCTACTTCATTTTGAATGATTTCTGAGAGGACTCTGAGCCGGCTAATTTAGAACCACACATTTTTTTTTGAACATCATTGCATGAAACGCTGAGTTTCTACAGCGGTCTACGTCTCAACCGACGAAGGGACGGGAAGGTAAACTTCTAGTTCCATAGTCAACTTTGTGTTTTGATTTTTTTTAATTCACATGCTTGAGTGGGATTCCATGATGGCTACGCCACATTGGATGAACCTCAACGCTAGACACCGACTACGTCGTGTCTACATGCACGTGAACAGAACCTTTATCTTTTGGTAGAGATTGTAGCAAGCCGCTATGTAGATGTGAAGTTCTGAACGGACTTTAACTCTCCATAATTAAATAAATGAACAGCTGCAGATCTAGTGGAACAATTTAAAGGACACTCCTTTGCGCGTGGCCGACGAAGTTGGCCATGCGTGGGGGGTGCGAATGGAGTGTAGGCTACGGACTATCACGCACTCCTATGTATTTCAACTCCTTATTGTCCACCGCCAAGGGATGCATCGAATTGCACCTTTGGCTCAAGATCACTGCAAGCACCAGAAGGAAAATATAGCCATGCTGAAGCCGCAACTCCTGTGCCGTCGTCACTGAACGCAACTAAACATCAGAACATAATCGGGGAGATAACCTCCGATTCACATACATATATATATATATATATATATATACATACAAATGTATGTCTATATATACCCATGATATAATATATGTACATATATATATTTATACATATACAAATATATATATATATACATATACAAATATATATATATACACATACATATGCAAATATATATATATATAAACATACATACACTTATATATACATATACGCACAGACATCAGACATATATATATATATATATTACATATATATATATATATATGTATATATACACACACACACGCAGTACCACACCCCCACCACACCACGGGGGGGAGGGGACAACACCACATCCCCACCACACCACACACAGGGGGAGGAGGGGGACAGTACTATGGCTGACCCATGACCATGTCCGGGGGGGAGGGGGGTTGGAACGCAGGACCATATATACTAATAGTATCTAATAGTATACGTATATAATTATACAGATATGTGTGTACATATGTGGAGGACATGGAGGCACATGTGTATGAGCACTGCTAAGACAGGACAAGTAGGCTGGCTCGGCCACTTCCTGTCAGATGATTGCAGGAGACCAGATGTACCAAGAAATCTCCATGGCAGCAACATACACCAAGGACAACGTAACCCGACGTAGGTACACACGTAGATACAACACGGAGTACGACATGGTACAACAATCCAATGATAGCGGTTGTGAGATGATGTGATAGCTTACAGCCATGATCAGCTATGCAACCATATGCAACCCGCTTGGCCAGCATGAGCTGCACAAATGGGGCTACACCACTTCACATGGCTGCTGAAGGCGCTAATGGCAAGATGCTTGGCTGCAGGTGGACAGTTGGAAGATGTTGGAGAAAGCTATGGGAATTTGTAGTGGCACCATGATGGCATGTGGCACCTTTGTGCCAGCTACGTTTTGGCAAATCTGTATCTGGAAGGTCTTAAAGCGCTGCTTTTGGACCAGTTGAGCATCGTATCCCTCAAAATGCATGCAAAAGGGATGATTTGGTCAAGTCTTGGCAAACACTTTCTCTCAGTTTGGGGTGGTCTGGTACTGTGGTCAACCCTTGGGCCAGGATTTGCTTAGCCCTTTTGACAGCTCGGGCAGATCCAAGTGTTGCAGATGAGCGGGGGCTGTCCCCAGCAGCACTGGCTTCAAACAATGAGGCCACTCACTTGCAGCATTGATCCAAAGTTCAGATTATGGGCTTTTGCAATGCTTCAACACTTGTCAGCTTTCAAATTCATAGGGTTTCCGCAGTTCCCGGGGTCCCATCACATGACTTGTTTATTGATGTGCCAGGCGCTGTGGCCACTGTTCTCAGCGGCTGGATGCGAGCGGGTGCAGTGACATGGCACGCTTTTGTGCAAAATTTGGCACAGAGAGAGAGAGAGAGATAGACTTGCTTGTGTTTGACTCGACTCACGCCATCATGAAGTTCATGAAGGCAAACTAGTTCAGTCACCAGTAAGATTCGCACACATGTTGCCAAACTGCAATGATGTATGCCAATATTTTTGCACATCGTCGAGAGGCCTGCTGTGGCAATGGGAAACATGCAAAGAATGCAAAGAATTGAAAGGATTTGCAAGGGACGTTTTCCACTGAGGGATTGATTTGCCAGAGCCCCGAGGCCATATCCAATGGCTGCTGCGACTCTACACTCAACCTCGCCGGAGCCAAACGGTCTCTCATTAGATGACTTTCTGGAGATTGGTACTTGTAGGAAGATGTAGGAAGCATACAAGACCATACAAGAACCTGCACATTGCTCAGCTTCTTGGCATCACATTGCCCAGATTTTGCAGCATCACGCACCGGCACCTCAGCCTTCAGGACACAACTGCGTGCTCCACGTGGTGCTCTCAGCATTGATCATGTGTCGTGACTTACCGCACTGCAAGCATTGATGCTATGGTTTCTGAATGTGAGACTTCGATTCATAGCAATTCACAAGGCGGCCCAGCTCAGCCACCAGCACTGCACAGCGGGGGATCCTTGGTGATAAATCTTGATGATTTTGCTGTTGCCAGATGTTTGTTTGATTTTGTGGATATTGATTTCGCTGGAGTCAAACACAACTCAGCAGAGATGTTCAGAGCCTCCATGTGCCGGGACCCTGCCCAGGACAGTGCGGCCACAAGTGAATCCAATTGATATTCTTGGTGCTGAAGAGATAAGCCTCGCATCTGCACCCAACTCCTCGCGCTTCCAAGTGCTCGGCCTATAGTTTCACTGTAGTTTCGACAATGCTTCGGCCTGAACAGCGGGCCAACTTTGGCACGACATGGCAAGACGTTGCGATCGGTGCGAGAAAAGCCATGGCTGCCATTGGCCGGAGTCGACTGCGGTGCATGGGGTGCCGATGGGTATCGATGGGTGTCCTAACAGGTTGCAGAATACTTCACTTTCAGCCTGAGGCATGGCAGCTGGTCATCAGTGCAGCTGGGAGCTTACATAGGAACGGGCTGAAACGTTGTCGCAAAAAAAATCTGGAAAAACAAGACCTACGGCCTATGATCATTAATGATTATTACATAATATATTAATATACATACATCGTATAGGAAAATACCGCAGATATTCACACGATTTCATTGTCATAAGTGACGATAGAGGTAAGTTTCCTTGCGATCTTTCTGGCAAAGCTCAGCAGCACAGGCTCCGTGCACAGCAAGTGAAAACAGCCGATTCTTCGAATGGCTTGGCTTTCTGCCGGAGTTCCCAAATCGATCTGATCGAAGGCCGCTTGGCTTTTGTCACCGGCAGCTTTCTCTGAAACACAAATGCAATTTTTGCACACGAAATGAAAGACATGAAAGGAACATGAATGAAATATAATGAAATGATATAAGATATGATGGAGAGAGAGATATAAGATTGATGCAATGTCAAAAGCCTCCATCTTTGTATGAATATTATGACGTTTGCGGGGCGGATTTGGGAACATCAACGCTAGCATTCCTAGCGCAGACTCGTCGTACATCTTCATGTCCAGATGAAGCGTGGCCTGAGCCACGCCAAATCCCAGAAGAGGTGTCTCACTGGTGCGCTGACAGAGCGGGCACACATAGGGTGAATATAGGCATAATATAGGTGACAAGTTTGGAATTGCATGCAAGGTAGCTTGAGAAAGCCTTGAGACTTGCGGCAGCTGCTTTGTAATGGAGCATGCAAACACTGTGCTGTGCAAAGAATGTTGGTGCACCTCGACGATACCTTGAAGGGTCGCGCCTGTTCGAGCGCAACGCTCGCTTGCGATATGGCCAGATGTGGCAGGAGATGAACGCGAAGTTCAAGTGTTTCGACAGTCATTCGGTGTATATACACTTTCCATCGCTTTGACTGCTTGCCGGACACTTGCAAAGTCGCCGGCATTGTGAGCACCAGGGGCAGCGGCACAATGGAGTCAGGTTTGCAATGACCAAACTCACCTATGAATACCTATGAGGAGTCTATTGAAACTACTTCCTGATCTTACTGTAACGTTCAGTTGAGTTTGAGCATGAAACACGATGACACGATACAACACATTTCATATCATTTCATTAAAGATCCATCAGGATTCACAAGAGTATATCTATAAATGTATACATATTACAAATGCATACAAAATGCCATCAGTTTGCTGACACCGTGCCGTGATCCCAATGTTTTCTGGTCATTCGGCAGGGACTTCCAGGAGCCACTCGTCCATAAGACGATCCAGTTTCTGCCAAGTCCTTGGAGAGCCATCCTGCCATGTTGGCTCCAATGAATCGGTGCTGGACCACTCTGACTATGCAATCTATGCAAATCTACGCATATTGTATTGCCATCAAATAGCCATCAAATAGCCATCAAATAGCCATCTATGACATAATGTGACATAATGTGACATTTCAGGTGATGCATGGTGATGCTTTGAGGCTGTATGTTTGGTGTTTTGGACCAGTCTGGATGGCTCATTATGGATGCCTAGCACTTATTTAAGCACTGCAGCAAACTGATATGCAACAAGCTCGGGCCAGACATTTGCGGTACTTACCTGTCTAGCTGGCAGTTGTGTCGTAGTCAAGGGCGAAATTATGCGAAACTCATCCGGAGGCATGTTGATTGTGTGCAGCTTTACCCTTATTATGCGACAGAACGGGAATACTCGATACCACTTGGAGTACCCGGCCCTTTTGTGCATATTATGCTGCAGCAATGCTACACTTTGACAGAAGGCTAGCTGCTTAGTCTCGCCACTTCCGTAGGAAGCCGGGGCGATGATGTCTAAACGAGTCTAGCGACTGTAAGAGCAGTGCTTCGACACCGGGGAGAAGAGATCGGCTCTTGCTCGTCAACTGTGGAGTTGGCATTGCAGATGCACAGAAATACACAAGCTTACAAATGGAGTCTTTCCCAGACCACCGGGTTGAGTTCTGAGAAGCAGTTGCCTACTTTGCCAGGCTGTTTCTCGGCTTTTCTTATCTTTTCTTGGCTCAGGAACAGTGTAACAGGGCTCTCAGCACATGCAGTTGCCCAAGCAGCGGCAGGTTAAGAAAGCCCCATCCGGTAAGTCATATAACGAAACACTTTAAAGCTGCTCAAGCGTCAATTTCACTGTGAGCACCTCCTTAAAGTTGCCCATCATGGCAAGCCATGGCCGGAAGCGTCTCCACGTCGCGCGCAGCTCATTGCTTGTTGTGGCACACAGACATCAAAATTTATAAATACGTATTATATTACATTATCATAAATACATTGGCTTGGTATCATATATGACATGATGATATATGTATGTGCAGAATATGCATGTTACTATACTATACTATCTTATATATCTTATGGCAATGCTCCTGAAGTTACCCTGACCTTTTTAGTTGCTGCACTCTGACTGAGGAGACTCGAGCACGCGGGAAGGATGTCTCGCGCGGCACCAAGTGTTCGGCGCATCAGTGCTCGGAAACTTTGCCAGTGGCCCTCCCAAACCGTGATGAAAAGAATTTAAAACCGACTCTCACCATACGATCCAGCAATATTTGCGGAACCTAGTCTGTGTATTTATATACATATATCATATATATATAATTAATTTTATATACATGCCATATGTGACAATATGTGCGTATGCATTTAGTATGTCTAAAAGTGCACTGGGTAGTTGCACCTTGAGTGCCATGCATTTGCCGGATGAAAATACGACCATGTCCAGGCAAACTGTGCGAACAGAATTGTCATGTGCGAACTGTGCCCACGCTTTATAGCATGAATGGGACTCATCCAACCTGCAGGGTTTTCTCTTTTTTTCCTCAGATGCACACGCTGATCCAACCAAGATTACGCTACTAACATCTATTGAGCAAGTACTGTGTGACTCAGTATGACCAAGTAATTTGCAAATGCCAAATGTCAGCAGAAGCGCAACTACCTGCAAGTCCCTACCTCACGAACCTCCGAATCCACCGAACCAAGTAATTCAACTGTACTGCACCTCCATACCACCATTAGTGGAGATTCCTGGCATTGCACCTCACCTGATCATGCAATACCTACGATATAAATCGATATGAAATGTTTTCCTGACAGCCATCATGCACAACGCCAAGCGGCTGGCGATCGGGCTGATGGGTTAGCAGAGCTAGCAGAGCTCTGGGCAATGCGCCCTTGGGCTGCAGTCTTGCTAAGTGCACCCCAGATTGCCACAACCCGCTGTTTCCAGTGCATTGGCCTAGCACAGCTCTTTCCTCAGATCAGAAGCCGGATTGGCTTTGGGTTGCTTGATCCTAGTTTCCAAATGTTTCCAGATGTTTCCAGATACAAGATGTGGGTGATCGTAGGCATCAGATTTGAAGACATCAATGCTGTGTTCCAGGCATGCGAGCGCATGTGCCCAAGCAGGCTGAACGATGGTCCCATTGTTTCGAAAAACCTTACCCTTTGCACGCAGTGGATGCCTGACAAGCAAATGGCACGCTTTTCAGGCTTTCTGACTTTTTCCCTCTTCAAGGGTGTGCCTGGAAGACGTTTTGCCACTTCCAGAACCAAAAGTCATTATTCAAGGAGTGAAATTGAGAGCATCGTTTCAAGCTTCCTGACTTACTCAGCAGATTCGAATCCGACACAATCAGGAATGCCCTTTCTAGCTGCTGGAACTATGCATGGAAGGAGCTCGGTTACAAGCTTACCAGGAATGGAAGAAGCGCTTGGGATGGCTGGTCGTAAGCTTGCGACGCTTGGCAGAAGTTCGTCATATTTTATTTCGTGACACCGCGAAACTGGTCAGACCTGGTCATCCTTTCGCGTTTTGCTTCACATTTCCATTGTCGTCCATAAACTACCATATACTCACCTTTCAGATCGGCATGATCAGCCCAGGAGAGTATGCAGCTGGCGTGGCCATGCGACGCCTCACCAATGTATTTGACTATGCAGGTGGAAGTCTTGGCACTGTCCGTCCTTAAGACCTTAAGACCATCCTTGAGACAACTTGAGACCATCGTGCAATCCGTAATAGAGGGAAGTGAATGTTCACCATGCTATGCTCCTGTGCTTTGCTTGGTCACGTGAGACAGTTCATCAACCTGCATTAACAACAGCTCGGTGCCCGTGTGTGAAACCATGTCAACCACCTGCGCAGATGGTGAGATGCGGCAACTATTCGCAGGGACCTGAGCTTTCAACACTGAAGTATGGTGTAGAGAGGCACTGCAGAGCTCTCCTAAAATTGCCTGCTGATTTGCTGATATTTGCTGAGTCGGACGGTGGCAAAGTGTGGGGAGAAGTTTTCTGAGCTGTTTTCGTTCTGAATCAATCTTTACATCACGAGGATCAAGCTGCGGATGCGGTGGCTGCAGCAACCCGAAAGTTTTCTCCCTGTTTGGAAGCATTGGTGCGCTACATCGCTGGAATGCTGCTTGGGAGCGACAAGAAGGGGCTACTGAGAAACGGAGCGGGCTTCGCTTTGAACCCAGGATGTAATAATACTCCGCAAACGATAGAAAAACCAATAGACAACCACGTCAGAATCATCAGACGAGTTCGCCCGGTAGAGACAGACAGCAGGTGATAGAAAAGCCTCCACTTTGAATTGGTAAAACAATGGTACCTTCGACCTTCAACACGCTTCTTCTTCACCTTATATATAGGTTCAGCATGCCATCGTGCACGTCACATAGCCAAACCACAGAAAGAATAGTGGGATAAGATTTATCGATCGCTGAGTAGAATAGATTGATAGATAGGCAAATAGAGTTCAATAGTTAATTATAAATAGATAGACAGGCAGAGAAGGAGAGGCACACCTACATGATCCTACATGTATCGACCAACAAAGGCAGGGTGCACTTTTTGTTGAGCTTGTTAGGCCACATTTGGCTAGGCATTTCTGCCAGCGATGGCGGCCATTTACTGTAGACTCAGGATTTGCTTCATGTGTGACCCGCACTGGGTATCCAAGCTGCACAAAGTCTGAACGAGTGCTGACATTTCAACATGTTCTACAGAACTTTTGTGCACTTCAGAGAATCTGAAAGTAGAATATATTGCCCAAAGGGATGCAACCTCAGCTTGAAGGATACTTATCTCTACGCCTCGAAGCTGACAGATGCTGCTGGAACAACAAAGTGTCTATTAAGAAGGTCGGACTGGGATTGGACTGGGTAGAATACATGTTACGCATGTTGCAAATTGTTGCAATATGTTCTTTTCTGTTTTTGATGTTTTTGGCCCCTATAGAGTGAACACCTTGAGCAGCCACGTATGTTTTTGCTATTTTTTGCTGAAGGTGTGGCTAGGGTTGGTATCCAAGGCTTGTGCGCGAAATGACTAGTGTCATAGTCATAGTGTCATCACCGCCTTGAGCCTTACCAGATACAGATATACATGATTATGTACCAATGTCATTTGTTCCACAGTATTTTTATCCCAGTAGCGGAAAATCACTTTTTGTGGGGGAACCCCCTAAGTAGTCAACTAGTGTTTTTTTGGGTCCCGGGGTTGACATGATCAAAGAAGCGATGTTTGTAGCTGGTGTAGCGTTACTTTGCTCAGCTCAGTCATGCACCATCTCTGCACCATCTCGAGTTTGTGTCAAGTTTGCGCTCATCGTTTGCTGGAGTAGCGTGCGAAGTCTCGAAAGGTGCCGTGTAACATAGTGCCATGTAGGCCAGCTTGAATGCAATGCGTGGAACGATTGTATTGCTTGGTACAATCTGGCTTAGTTGTCAGATTGTTTTCTTGGCCCATGAATCATGCAGAGCATTGCAGGCTGAGGGCTTCGATCCAATTTCAGCTGGACGCGCAACAGGTGCATTGCTACAATATGCCAAAACTATCACAAGCAGCACAGGCACTGAATGCAGCCAGATATGTCCAGATAGTTCAAGTCTCTAGCAGCTGCACCTGGTAGTGTGCAGGAACATGAGCAGGGACCAAAGTAGTGCGGTGCCCGTTGTTGCCCCTTGTTAGGCTTTGACTTTGACATCAGTGACTTTTGCGATCCATCAGAGACTTTGGAGAGTTGCCGCGGGGACAACATGGAAAAAAGGGATGCGGCAGCAAGGCCTCATGTTTTGAGTCTGAGAATAGTCGCTGAGGGGAGTCTTCTCCGATGTTATATGTCCTTTGCATTCATTTGCTCATATTGGCTCTCGCTGCGGAACAAGTTGTATATATGTGTTTCCTTCGTGTAGGGTTTGTCCAATCTGGCCCCTTTTGAGCAAATACTAGATGTTGTAAGGGCATTTGGAAATAGTCCCATACCAAAAGCCTTTGCAAATCCACAGCTCTTGGCTGGTTTTTCTTACTTCAACAAGCCGCGATCCCTTGAAGCCATGCTGCTCCTAATTGGAAGTCAGCCCAAGCATGGGGCAATGCGGCCGATCGGAAACGGCCAAGTCCGGCCACAAGCACACCAAGTCAGTTGGGCAAATCCAGGTCCTGTGCCCCCTGAGCGTCCGTACCTTTCACCCCTAGTGAACCTGGCTGGCCTTGCCTCCCCGATTTTCCTTTCGCCAGCGGTCATTTTTCGAGGCAAGTCAAAGAAGACTGCCCGTGCCTCCACAAAGAAGAAACTATTCACTAAGGACGCTCCTGCAGAGGCACCAAGTTGCTCGGCGTCGTTTGATGTCTCAAAGCAGGTTGGCGTCTTAAAGAGCTTTGGCTTTTTCGACCCCTTAGGAATTGCAACAAGTGATGTGTGGAAGCCCGTGCGAAGCATAGTGCCTCGGATCGGCTTCTCTGGAGGAGATCGAGGCCGTGTTGGACTGGGATTTGGCATCAACACGGAATTTGAGCCTAGTAGCCTCGAAATCAGTGAGGACGAAAGATGGTTCCGACGCCTTCGCGAAGCAGAGCTCAAGCATGGGAGTGCCATGTTGGCCGCTTTCGGCTTTTTCACAGCACATGTTGTTCGGGTACCTGGCTTCGAAGATGCATCAGAAGGTATCGCAGCAGGATTGGCCAATGAATCATGGCAGAGGATCTCACTACTGATCTTCATTTTCTGTGGACAGTTTGAGCGGAATCAGTTCAGACAGGAAGCAGCACGGGAAATTGGTGATTTTGGTGATCCACTAAAGCTTGGCCAATTGGGTGGATTCACACCTCAAATGCGCTTGGGTGAGCTCGTGAATGGCCGTTTGGCAATGTTGTCTTGCGCTATTATTGCGAGCACCGAGTTCTATGCAGGAATGCCTGCCACCCAGGCTTGGTTTCCCTTATAGATCTTATAGACTGAGGAGATGATTCAATGTCGATCCGAAGGATGTCCAATTTTCCCTTGCAATTCATGCATTTGGCTTGGCACAACACTAACCTGGGGGCAAGGTTGCTGGAAAACAAAGTCCAATCGCTTCAACGATTGCCACTAGCATGCCCACGCATGTGGGAAGTTGGCCAGATGATACAAGCGGAGCTGCATTGTAATGGAAAATGAAAAGTGCGAGGGATCGGTTGCCAAACCCATGTGAATGCCATGAGAATGCATCCGCACGCACAAAAGACATCAAAAGACTCTTTGCTGATCACAGCGGATGATAGCGGCCAATTCCTTACGATTGCCGTGTATTGTTGGATCATTAAATTTCGAAGTGTTCATGCAGATCGACATGCATCGTGGATTTCCTGCCCATAACCTCAAATTTGAGATTCTTGGGCTGCCTTGGATTGCCTTGGGCCCTCCGGGCCTTGGGCCTTTGGGATCCTTTGGATCCTTTGGGATCCTTTGGCTTGGTATTTGATGATATTTGTGTCATTTGACTCCTTGAGGTCCAGTCAGAACGAGGCTCTCCCAGGAGGCCCGTGGTGAAGCTGAGCATTTTCTCGAGAAAACTTGAGGAAACATGAGGAAACATCGATGTCATTCGATGTCCACCGTCCAGGAGCCTTTGCCAGAAGTGCTGCGCCACAGCTACAAACCTAGCCATCCTAGAATCTAGCAGAATCTACCATGCACATTGACATGATGATGTTAAGAATATTCACTTGGCAATTCTTGACAAGACTGAACAAATTTGAGTGCATCCGCATCATTTGCAGTTTGATACAGTACGGGCTCTCTTTTTTGTTAGTTGGAATAGGGCACTGCGATATGCTGTGTTTTTTTGTTTGAACTTATTTTAACCTTTGTATACTGTATGCACAAGCTTCCTCTCATTCAGATCAGACCTATTCTGCGAGGCCAAAAAGCATTGCAGACTTTGAAGCTGCTTTGACCCGTGCAGAAAGCGGCGGCGCTGATGTGGTGCAGGCTGAGTGCTTTCGATGTTTGCTTTAATGCCCGTTAGCCGTTCATGAAGTAAAGTAATGTTACAGTATCAAGTTTCCTTCGAATGATTGGCCGGTGCTTCAGTCACATATCATATCCTACACACACACAGTATTGTAATATATATATATATATTATATTGTAATTATAGTTCAATTTGAGGAGTCAGATGTTTTGACATCATTTGCCCTTTTTTGTGTCACATGTTCACCAAGCTGCCGCCAGGTTTGGACTGACTTTGCTCTGTGGGCAAAGCGGCTGGTTGATGGTACAGAGCAGCTTTCCATCTTGCGACGAGCCTGCCGCAGCTGGGGTCTTAGTTGGTTTAGTTGTACCATGTTGATCCATGTTGTATCGTAGGCTGAGAAACCCTCAATCATCAAAGGCACATATTTTGGATTTGAGGGTGATGACCTCGGCATACTTCAAACCATTGGATGAAACTCACCACGCAACAGTGAACGATGACATCAGGGTTGTTATGCGCTGTCAGAATAGTTTCGTACAGCTTCGTCGTGGGCTTTCAAAAAATCATGTTGCAGGCTTAGCAGGAGAGAAGAGGCACGCGCAGGAGCACTTTGCACAATGAGCAAAGCAGCGGAAATGCAGTGTCTTTTTCGACAGACAGGCTGTGCATCCACTACGATCACGAACATCCCCCATTGTTTGTGACGGCTTGTGATAGGACATTCGCCAGCTTCGATTGTGGGCGGGTTTCTCAGTGACCAAAATGCCAAAGCTTCACTCCAAAACTTTCCCAATAGCCTCAATTGAAGCGGACAAGCTCGAGAAGGCTCTTCGCTTTTGTTGAAGTGCTTCTGACCACGTGGATAGGTGATGCTGGCAGACAAAGAATCAAGGCCCGCTCAAATCTTTCAGCACTTGGAGGCAGGGCTGGTGGATTTGGAGGGTGCGAAGATGTGCAACCCGCGTTCCTTTCACCGACAGTGCCACGGTTTTATAGAACGAGAGGCACGTTGCTGGTCGAGCGCTGACCTATGAATGACATCTGTAACATGTTTGAATCTTTTGGAGCCAAGCCAACTAACACAGGGAGATCACAGACCAGAAAACGGCCAGCGGATTAGTCAGCAGGTCAAATTCAAATTTGGCCAGTGCCATTCTGCAACGAAAGATTTCTTGATTTCTTCAGGAAAAGCAGCACCACTTCTATCTGCATTATTCTGCAACACTTTCCAGCCGCCAAAGGCTCGCGGCATCGGAACGAACCACGCGCTACTTTTTGAGGCTTGGGCACATTGCTTGGAGGCGTTTGGGCCTCAGAAACACAACTCTTTTTCTATCTTTTTCTCAGGTCGTTTTTTCTGATTCTGTCCTCTTGTCCGAGCCAAGGAAGCATGACTTCGAAGGTGCAGCAGATGTGCCGCTACCTTGAATGTGAGTGGAAAGATGCTGAAACGACATGAAACGGCCATAAATGACCTGATGATTTTTTGGATGCAAGAATGTCTTCAGAAGCTGCTGACAAAGGTATCGACGTGGTTTGACATCGTTGGCGCAGCCTCAGGTGACCTGAGAACACGCCTGGCCACCATGGCCGCCATCGGGTGACACAAATGTGGCGTGAGTTTTGAGCTCGCTGCGCAGGCACGCTTGCGAGCGCGTCGTGCAGACTTTGACGTCACAGCCTTGCCAAACTGTACTCGCTGTTGCTGGAGAATCATAGCATTCAAGGAGGTCCAGGGGCTAGCAAAAAGTAGGACAAAGTTAGGTAAAGATGGATAAAGATTTTGTATATAACTGGATGAAAGATCGTTGGATGGCCCATCTTGCGTCCTGGTCCTCGTCAAGTTCATCATGGTGCTTACCTACGGGTTATTGTTCCTCCTGCGAATGACGGCACGATCAATCGTGGCAAGTGTTAGCATGTGCATCATGTGCAAGAAGATCCGGACTCGCTGAGGAACGCATGCGACAGCGTGTGTCGCGCACTCCTAGCACGGAAGCTTTCACTTTTAGCACTCCGCCGCGCGAGAGCAGATCATGGAGGTGACCACAAGATGTAGCACATTTCATTTGCATACCGTGAGCATAGCTTTCCAGACCACCGTGAAAAGACATGACATATTGATTCATCATGAATTCAATTGAAATATATTGAAACCATATAATACAATATAATACAATCATATAACTTTTAATAGTGTGGTGACTGTAGATGAGAACATAGTACTTGTACCAAAGAGTGAATGGGTCTGATAAACTGAGCTGTGACATGATGTGACATGTGAGGTGCTTCCATCCCTTCAAATCTGAAATCATGACAGGCTCTCCCATTTCCGCGCCATCAAGACATCCTTGAAGAAGCCGCCCGCATCATAGCATGGCTGTTCTTGGAAAGGCTAGCAGTGAACAACATCCCGATGTGTTTTCTAATCGAACTTTCCGAGGTCAAAGTATTCCACGCTGAGATTTCGGACGCCTCGCAAGCCCCACAGTCATGAGGATCCAGCTCGATCTAACTTTGTTTTCAAGTGCTGCACTTGATTTCTTTTGTATTCTTTTGTGATGTTTTGTGATTTCTTTGTCATTAGGCAGCATATTCACACATATTCACAATAATTAGCAACAAACCACAGAGATCCATTCAAGGGGTTGTTCAGCTTCGGGGTGCAGGAAGCAAAGCATCGACATGTTCCAATAGACCAGCGATGTTACAAGGACATCAAAAAGGTGCGCTATTGAATCTATTGGCATTGCTTCAATTGGATCCAGCAGATTTAATATGATTTAATCATGCCATTCATCAATTGATAGTGATTCAATCATCCGAGAAACGAGCTGCCCAAGGAGGAGGTGAAGCGAACGGCCATGAATTCAGCGAAGGGTGCCCGAACAGCAGAGATGGCGACTGCGCAGGCGGGGATTGCTGAGATGATCTGAGATGGATATGATTCCTGGATATGGCGACGCTGAGGGAGTCCTCTCTGATGTATATAACTATGAGTCTTTGGTATCTTTGGTTTTATGCATCCGTTTGGCACATTTGCAATACATTTGCCTTGAAGTCAAGATGGTAAGAGTTGACATAACCGATGGGTATGGGAGGAAACAGCAGTGTATGATTGGGTTTTATTTGGTAGTAGATGGTAGCGTTCCAAGACCCTGGTGCTGTCAAAACATACCTCTTACATTGAGTGTTTGGCTAGGTAGACACGAGGTCCAGGCTCACGTGTCGCAAGCAGGCGGAGCTTGTGTTACCTTGAATCCAGTCTCCAAGATTGATCTCTATGCGGATGGCCATGGTAGAACTTGCAATATGTTGTTGCAATTCTCTTAATGAGCTGGAGTCACAATGAGTCACACGACGCAGCGATACAAAGCCCAAGAGCTCAACAGCAGCATACAGCATCACACAGCAACTTCAGGCTTAGCAGGCTCTTTTCGAACCGACTGTGGAAATTTGGCCCAAGGGTTTCCAAACCCTTTCAGTTCCAGTCGTGGGGCGTGCTTGTGGAACAGCCTGGCCTTGCTCTCAGTCTAGATAGCAATGGAGCCGCAGTGTACTGTCAGGATCTGTCAGGTGTTCTACTGGAATGGAATTAGGTAGTTGTACTGTATAGTATGGCATATGCACGCATGTTTATATAATTTATTTAAGGGCTGCCGCCCCTGCCGCCGACCCCGGAAAAGAGAAACTCGCAATGGTGTCAGCTGGCTTCATTCGAGTGTTCTGTGAGTTGTCAGCCTGGATGCTTTATATATACATTATATATATATATATGCATCAAATAGTATATACTTGTGTGTTGAACTGAAATTTTGCTAGTCCATATCCCTGCCATGAAGCTCAAGCATCCATCCTTTTGCTTTCCGTTTTTTGGGGGTGGTGTGTCCTCCTCCCCGTGCGCGAGACATAGTCTTCGCACGGGAAAGGCACATCAGTGAATCATAAAGAGTTGTTTGAAAGCAAAAGAATGGATGCTTGAGCTTCATAACTGGTATATAACATATAAATTGTGAAAAACATGGGCTAGAAAATGCTAAGATCATCCGGAAACCATCGATTTTCCCACTCAATATATGGGGTGTTCACCAGTAAATTTTCCCCAACAAACCAATCCATTGAAGGGAAGGTTCATGGACACATTGGGATTATCAATGATAAATGGGATATGTATTGGGAATTTTCAATGATGATGTTGGGTATAATTGGATGATATTGGGATTATCACACTCTTGGGATATGTATTGGATGATCAAATTATATGGATTTTTCAATGATAATTGGATAATTGGATGATATTTATGATTTTTACCATGGTATTCATTGGGGTTCATGACAAGTTAGGATTGATAACCCCCCAGGAAGGTAGGTACAGGATATGTTTTGTTTGTTTTAGATGTTTTCTGATGTTTATAATATTGGCAAAGTATTCTGATGACAAAATATGATGTTTCCATTGGGATTATCATACCCTTCTAAATATTCACTGGTATATATATATATATATACATAGTGTATATATATATATACAGTGTATATATATATAATATACAACTTATATAACTATCTCAACATGGTAGAAAACTAATGGTTTCACCAAATCGACTTATTGCAGAAATAGGATGAACTATATTGCCATATGGGTCTAACCAAACAAAATCAACGGGTCTATCCAAACAAAAATAGGAACGTCACCAGCAACTCATTGGGGTTCCTGGGTTTAACTAATGGGCCAAGAAAATGAGTCGTTGTCTAAAAAATATGGTGCCCATCCCATCGGATCAAATGATTGAGAAACCGTTTTCCATGTATTATATTAAACAGCAATTGTAGCGAATACCGCATATTCAGTGGTGATATCGTGGGGATAGACTTTGGATAGACTTGTGTCAACGTTTAAGACGTCTGTGGACCCACACGGGCCGGTTGTGTTTAGTATCAACTGTCCCAAACTTGGTCCTGAATTCTGACCCACACATGCTGGGATGGAACCAGCATGGGAGCAAATCTGTGTGTAATTTTTTAATGGGAGTAACGAGATGTAAACAAAGGATAACAAAGGATTTTAGTCACCTATATGTTCGGATATGTTCCGATTTGGTACATCAGTGATCATCAGTGTGGATAGGGGCATGTGACAATGCCTTTCAATCTTCCAGTGAATTCTTGTGAGTTCCGGGGTGTTCAACAAATTACCTTCGTCACAAGTTGATTCTTAAGATTGTTGGTTAACATCCCATTTCTGGATGGTTATTACCAGCACTTTTTAGGGATTTATGGGACCTTATATTGTTAACCATTTTCCCAAGCTATTCCTACATTCCTGTCGCTGGCGTACGTCCACAAAGGCACCATAGGGGGCTGCATTGGTGACCTTGGGTGGTTGAGGCTTGAAACCGCCCAAGAAACGGTAGCAATTTAAAGAGCTCCGATCGAGATAGAACTGAATATATCAACAAGCATGTTCTTTTATCTTCCAATGGTAGGTCTGATATTGGGATGTGATAAAAAACTTGTATCACAAATACGTGTCCTGGAAAGGTGGAAGATTGGGTAGCTATTAAATGATGTTGTCTGTTTCAGTGAATACAATTCTGCGCTTAGTGAGCAACCACCATTTGGAGGGGGACCCAACAGGGTCCCCCGGCAAAGGGTCATTGTTGTTGTTGTTGTTGTTGTTGTTCTTGTTCTTGTTGTTGTTGTTGTTGTTGTTGTGGTTGTTGTGCTGCTGCTGCTGCTACTGCTGCTGCTGCTGCTGCTTTTCTATCTACTGTAGCTGCAGTAGTATAGTAGTAGTCGCAATGTCTTATTCCCTGGCGCGCTCCCCCTTGCGTCTGCCGGGGTCGGCGGGGGTCAGCATACAAAGTGCACAGTGGTTTCTAGACGCGGGCCGCACCAACCCACAATTGAAAGTCACCCGGTACCAATTTCCCATCGCGCCCGACTTCGCTGACACGTTTTACGGTGCACAAGGAAGCACAATAGAACCCGGCGTGATCGTTGACATGGTCGGTGCTGACCCAATAGCGGCGTACATTGGGATGACACGCTGCCGCACACGGCAGAAGATCTTGATCTACCGTCCGTTCCCGCTGGCACCTTTTCAAGCAGGTCTGCCGCTCGGACGGCAACTTCTGCTTGATGTGTGGAAACAAGAGCCGGTGGACTGGGATGCATTGCGCAAGAAGTACTTGGATGAGAGGCAATGTCATGAGTGTGGGGAGATGAAACGTAAAGATGCATTCACCAAAGCACAGTGGAAACAAGACACCTATCGGGTCTGCAAAGAATGCACAGCGCAGAAGCGCGAGGCCGGCACACCATATCGATGCACACAGTGCGGTCTGTGGCACGCGGCTGCCCACTTTGCAAGCAAGCACCAAAACCCCCGCTGGAGCATGTATCGCATGTGTCTGTCGTGCGATACCAAAAAAGCATGTTTTGTTTGCCAAAGCAAACAAACGAAAGAACACTTCGGCGCCTCAGCGTGGATGGCACGGGAGCCCAAGCGAAGAGTGTGTGTCCAGTGCCAAACGAAAACGCGTGGTTCTTGGAAGTGCGCAGCATGTCAGCAACGCAAACCGCAGCAGCAATTTTCTGATTTCATGAGAAAGCGGTCTTCTGGCAAAAACGGTGCACAAACATGCAATGCATGTCGCACCGTTCTTGCGCAAGCTGTTCTCCGCAAGCGGGCTGCTGCATCGAACATAAGCCGACTGGAACCTCTTCGCAAAAAATTGCGTCGGACCCACGTGCTACGCGAGACATGGGAAGCGATTGCAGAACACAGACAACAACGCACGAGCCAGACTATGACGAGCGAAAAAGAAGGTACACATGAGATTGCAATCCCAAACGAAAGAGAACAAAGTCCACCACCAGAAAAGAATTATGTGTACGTATGCCCTTTCTGCGAAAAATCTATTACTTCAATTGCTTCCGGACATGTCGACCACCGACGCGTGTGCGGGAAACAATTTCGCGTGCAGGATGGAGTTCTTCGGCCGACAGCCCACTTTTCGCATACATGCCCTACTTGTGGAACCTGCGTCCAAAGCACCAAAGAATTTGGGCGAATCAAAAGCAAACACAAACAATCCAATGGTCGCGCGTGCCGCCGAACGGAATGGCATGCAAAGTAACAACAAAGAAGCTCGCAGCATGAAAACTTGCAACAAGAAAACAGGCTCGCAAATAATCACGTGCCGAAGAACCACAACATGCCCTGGAAATCACTTCCCGTGGAGAAAACACCAGGGCTCTGAATGGCTACTAGCTGCTAGCTGCTAGCTGCTACTGGCGCTGGCTGCTGGCTACTAGCTATGTGCACCTTTTGCGTGCTCTTGCCTAACGTGTCGTCTGACACCCTAGAAAAACACAATTTTTCGATAGATTCTGTTGCTGGCGGCTGCTAGCAGTAAAACAAGTTCGAAAAAATCACCTCCCGGGGGGGGAAACACCAGGGCTCTGAA
Source organism: Cladocopium goreaui (assembly GCA_947184155.2). Lineage (NCBI taxonomy): Eukaryota > Dinophyceae > Suessiales > Symbiodiniaceae > Cladocopium > Cladocopium goreaui. The sequence goes on along the minus strand of CAMXCT020000113.1, from coordinate 1,197,779 downwards.
GGACGAGCGAGTGCCAGAACCACGCCAAAAAAATCCCTAACGTATCGTCTGAAATCCTAGAAAAATCTATCTAGATTTTTTGGTACGCTGCTGGCTACTGGCCGCTGGCTGCTACTGGCGCTGGCTGTTAGCTACTGGCTATATGCACCTTTTGCGTGTTCTTGCCTAACGTGTCGTCTGACACCCTAGAAAAACACAATTTTTCGATAGATTCTGTTGCTGGCGGCTGCTAGCAGTAAAACAGGTTCGAAAAAATCACCTCCCGGGGGGGAAAACACCAGGGCTCTGAAGGACGAGCGTGTGCCAGAACCACGCCAAAAAAGTCCCTAACGTGTCGTCTGAAATCCTAGAAAAATCTAGATTTTTTGGTACGCTGCTGGCTACTGGCCGCTGGCTGCTACTGGCGCTGGCTGCTATAGCTACTGGCTATGTGCACCTTTTGCGTGCTCTTGCCTAACGTGTCGTCTGACACCCTAGAAAAACACAATTTTTCGATAAATTCTGTTGCTGGCGGCTGCTAGCAGTAAAACAGGTTCGAAAAAATCACCTCCCGGGGGGGAAAACACCAGGGCTCTGAAGGACGAGCGAGTGCCAGAACCACGCCAAAAAAGTCCCTAACGTGTCGTCTGAAATCCTAGAAAAATCTAGATTTTTTGGTACGCTGCTGGCTACTGGCCGCTGGCTGCTACTGGCGCTGGCTGTTAGCTACTGGCTATGTGCACCTTTTGCGTGCTCTTGCCTAACGTGTCGTCTGACACCCTAGAAAAACACAATTTTTCGATAGATTCTGTTGCTGGCGGCTGCTAGCAGTAAAACACATTCGAAAAAATTACCTCCCGGGGGGGGAAACACCAGGGCTCTGAAGGACGAGCGAGTCCCAGAACCACGCCAAAAAAGTCGCTAACGTGTCGTCTGAAATTCTAGAAAAATCTAGATTTTTTGGTACGCTGCTGGCTACTGGCCGCTGGCTGCTACTGGCGCTGGCTGCTATAGCTACTGGCTATGTGCACCTTTTGCTAGCTACTGGCTATGTGCACCTTTTGCTCTTGCCTAACGTGTCGTCTGACACTCTAGAAAAACACAATTTTTCGATAAATTCTGTTGCTGGCGGCTGCTAGCAGTAAAACAGGTTCGAAAAAATCACCTCCCGGGAACCACGGGCTCCCTAACGTGTCGTCTGAAATCCTAGAAAAATCTAGATTTTTTGGTGCGCTGCTGGCTACTGGCCGCTGGCTGCTACTGGTGCTGGCTGCTAGCTACTGGCCATGTGCACCTTTTGCGTGCTCTTGCCTAACGTGTCGTCTGACACCCTAGAAAAACACAATTTTTCGATAGATTCTGTTGCTGGCGGCTGCTAGCAGTAAAACAGGTTCGAAAAAATCACCTCCCGGGGGGGAAAACACCAGGGCTCTGAAGGACGAGCGAGTGCCAGAACCACGCCAAAAAAGTCCTTAACGTGTCGTCTGAAATCCTAGAAAATTTAGATTTTTTGGTACGCTGCTGGCTACTGGCCGCTGGCTGCTACTGGCGCTAGCTGCTAGCTACTGGCTATGTGCACCTTTTGCGTGCTCTTGCCTAACGTGTCGTTTGACACCCTAGAAAAACACAATTTTTCGATAGATTCTGTTGCTGGCGGCTGCTAGCAGTAAAACAGGTTCCAAAAAATTTACCTCCCGGGGGGAAAACACCAGGGCTCTGAAGGACGAGCGAGTGCCAGAACCACGCCAAAAAAGTCCCTAACGTGTCGTCTGAAATCCTAGAAAAATCTAGATTTTTGGTACGCTGCTGGCTACTGGCCGCTGGCTGCTACTGGCACTGGCTGCTAGCTACTGGCTATGTGCACCTTTTGCGTGCTCTTGCCTAACGTGTCGTCTGACACCCTAGAAAAACACAATTTTTCGATAGATTCTGTTGCTGGCGGCTGCTCGCAGTAAAACAGGTTCGAAAAAAGCACCTCCCAGAGGGGAAAACACCAGGGCTCTGAAGGACGAGCGAGTGCCAGAACCACGCCAAAAAAGTCCCTAACGCGTCGTCTGAAATCCTAGAAAAATCTCGATTTTTTGGTACGCTGCTGGCTACTGGCCGCTGGCTGCTACTGGTGTCGTCTGGCACCCTAGAAAAACTCAATTTTTCGATAGATTCTGTTGCTGGCGGCTGCTAGCAGTAAAACAGGTTCGAAAAAATCACCTCCCGGGGGGGAAAACACCAGGGCTCTGAAGGACGAGCGAGTGCCAGAACCACGCCAAAAAAGTCCCTAACGTGTCGTCTGAAATCAGGTTCGAAAAAATTACCTCCCGGGGGGGAAAACACCAGGGCTCTGAAGGACGAGCGAGTGCCAGAACCACGCCAAAAAAGTCCCTAACGTGTCGTCTGAAATCCTAGAAAAATCTAGATAGATTTTTTGGTACGCTGCTGGCTACCGGCTGCTACTGGTGTCGTCTGACACCCTAGAAAAACTCCATTTTTCGATAGATTCTGTTGCTGGCGGCTGCTAGCAGTAAAACAGGTTCGAAAAAATCACCTCCCGGGGGGGAAAACACCAGGGCTCTGAAGGACGAGCGAGTGCCAGAACCACGCCAAAAAAGTCCCTAACGTGTCGTCTGAAATCCTATCCTAGAAAAATCTAGATTTTTTGGTACGCTGCTGGCTACTGGCCGCTGGCTGCTACTGGCGCTGGCTGCTAGCTACTGGCTAAGTGCACCTTTTGCGTGCTCTTGCCCACGTTCTTGACACCCATTGGTGCCATCCTAGAAAAACACAATTTTTCGTGCTGCCTAACGTCCCGTCTGAAATCCTAGAGAATCCTATATCCTATAGAAAATCCTAGATCTAGATCTAGATCCTAGTTCGGGAATCCTAGCTGGGCCAGCTGTTTCGGCCGAATCCCCCAGAATCTCCTAAACAATATTATAGCTGGGCCTGCTGTTTCGAAACGGTTCCGAAACAGCAAAACACCACCTAATTTCGTGCCCAAAACGTAACACATGAACCCAAAAAAACTCACCTGCTGCTGCTGCTGCTGTTGCTGCTGCTGACAGAAGAGTCGCAAGAGCACCTCCCGGCACCAAAACAGCAAGGCACGGAAGCATCAGCTCACCTGCTGCTGCTGCTGTTGCTGCTGCTAACAGAAGAGTAGCAAAAGCACCTCCCGGCACCAAAACAGCAAGGCACGGAAGGACGAACAGGCCCTAGAATCGCACCGAAAAACTGCCTAACGGCCCTTCTGAATTCCAAGAAAAAATGTCTTTTTCCCAACCGTTTCCGCTCTTTCAATCTCCCATCTGCTCACCTGCTGCTGCTGCTGCTGCTGCTGTTGCTGCTGCTGACAGAAGAGTCGCAAGAGCACCTCCCGGCACCAAAACAGCAAGGCACGGAAGGACGAACAAGCCACAGAATCGCACCGAAAAACTGCCTAACGTCCCTTCTGAATTCCTAAGAAAAAAAAATATCTCTGTCTCTTTTTCCCAACCTTTTTGTCTCTGTCTCTTTTTCCCAACCTTTTCCGCTTTTTCAATCTCCCAGCAGCTCACCTACTGCTGCTGCTTCTGCTAACAGAAGAGTAGCAAGAGCACCTCCCGGCACCAAAACAGCAAGGCACGGAAGGACGAACAGGCCACAGAATCGCACCGAAAAACTGCCTAACATCCCTTCTGAATTCCTAGAAAAAATGTGTCTCTGTCTCTTTTTCCCAACCTTTTCCGCTTTAACGTCCCTTCTGAAACCCTATTAAAAATAGTCTTTTGCCAATACTCCGCCACACCCAAACACCATGGCAGTGAAGGACAGACGCGCCACCTTTTGCCAATTTTGCGAACCTTTTCCCGGTTTCGACCAATTTTTATACCACTGTTTGTACAATGAGACATAGAACCTCGAGGATGCGGCCTCGAACGAACAAATCAGAGCGGGAAGGGCAACCCAAGGAGCCCCACGTACCTCGAGGAGACTCCGGGAAGGACCCCCCACCGGTAAAACAAAAACCCCGGAGTCAATGAATCGACGTACGTGACCGGTGGGAGGGGGACCCAACAGGGTCCCCCGGCAAAGGGTCATTGTTGTTGTTGTTGTTGTTGTTCTTGTTCTTGTTCTTGTTCTTGTTGTTGTTGTTGTTGTTGTTGTTGTTGTTGTTGTTGTTGTGGTTGTTGTGCTGCTGCTGCTGCTGCTACTGCTGCTGCTGCTGCTGCTGTTTCTATCTACTGTAGCTGCAGTAGTATAGTAGTAGTCGCAATGTCTTATTCCCTGGCGCGCTCCCCCTTGCGTCTGCCGGGGTCGGCGGATATTTACATTATTTCATGTTATACAGATACAAACATCTAATTCTCGGCAAAGACGATGTCTTCGCCAGGGTCCGGGGTCTATCAGTTCTTCAGAGCATGTCTTGTGGTGTACTGGCCCACATGAGGACGCGAAAGAGATTGCAAGGGCTTTTCAGGACTCCTGTTTGGCACATATTCAGCCACACAGTCAGAATCAGACCTATGATCAACGTGGAGATATGTGGAGATACCGATGCTATCCGATCTGATGATCCAGAAGTCCCTGTATAAATCCCATTAAATCATTATAAATACATATAATTCCCTTGAAGCATTGTGTCGTATTGTGTCGTTGTGGCATGTGACGAGGAGACATGGCTCGTGCAGCTGACATTATGAGGTACAACACCCTTCTAGGATCGGAGATGATCGGAGATCGGAGCTGGATCGTTTTGGAAGGTGGTATATGGATATTTATATATATATATATATATTGATATATATGTATATATATAATTATATATATATGCATTATATATATATATATAGGTATGCTGGCCAATTTCTCACTTTAGGCAGCCCTTTACAATTGAAAGACTGTTTAAACGCCAGGCAGTCTTCAATGAGTTAGCTTGCCATGGGAGGAGTCAAGGGAATCAACGTCCGCAACACGTTCATCGAATTTGAGGCGGCCGAAGAACCTTCGCATCAGTCAAACTCTGCACATTTCTGCACTGTGACATTGATATACATTGATCAACATTGATCATACGTATTCATATTCATCATTCCTTCTCCCGTTTCAGGGTTGCACGACGCAATACCGCATGTTTGATTTCACAATCATGACAAGTCACTTTAAGTCATGACAAATCATGACTTATGATATCTTATGATCAGCACTCATCAAGTTGCTGCTTCAATGAACATTGTCCCCACATGTCCCCCACATTGTGGGAGGAAGAGGATAGCTATGGAGACTTTGATGGACGAACTGGCTTCGGCCGTCAGGCGACACTTTCACAGTGGAATCCGGTGCGCTTGATCTGCTGTTTCAAGAATATCCAAGAGTTGGACGCAGGGACAACGGTCGGAAAACCCGACATGATATGAAATTATCACATATGTCATAGATTATCCGATTAATTATCCCATTTTGCTGGCGAATTAACATGGTTTCCAGTTTCCCTTCAATCAATCCACTGAGTGCCTGCGAGGCTTCCGAACCAGCCAAACCAAGTAGCTGGAATCGCCAAGTTTCAGCACCGCCCTGAGAAGAGCTTTGCGACAATATCAACAGGTTTGTTTAAGTTGCTAGAACTATAGTATGTAATCTGTGCACATGTATAATACTCTATATATATATACATATCATATCTATACACATATATAATATATATATAGAGTACGACATTATATTATGTATGTGTTTGTATGTATGACAAGCATATTAAGTCGGCTTGTGCGGGCCTTGGACCAGAATGCCAGAGTTGGCATTGAAGATCTGAACCACATGAGATCGGCGCGAAGTCATCAAAAGTAACGGGGTGGACTGCATGAGTTGCTGCACCAAGGAACAGACCACCGCCATCACGGCTGAGGGCACTGAGGACATGATATGACCTGCGATTGAGCTTTGAGCAGCCCAACCCATCCCAAGTTCTCAACGTGACCTGAACCGCAATCTCTGAGCAGCCTTAGGAGTCCGCAATCGATGTGGAAGACACTATGCATCTCTCACCTTCTGACTTTCAAATTCAAGGAGCGCCATGGAGCCCTGGTTAATGTCTGATGCAGCTGCGTAAGCCCAGTAATTAGATGGAATTAACCAGAAGTCCAGAAAGTTCTTTTGTTTTTTTCTCTGAGTGCATTCCAGGACACGTCCCAGGGGAGATGCTGGCGCATGCATCAAGGATGGGAAGCTTGGCACTTGGTGCAGTCAGTGCGAGCAAATGCTGCGCAGATTGTGCATGTCTCCGCTCGCAGCAAATGCCTGTTGCAACATTCGCTTAGGTGATGTCGCTTTCTTGGATGCCATCAAGGACACGTTGTCAGCTGCAAAGGGCCCAATCTCACTTGGGTCAGATGGGTTTGCCCTGCAGGCCGTGAATCAAGCAGTGAGCAACATGACGCAGATGACACAGGGCGCAGCAAGCACCATGCCTGCCCCCCAGTTGAACGGGGTCGCTCGTTGCCTTGCCTTTTGCGAAGGCAGCTGGTTGCCTGCATATCTCAGAGCAGCTTGCATGTTCCGAAGACTGCACATTCTTGGCAAGGTAGTTGGAAGATGTTGCATGCTGTGAGTCGAGCTGATTAAATCTAGAATTAACATTGGGAATTTAAAATCCATTACATTCCTAGATCCTAGATGTTCCTCGGGGCGAATGGCTCCTTGCTTCCACCATGCTTGCAGGGGAGAGTGAGAGAGACACACCTACAAGATCCATCAAGATCCTACAATTGCGTCAGGTAATACTCAGGCTAAATTCAGGAATTGGACAGGAGAGACTTGTATCATCTTGTATCAATGATTGGGTGCTGTCCGTTTACTCCTTGGGGTTGCATCAATGAAATGTCGGATATTGTGGGATCATGTTCAAGAAGGCTGGACTTCTTTCATCTTCTTTCACATCTCTCAAGTCCAAGATGTTGCCTTCAAAACTGCCCCAGATTTGGCATGATTTGACCGTTTGATTTGCGTCAAAACTGAAGGCCAGTGAACCCACCCAAGCCTCAACTGCGCTTCTGCCCAAGCTGTGGCGCCAAGGCTGTGCATGGATAGTTGATCATCGATTCCATGGAATTCCATTGAACATATTGAAGAAAACTGAAGAAAAAGAAATCGCTACTGCAGCATGGCGAACCCAATTGCCTTGTGAAGGGACTTGTGAAGGCTTCAATTCCTCCATCCTTGCTTGGAAGCGATGTGATTTCTTTCATGATCGGTGGTTGGGTCTTGACATGTGCAATCCTTTGCGCTCATATCCTACAGTTCCTACAGCCATTTACAAACCTGGGTCAACCGAACTTGGAACAGGTTCTGAGCCAAGCTCACCGCTTCTGTGCTTACTGCCGGAAGCTCAGATGGGTAGGCCAATTTAGGCCACATTCCGATGAAGTCCTGCCAACTCTGCCATGCGATGATGTAGATAGTGGATGATAGTGGATGATACCGGATCATTTTGATCTGATTCGATTCGTTCTCTTCTTGGTGGACAATTGATCCAGGCATCACATGAGATGCAGCCGAGGTTGCTTCCCCTTCGGCCAGTTGCAAGATGAGACCGTCCCACCACTAGCCCAGCAAACATCTTTGTTGTCTTCCTCGCCGATGCCAAGCTACTCAGTCGCACAGTTCCAGATAGTTCCAGGATGTTCCAAGGGACATCAGGAAACTTTGATTCCTGGGCTCTTTAGTCATTTGGGATCCTTTTATTGCCCTTCAGATGGTTGATCCATGTTGATCCACTGTGTTCTCTCGTGCCACTAGTTGCCCATCCGTGGGCCACTTATTCTCCTTTTTTTGGCCCGCTCACTGCTTGCTAGCAGGGGATTTGTAAGTGTATACTTGGATCCGTTTCACACTGATGTTTGATGTTCAAAATACTCGTGTACTGCCAACCGCGGATTAATAAACCTTTGCCAGCCTGACTATTAACTGGGCGGTTAGCTACAACATAGTCACAAACTACTCTGTATTTACTAAGATTGGTATCCCCTGGTTATTAATCCAGGATTAACATGGATTAACATTACTGGCTGTATTTACGGAGCTTGCGTCGGGTGTGCAACAGCTATTGCGGCTGCGGATTTGGAAGCTGTTTGCACTGATACCATTGGCATCTATCGGCAATGTCAGGCTCCATGGGCGCCGTTGAACAAGCGTTACTGGCCAACATGCAGGCTGGGTGCATGAGCTGTAGTCAGTTGCACCAGGTGACACGCACCGAATTTCCTGCAACCCAAGGCCGCAGCCCCGATGCCTTCGCAGCCGGTGATGCCAGGGAAGGTCTCAAAAACATCCAAGGTGCGGCACAGCACAGCGGCGCAGCGGAAGTGGTTCAGAGTGGCTCAGAGCTGCATCTTGCATCTTGCTGTTAAGTCATGTCAAGGTATGTCAAGTCTGTAGAGGGGATGGTGTGAGTATGGTGTGCACAGCTGGGAGGCCAACAAGTCCCCCCAGCCTGACAACGTTCTGATCTGAGTTCTTTCCGACTCAACCAGTGCATAATGCTGGAGATGCGCTTTAGACCTTGTCCTTGCAAGGGTGGTTTGCTGAGCAATTTGCGGCATTTCCGTCTCTTGGCATATCTTGGCTCTTGGCTATACAATGCTATACGTATATACGTGTGTATATATATATAATATATTCAAATTATTCAATTGCACTCTTGTTGGGGACAATTGCCTGAAAGTCGAAACATGTTGAAACACGCTGTTGCTTGGAGGCTACATGGAGGCGAACCAGCTAGATGTTGAGTTAGCTCGCGTGCTATGCCTCACCCACATTCGGGTACCTTGTCACAAATGGCTTTGCTTTCCGAGCAACTTCCCACGTTTTCATGTTTTGGCACAAATTTGGACACGTTATCTTTGGGTGCGTTTGGGAGTGCCAAATTGATTGCCCGCGCCTTGCCAAAGGATTCGATCCAGGTTGCTGCATAGGAGCCGTTTTGTTGTCAGAGATTGTTTTCACTGGCGCATATTAGAACATTTAGAACTAATCAGAACAGCATCTGCCCCTTGCAGTCCGCTCCAGGAAGAGCTGACCTTTGAAGTGCGACCAGCAAGCAGCAGACAAGTGAGAGATCGTTTAGGGTGATGGTGAGCGATAATTAAGAAGCGAGTGACTTCAATTTGATAAAAAGCAGTTTCTCTCCAAAGTTTGCAGGTGTTTCTGATGTTGCTTTTTGATGCATTTTTATTCTGATGCTTTTTGATGCTTTTTGCATTGTTACTTTTGCGACCGACCAACTTCTGAAACTGCATTGTCATTGTGATTGTTTGTGGAGAGCTGCAGAATGGTGCTTCTGAGGTTCCATTTTTTCAATCAAATGCGCCTTGCAGCGCAAGGAGCCATAGAGCTTGGCTTGCGCACGGACTTTCAAGTTTCAAGTTTCATGGCTTCATAGCCGCCTCTGGCCTGCCATTCGACGAATTGGCACCAGTGGCATCGCCCTAATTTGGCCTCATCGCAGGCTGCAGCTGATCTGAAGACTTCCAGTTCCGCATTCCGGGCTTGGGCTATCGGCTCATCCTGGCTGCATCCCAACATATCCCAACATATCCCAACCATTGCAACATCGCAACACAAAAGCTCCAACCATTACAACATGGCCTAATGTGAAGGGACAGATCAATTTTGGACTTCTGAGCTTGTCGCACACCCTCTGAGCCCTGAGCTGGGAGCATGGCCTGAGCATGGCAGAATGTTGAGTCATGTTGAGTCAATGAGTTCTGGACTTTGAAAACAGTTCGGCATTTTAAACTGTACAAGTAGTGTGCGTGCATGTGTGTGTGTATAATCAAATTGTAATCATATGATATGGAATAGTTGCAGAATATGCCTTGAATATCATGCATGCACACAAAACACGTGGAATCGTGTAGGTATTAGTATTACAGAGAGAGAGAGAGACATATAATTACAATTTAATCAAATCTAAATATGGTGTGCACGTGAGTGAACATAGGCATATTATAGAATATTATACACATACAACCATGTGTGTAATAATTTGATGTGTATTATGTGTATTTAAATTGTTTTGTACACTCTATGTATTTGTATGTCATCAGCCTCAGCCAACTAAAAACGTGCCGAAGCTGCAATCTCAGCTAGCATCAGCTATCCAAGACTTGGTGAAGTCTCAGGGAGCAGAGGATGGCGATGTACCAAAGGACAGCTAGCTCCAGAGGGCAGAGGGCGCGGGCTTGAAAAAGTGGCTCAACGGGCTCAACGTGGCTGACTTTGAAAGGAGGAACCTGATGAATCGTAGCGATAGAGAGAGAGACACAGAGAGAGAGAGAGATGAATCGTCATGAACCTTTGGCCTTTGATTTGTTAAAATCCCTTGTTGTTTTGCGTACCGTGCGGGCCAGGTGGCGGTGGAAGGGCCGTTTAGATTGCCGTCCTTGTCGACCCTTTCCGAGAAGTGCGACAAGCAGCACCCCTGCTTGTGATTGGATGGCGCAAGCAGTCACAGACCATGCCCGTACATGATTTGCCTTTTCAAGAGTAGAAGGAAGGAGGATTGACAGGGTTTGGGATTCCGAGCCACACAACAATGATCTTCTTGTTTAATGTCTTGTTGCACTACTACCTTCGACCAGCTCTTCTTCTGGTGTATAGGTGTACCCCCTAGTGATGCAATTGGCCGGAACACATTCAACGCGTTCAGGGACACATATACTCTCCTGAAATGCTCAGCGCGAGGGCCAAAATGCAGATCCTTGAACAGAAACTGGCTGAGCATGAGAAGGCCGGGACTTCCGGCTACATCGGGCTACATGGGGCTACTAGGTGCATTCAGTACGGCTCAAAGACAGAATCGCAAGCATCTTCTTGTGCCAGTCTTTGGCTAATGAGCAAACGACGCAGCGAATTACTAGGCAACATCTCGGCAACAAAATCAACAAAGCCAGTTTCTGCAGATGGAGAGCAGGAGACTCTGCAACTTACCTAGGTCATGCTATTCCTGATCGATAGATGATGTGGAGACAACCCCACCGCATTTTTTGGTGGGTTTTGCCATGCATGCCTGTACCGGACGCATTTTTCCCGTTGCAGGCCCGTCCAGTGAGCGCCAAGGATGCCCCGAAAGCAAGTGTGTCTGAGAATGCTGGAGCTCTCAAGGCCCAAATCAATGTTGAGTATACATGGAATTAACCCATTTAATCAATGAATACCGTACTTTTTCTGGGAAACTGCCAGGCACTGCAGAGCAGCAAATTGCAGGAGAACATTGGTGCCAAGGCTTCGGCAGTGAAAGAGATTATGTTCTGGTGTACCAAGAAGTTCCGATCCTACAGCAGAGGCAAAACAAAGTCTAACTACGTGAAAAAGATTGAACATGTACGTATCACTATGCGAGGGGTGCAAAGAAGGCCATGGAGAGGTATCTCTGTATGACATGTGGCAACAGCATTGCTTTTGCCCCTGGAGGCGTTTGACCGCTCCCAACCACCAACGTGCGAGAAGGTGGGCCGAAGCAACAACACGTGCTAGAGCCCATGGAACCAGTTCTATCGTAAGCTGGATACCAGTAGTACCGCACAAGGCGGTGGCGGAAGTTTCAAAGATGGGAAACTATAGGAGAGGTGAGTTGTTGTGATGGATGGATGGCAGAGCGAATCCATTGATGGCCCGAAAGGTGGTTGGAGTTGTGCTTTTTGGAGTGGTTGCAGTGGACAACTGCTGGATATAGTGTGGTGTAGTGTAGTGTAGTTGTAGCATGTTGTAGCCTAGTGTAGTTGTAGTTGTAGTTGTAGCAGTAGTGTAGTTGAGTTGTAGTTGTAGTTGACTTTGTAGTTGTATGTAGTTGTAGTGTAGTGTAGCGTAGTGGCAGTTGTAGCTGTAGTTGTAGCTGCAGTTGTAGCTCTTGTAGTCGTCGTCGTAGTAGTGGTAGTAGTAGTAGTTGTTGTTGTTGTTGTTGTTTTTGTAGTTGTAGTTGTAGTGTAGTGGTAGTGGGACTGGGGGTGGTAGTGGTAGTGGATGGTACTCTTGGATGTGCAAAGCGGTTCTGTTTGCAATTGAACGGTTCATTTCCATGCGGGAAAGCTATTGGGGTAAGGCGGTGCTTTTTGCGTTTAGCTTGGGTTTGGCATGACAGCTTGAAAGTGGCACCTTTAGATCTTGCAGCAACTTCCATGGGTATACCAATGGAAACTATTGTATATAGATGCTGTCCTGACAGCCACTTCTGCCATTATTTTTAAAACTTATACTTATATGCTTGTGGATGCTGCTGGCTGCTGCTGGCTGCTGCTTGCTGCTGCTTGCTGCTGCTTGCTGCTGCTTGCTGCTGCTTGCTGCTGCTTGCTGCTGCTTGCTGCTGCTTGCTGCTGCTTGCTTCTTGCCTGCTGCTGCTTGCTGCTGCTTGCTGCTGTAGTGGTAGTGTAGTGGTAGTCTAGTTTAGTGGCAGTGGTAGTGGTAGTATAGTGGTAGTGGTAGCGGTGGTTGTAGTCGTAGTTGTAGTTGTAGTTGCAGTTGTACTTGTAGCTGTAGCTGTAGAGGTAGTCGTCGTAGTCGTAGTAGTAGTAGTAGTAGTCGTAGTAGTAGTAGTATCAGCAGCAGCAGTAGTAGTAGCAGTTGTAGGAGGAGTAGTAGTAGTAGTAGTAGCACTTGTAGGAGGAGTAGTAGTAGTAGCAGTAGCAGTACCAATGGCAGTATCAGAAGCAGTAGTAGTAGTAGTAGTAGCAGTAGTAGTTGTAGTAGTAGTTGTTGTTGTTGCTGTTGTTGTTGTGGTTGTTGTAGTTGTAGTTGTTGTTGTTGTTGGTTTTTTGTGTTGTTGTTGTTGTTTTTTTTGTTGTTGTTGTCGTTGTCGTTGTCGTTGTCGTCGTTGTTGTTGTTGTTGTTCTTGTTCTTGTTCTTGTTGTTGTTGTTGTTGTTGTTGATTGTTGTTGTTGCGTTTGCGGTAGTAGTTGTAGTAGTTGTAGTAGTTGTAGTAGTTGTAGTAGTTGTAGTTGTTGTAGTTGTTGTAGTTGTAGTTGTTGTAGTTGTAGTTGTAGTTGTAGTTGTTGTGCCGTAGTTGTACTGTAGTTGTACTGTAGTGTAGCGCGGGGCGGTTGAACGTCCAAAAGTGCTCGGGACATGGTGTGTTTTTCACAGTTTGACTTCGACATGTGTTTCGCGCTACAGCAGCATGCGCTTTTTGAACATCTCAACTTCCAAAATTAATCCGACACTGGGGCATTTGAAACATTGACTTCGAACCGTGCTTCGCGCCACAACGGTGTGCAGTTTTTGAGAAACTCAAGTTCCAAAAGTGCTCCGAACGTTGTGCGCTTTGCAGTTTTTGACTTCGAAATGTCCTTCGTGCCATAGCTGCATGCACTTTTTCACGTCTCAACTTCCAAAAGTGCTCCGGGCATGAGGTGCTTCTGACATTTTGACTTCGACCCGCAATGGCGTGCAATTTTTCATCCCTCATGTCCCCACATGGCTCCACACCCGCCGCTTCAGCGAGCTTACTTTTTCACCCTCCGGAGACGCAAGACTTTTGAAAAACACAATGTTTCGCGACTTTTCTGCCTTTTCGCGCCCCTGCATCTTCTTTCTTCTGATTCTTTCTCTTCTCTGATCTTCTTTCTTCTTCCTTTCCCTTCTCTGACCCTTTCCACCGCTGCTTTTCCATCCGTCCATATTGTCGAAACTTTGACTTCTAAACTTCCTTTGATCAATCATGTTTTGTACCGCTTGAATGCATGCCCGGAAAAACGGCTGATTTATTGCTGGCTTACATGATGGTGATAACAAGCTTCAGCAAACCCGAGTCTAAGCCCTAGAGCTTTGTTTCCACAGAACGATGGCCAATGAAGACCCAGACTCATTCCGTTCCTGTCGGGGCGGTTTAATGCGATTTATTTTATAAACAGCTGGACACGGACCAGGATATTGCCAGGCCAATCCAAATGCCAAAACCACTAGCACCTGCACAGGTTGGGAGTATTAAGCACGTGGCTCACGTGGCATGTGTCAGTATGATGGATAGGCCAGATATGATAGGCTGTAAAGGCATTAAGGAATATCAGAGATTTTAATGGAAATGCAACCAGCATTTGCATCACACAACCGGGGCAATTTGGAAAGCGAAGGGAAAGTGCTGCAGATGTTCCGGATGTATGCCACCGATGCAATGCAAACGCTGCCTCACTATTCAAAACTCACCGTGGAACGTCACGGAAGAAAACGCTCTCTGAGCGGCATTGTCAGTGACCCATAGATACTGTACATGAAAGGAATAATGAAGAAACTTATATACCTTAGTTGCAAAATAAATGTTTTTGCAAATGCAAACCACCAGCGTTTGCAAAGGTTGTTTTGCTTCCAAGTTGTTGGGAGACGAAGGCTTCATAATTTGTGAACATCGGTGATTTGGCGCTGCATAGGATGGGGTGGGTAGGATAGGACTTGGCCACACGATGTTGGGACATTGGCATCGCATGTTGTGAGTTGTGAATGTGGTAGGGTATATATGAGTTCTTGGCTTGTTGCTATGTGGTTATGCAGGGCACATGGGCGCACAGTGCACAGACTGTGATGTGGAGCTGTTGTATGCTGCTGTCAGGCTGTGCCAACTGCCAAGCCAAAAACGGAGACGCGGCGTGGCTTGCTGGGTTGGCTAGCATGAATCTCAGGTGGCTATTGTCGATGCTGAAATCAAAGGTGAGGTTGCTCAGAAGAGACGAGAAGCAAAGCTTATCAAAAGGTACATGGTCTTTTTTTTGGCGCATCTTGAGCGACCAGGCATAGGCATGCATAGGCATTGTTCATCAAAGATGTGTGTTTGAGGATATTTGAGGATCCATATTAACTATAGTTAAATTACTAATTCTGTTTCTCAAAATTTGTTTCTCAAATTGTACAAGTCCTTCTCCCAAAATTCCTGACCTGAGGTGCCCTTTAGTGGATTCTTCGGCGGAGATGAGGATGAGGAGTCCAAGCAGCATTCTGCGGAATGCGGACCATGCAGGGGCGAATCAGGAATGTTTAATGGGCCCTCCACCATGCAGAGATGAGATGAGATGAGATAAGTGTATTTCATTGTATTTCTATGTAACTGTATAGTCGTTTTTGCATGTTTTCGTCATTTTCGCACTGGATAAGTTGCGAGCTTACTGCGTGCCAAAAGTTGCATACAGAACCATTTGTCACTGCCGCTTACTCCAACAGGATTACTTGGAAGACTGCGAAGAGGCAAGACAGAACAAAAGTGACGACTCAATGATGAGGAACTGAGGCGACTGAGGGGTTGGTTGAGGTGCTGTTCTTTGACTCGACCTGGAAAGGAAAGTGTTATGGAGGATGATGAACCAGCTGCGTCCCCGGCACACGCGACAGACCAACGCATGTTCCAGATTGTTCAAGCCAGCGGACTTGCATGATCCATGAGCAACTTCTGAACACTAATTGTCCTGATCTCGCGTTGCAAGCAACGTGATGCTTGAGGTGACAAGATTACAATCACTGTTGCTCTGCGTCAGCGTAGCATCTGCCAAGGACGATTTGCTTCCAAGTCCACCTGAGGTGCAGCTGTGGCACAGGGGGACAGGAGAGATTTGAGTTTTGGTCTCTTGCCTTGAATTGTCACTCCCGCTGCTGTCGGCTCATTTCGTTGCCGTTTCCAAAACCTGAAGCGTCTGCAAGCTAGAGTCATTTCGTATTCGCGTTTTTTTTCCTTTGAAAGCAGGCGCGAACGCTCCATCTGGGTTTCAGCGAAGTTCGGCCCATCAGTAAATGGTTCTGGAAGACGCTCGCGTGCCTTTGCAATGGCTACCCTTCGAGCTGCTGCAGAGAAGGGCGACATCAGCGAGCTAGAGAGGCTATTGGAGGCACACAGGGCGGGAGACTTGGACCTCAGGAGTTCAAGTTCTTGTGGCGGTGGGATGCATGTGTAACGGTTAATTATGCGATATGATATAGCCAGCAGAATCAAGTCGCTTAGGCTTAGTCTAAGTCACAGATTCTGATCATTTAGTCATGTTTGTTTTGTCGTCAAAGGTGCCAGATGATGCCAGCCTCCGAAAGGTCATCAATGCTCAGGCCATTGGTCCGTTTCACGTTCCCTTCATCTTCCACATCCAGAGGGATGAATGGAATGTTAATAAAAATGGATGTATATGTATATAAATCATAATCATGATGTAAATAGCGAGTTATGGCAAGTTTGGTTTACTGCCTGGGTATTGAAGGGTATTGATTGCGTATATAGTCACTAGATGTCACTAGTCCAAGTGGGCAGATGCAGAAATAATTTGAGTTCAGGACCCGGAAACGGACCTGGCTCCATTAGCTTTGGCTGCAGCGGGTGGCCACCACACATGCGTGGCAGCATTGTTGGCGAAACGTTCCTTGCAATGAGTCGGGGAAGAAGTGAACATTCGCATTCACGATCATTCAGACATTCATTTCAACGATTCACTCCAGACTCCATCTTCACTCAATTGTTCTTTGCATCGCTGTGTTTCTGGGTCTAACCATGCAGCTTTGCAGCCTTCAACAATAATTATCTGTAGACTATTGTAGGATAATTAATATGTTCTGCCTTCATGTGACCCTAAAACCCTAAGACATTCTAAAATTTCTAAAGGTTTGCGTCATCCTGCGTTGCAATCAGAACAGCCATCAATCATGATTTCTCCACCCACAGCACACGATGCCCATAGCTGAGGTGCCAACCCTGATGTTCCAGCCGAAGATGCTGGAAATCGCACTGCCCTGCATTTGGCTGCCTATGATGGACATGTGGAGGCACCTCATAGATCATGCGACATCATGCCATTCAATGAATTGTCCTGTCTCCTGTTGCGATGGCAGAGCCTTGGCTGACTGCAGATACTGCAGGTTGTTGGGCTTTTGCTCGAAGCTGGCGCTGATGCGAATGCCCAATGCACTGGAGGCAGGGCCACACTTTTCTTCCAGCAATGTCCGTTCTCAATTTTTTCGTCGACTCCAACATTACCCATTCTTTCCAATTCCGTTTATTGCTGCTCATTTTGTGTCGCCAACTGCGCAGGAACAGCGAAAGACATTATCAGTCAAAGGCACCGATGTTTGCCGCACATTGAAGCCACCGGTTGATCCAAATTAATCGAAGTTATAGAGTGTTCTCAAAGTGGGTACTTGCGCCATATTGTTGGGCTACAATGTTACCAAATGTTACCAACAGACAATGGAAAACAATGGAAAACACTGCCTCTTCCTAAGTCAGACATGCCTGTGCAAGACCGTGGTAGGATCAAAGAGTGGCGGATTGGAGGAGGTGATGGAGAGGAGGACGTGCTTCGCAGCCAGTGTGGCAGGATTTGAGACAGTTGAGACCTTTTTGGAGGTTTCCGAGCCACCTCCCACAGCTCTTCCACTTGGCCTTGCCAGGACATCGATAGTTTGGAAAAGGTTCTAGTCATGCTGAGCGGGGAGAATAGCTAGCAGAACGGCTAACACAGAACGGATAACCATGTTAGTTCCTGGTCAGGTGCTCAGTTTGGAGCGCTCAGAGAAACATGTTTGACAGAAGGACTTTGGCCGAGCGCAAGTGCCACAATATGTGGCAAGTGCGCGGCTCGTACTAGCACCAGCCTGTTTGATGGTGAAAAAACTGCACTGCACTGAACTTGTATTCTAGCAGACTCCAGTATCACAATCATGATTCATGATCACGTGACAAGATCTTCGACGACAATCGCTCGCATCTCATGATGAAATTACGCCGACGCATTTCGCATTTCAATTCAATGAATTTCATATGCCGTGCTCATCGAAAGGCGAAGCGCAGAAGATTGATGGGTTGGCTTCCATGGTGAGCGAGGGCTGCTGCATGTTTTATATCTTTGCATATCTTTGCTAATTCGGGCCAGTACCCTGCAGCACTGTCGGAGAAGATTCAAATAGATTCAATCTTGACATGTTTCAGTGGCATTCAGTAGCTGTGATGTTCAAACTTGTGAAGGAGCCAGTCACTGGGACGAGTGCCATCAAGAAACCTTCTGGCCCGCTCAATTCTGTGCAATTGGGACCCACTATATTTGAGTCCCGTGCATTAAATTCAATGTGATTCCCCGAGCAGAAACCATGCGGCTGCACTGTTTTACTTCTTGGGCAATTGTGAGCTGGAAATCATTGGAAAACCACGCAGCTAGGCAAGCAAGAACTTTTGATGAGATGAGAAAAGTAGCAGAGTAGCAAGTCATGTCAAATCATCATTTACGTGTGAATCTCGCAGCATTTTATTTATACGTATTTATAGCATTTCGATGCATTTTGCCCCTAGGTTCATTCATGTCCATTCCCCAAGCTAACAGCGAGACATGGCATGACATGGCATGACTTGGCAACACTGGTGGTAAGTCATACATCATCCACCATCATTTATTGACAGTCAGCACAGGTGGCATAAGCAGTTCCAGTTCGATTCATATTGTCCAGTCCTTTGCACAGTGTGTTCGAATGTGTGCGAATCACTTCTGTGGACACAGTCTTCGTGGGAAGCCTGCAGCATCCTGCAGCCAAACTTCACCGGTCATGCGCTGTCTCCCTTCAGTCAATTAGCAAATTCGGAAGTGAGGTTGGCTGGAAGGGCGAAGGGTACCACACATACCTACTATCATACTACGGTTTCAGGGCCTGTGGATGCCTTGGGAATCCTTTATATAGATATCCAGATTATCCAGGTGGCAGATATCAGCAATGAAAGCCTGCCATGTAGAACTGGAAGTGACGCCACCTTTTTCTCTCATGGTTTTGGATCATTTGGAAGCAAAGTGCGGGGTCTGTTTCGAAGCATGGTGCCAAAGCTTTATAATCTTTACATAATATGATAAGTCCTGTCTGCCTTCATCCTTGGCATTCTATATCAATGGCTAAGCATTCTAATACGCGACATCTCTCCCAGCCCTATGAAAACCTTCATATGATGGAAGCTCTGAAACACACTACCTGTGTACTTTTCCCACATCGCTAGCAGATGCTAGCAGCAAGCGCTAGCAGACAAAGACAACGGAAGACGCTTTCATAATACCATTTCGCACAGTGTTGGTGTTCACTGTCCTCACAGGCAGCATGTGCAGCAAATGCCGTTCGTGCACGGGTACTGCGTGCAAAAGGGTTACATTATCATCTCGCATACATCAACCCGCCAACCAATCTGTAGGGGAACAAAGACCATGCCTTTGCGATTCAGGTTCCCCACCATGACATTAAAAGTTCAAAGTTCAAAATATCTGGCATGTTTAACGTTTATGCCGCATGCCGCATGCCTCTTTTTTGCATCTTTTTTGCACAAGTAAGAGATTTGATTCGTTGGACTGGGTTTCTATGATGGTTCTAGGCTTGGTCTGTTCAATCACTGCGCGCTCTTTCCCGTCGGATTTTGAAGTGAAGTCTGTGCACCACGCGGCCTGATGTGTGCCCTGGCTGTGCGCCTCCTTCATACGGAGGCTCTTGCCGCAGCATTGAGCAATGATGAGCAATGTGTCTCCGCCTTGGTCACTCAAGATGGGCTGGTTCCAGATGGTTCCAGAACGGCAGATCATTCAAAGGAATTTCAACGGGGGCTGAGACTGGCTGAGACATGTTCCAGCTACCTAGAGGCGAGTAATTAACGCTAATATTTCTATGGAGTTCTTGTCTTTGTGTGCAATCCTCCAGATAGGTCAAACAACTGCATCTCAAGAAGTCCAGTCCTGATGAGGCTCTTTGAGGCTCTGAGATCTTGTGCATAGAGCTTATGGAATCATTTATATGGAATCCAGCTTAAGCAAGCACCGCCTCAACTGCCACAGAGGAAGCCTACAAACCGTTAGAAGCAACAGCTGCAAAAATGCTAAGAACGAAAATGTTCGTGTCAAAGAGGTTCTACGTTGGTCTCATCATATCTCAACATATCTCAACATGTCTCAACATGCCTGGACCTTGGTTGTGCCTTGACTACAGAACCTTCAGCTGTGAGCTGTCCATGTCTGTGTTGGACGAGAGCGTGGAGCCACTGCAGCCGCTGGTTGGCGATGAGGGAGCTCCACGCTTCCGCGCTTCAATGGCTCCGAACAGTCCGAACAGTCCGAACAGTCCGAACAGCATTTGACAAAGCCCTGGTTTGTGAAGCTGCGAGTTGCGGCTTTGGTTGCTGGGGCTGCTGTGGCTTTGTGGCATTTCTCTCCAAGCCTCAAGTCCCTTGCACCCGGCGGCACACTCAAATCCTATGAAGATTCAGACGAGTGGCCTCAGTGGAGTGATGAGGTTGACGAAGGTTGGGATGATGGTGGCAATGATGTGGATGATGGTTTTGGTTCCGGGGCCGGGGAACTTACCAGGCACGAGAGTCAAACAGCTTACGGCTATGGCTCCGCGCCAGAGGTTGCAAACGCCACAGGTATCCATGCTTCAAATGATGTCTATGACGAAGGTCACGGAAGCAATCCAGGCGGATTCTCTGATGGTTGGCTCAGGAATCGTCCCCAAGGTGAGGAACCTACCCCGGCGTTTGGCTATGGAGATGGCTCGGGTACTGCCAGCTTTGATGATGGTTGGGCAGATGAGGAGACTTCCCCTCAGACGACTACGACCACTACCATTCACTTCTATCCTCCACTGCCAGCAATCGGGAAGTATATCAATCACTATAAGGCTTCAAATCCATTGAATATTAAGGTCAAATCAAGCCGCAGTGAGAACTACTTCTTGATTTTGGGGGATTGGGGGAAAGCTGGTGGCCCTGGCAGCTGCCAACTGGCAGTTGCAACTCGCATGCGTGCCTATGTCAAAGAGCAGAAGTTGCGAGGAAAACATTTACTTTTCATCGCCTCTGTCGGGGACAACTTCTATTGGACAGGAGCTACCCCAGAAGCATGGGAACGAACATGGTCGCAACCCTACGGGGTTCATGATCCCAGTTCGCCTTTGTACCAAATTCCATGGCTGTCTTTGTACCTTGGCTGCCTTAGCTGCCTTTGCCCTCGATTCATTGTCGTTCCCCACCTGCCAGATGAGGGTCTCTAGATTTCATCAGATGTGCTTCCTCCTCCTCCTCCTTCTCCCTCAGCAGCCTCGGATCTCAAAGTTCCGGATCTCAGTGGGCACTGCCGGACCTCAACCGGGAACTCCAGATCTCAGTGGGCACTGCTGGACCTCACCCAGACGCCAGATAGAATGCCAGAAAGAATGTCAAATAGAATGTCAGACTAAATATGCCATAATAATCCATAACATATTACCAGATGGTACGTCAGTGTGAAAGGTCCCTGACTCTTTCAACACTGGCAGCAGAAGAAATCAGTCCCACTGATCTAAGTTGATGTTGGTTCCAACCAGAAATGATAGAGGCCTCCAAGCCTTCGAAGGAAATGAAGTGGTCCCACCACCCAGCAAATAGCGGCAGCGTCCCAGCTGCTATGGCACCTGTTTTGGATCGATCGCAATCGGTTTGGTCCCGCCCGCCTACCCTGGTTTGAACCAGGTGCCTGCCGCTTTCGTGGATGCACGGTGGAGTGCAAAGCTGCATGAAAGGCTGTCGCAGCAATGCAAGGATGTGTTCCACATATGGCTGATTCACACTCCCCTAAAAGGATTATTGATTATTGCATTGCTCCCCTAAAAGGATTATTCGTATTAGATTTCTCGTGGGGCCAAGAAACTGCAAGTCGGCGATTGGCATTCGTGCGGAGTACAGATTCTTCGTCAAACAGGCAAAAGACTCCTTTCTGTAGAGCTGTCCTAAGGAGAGTGGGTTCCATAGGTTTAGTGAGTGCATCGGCCAGCATGATGGTTGTTGGTATCCATCGGAACACACAGTGATCCTGACATTGCTCACGAATTAACAAAACCTCCAAAGTGGTTCGAAACTCCTCGCATTGAGGCATGGCAGTTCTGCTTACTAAATCATATAAACTGCGACAATCAGTGGTAATTATGGCCATGGGAAGGCACGCATATGCTTTCGTTGGATTCTGCCATGGGAATTGGGGTACTGCAAATTCGCCCCACAAGAGACGCAGCCATCCCAACCTGTCAGCACTCCTAGACATGGAATACGCTTCAGCGGAGAGCGTGGATCGAACAACACGGGATATTTTCTTTGAAGACCAACTGAGAGGAGAAATAGGGGCTTCTTTGTTGGCATTTAACTCTTCAGTAGTAGCACATATCAAAGAACCCTGAAATGAGGATAATTGTTTTGCGCTGGCAAATGAAGCATCTCCAAAAGAAACATGAGTCACCTTTTCAACAGGAATACTTCTGAAGCAGATTTGAACTTGGGAATTTTCTTGGGCTTCTCGGAGGACTTTGTTACACAGCAACATGGTGCTTACTTTGGGATGTGCCATGTTGGCCTGGACTTCGCCAAGTTTTGCTGCAAGGTCAGGACGAGTGTGGGTTACGGCATACTGCAAGCTTCCCACCAGCGCTCGCAATTTGGATTTCTCACTTTCGGTGAGGGCACTGTCGGGTGTTTCTCTCCGTGGTTTTCCAACATCAATGGCCACAATTCGATGAATATATTCAGATTGTGAGGCTCGAATGCTCGAATCTGGCAATTGCTCAAGTTGAATACCAGTGAATGTGAATTTTCTACTTTTGAAGCTTCCGAAGGCAAGACTTTTGGAAAGTTTCTGCAACTGTTGATGAAAAAATTCGTCTCCACCACAGATTCCATCGTCAACATGCACGCCAAGGATTCCATGTAAGATTCTTTGATTGTTGACATTAGACTCCAACAAAAATACACATGGTTCCAAAGGGTGAACTCGAAAATTAAGATCTTTAAGCTGTTTGGATAACTCTTTATAAAATAGCAAAGGAGCGTCCACCCTGCCGTATGCATTGCCCACGAGGGCGCATACCTGTGCGGCACTGAGATTCAACTTCTTGCGCAGCTCTTCTGGTGGTTCCATCGCCAAAGGATTGTTTTCATCGGCTTTGCCTCGGAGGAACGCTGTCTTGATGTCAAAGCTGGTAAGTTCCCATTGTTTGGATGCAATGTATTGGAGAATGGTACTTCGGCCTTCCTTAGTCAAGGTGGGACTGTCCCTGGCTACATTGGTGAGTTGGGGATCTTGATAGCCTAGTACAACAAGTCGTGCTTTGGCCTTTCGATATATGCTGGTTGGTTTCCATCAGCTTCGACGTTTTTCCACGTCAGCACCCAACGGGATTTCAAAATTTGATCCGGATTCAGGGATTTGCGAAGAATCGGTCTGAGTGCATTAGTGGCAATCCAGCAAGTTAATTCGTTGTCCTTGGCAATGTCGAACAGCTCTCTTTCCTTGGCAGAGAGGTGCTTGACCTGAACTTCAACACGAGCCCTTTGGCCAGCTGCAGCGACGCATGCCATCTCCTCAGGATTAGTCTCTCGACTCCAAGATGCTAAGTCTTCAGCCTTTAGGGGAATTTCAATGCTGTAACATTCTTCTACGGCGCATTCCACTGGACAATCAATGTATGGCATTCCATCTTCAGCTAAGCAAATGGTGTCTGTGACTTGTGCATCTTTGGCAGGAAAGAAAGTATCGAACACATGCAATGCATCTTCATGTGGGAGATTCTGGTCTCTAGGGCTTTCATCCATGATCTCAGTGAGGTTAATCATTTGGAGTAGATGGCCATCTTCTAGGGGATCTTCAACATCACTTTCAAAAGGGGAAATGTCGGATTCTGCAGTTGGTGTATCATTTACTGAATCCCCAGAATTGATGATTGGTGGATGAGAAGCTTCTTGTTCAGGTTGTAGGGTTTCCGGATGTTCAGACTCTGGTAAGTCGGCGGCAATGCTCGGGGAGTATTCGGCATCTATATGATCAGGCTCTTCAACTCGGGGAGTGGCCGGTACTGGAATCTGAGAGACATCATCCAGCAGTCTGGGCATTGTGTCATGCCAAGAGTTCCACTCTCTCAGAGACGCCGGTCGGATGCTCTCCGGAGCTCGACGAATCAACCTATCTGCATGGGACAGCCAGACAATTGAATTACCTTCTTGAACGATCACCTTTGCTGGGCCATGCCATCTTCCAGACTCGCCACGGTTCGGAGTGTGTCGCTTTGTCCAGTAAAGTACCAGCTGTCCAGGTATGTATGGTCCTCCCATAGGTCTAGATTGTCTGAAGGGGGCTCTCCGAATTGCTTCAGTATTATCTGCTAGAATGAAGGCTTGTCGAGCCTGAGTTCGTCGACCCAGGAGTTCACGAAACCGCTCACACTCCAAATCATTTCCCAAGGCCAAGGCATGTGCGGCGGATGCCGCATCATCGGACGTGAGTGATGCTGGCAGCGCGGTTGACTTTCCTAGAACAACCTGCTCAGGGGAATAACCATTCTGTTTGGACAATTGGTTTTTGGCCTGGCAACTCAGTGTCAACATTTCATCAAACTGATTGGTGCTTTCAAAGGGTTGTTCAGCATCTAAGCGGTGTAGCATATCTTTCAAGATTGCTCCATGTCTTTCAATGCGACCCCTTTGCCAAGCTTCTGCCGTCATGTGCACATGAGTGTTGTAGTTGTGGGCTTGCATGAAAGACAACCATTGGTCAGCACGAAATTCACCGGCTGGGTCCAGATATAGATTCTTAGGAAAACCTGCCCACAGGGCCCACACACTTTGGAACGCAGGTATCGCATGATCCAGGTTACGTCCATCCAGACGTTTGGCAAGGTGAAAACCTGAGGCTTCATCATACATATGAAGAACATAACATTGGAATCCCCGCTTACCCCTCCAGAAAAAACCATCTATCCCGAGAACATCATTAAACTCTCTGGGTGGATGTAGCTTGGCTGGACGTTGATGACGTGGTCTCTGAGTCTCTACACATGCATCGCATATAAAATCGGCCGCTGCTCGGACCACATGTTCTGGAGCCTGTTGCGCTTTCAGATGAGCGGACAACACTTTGGGATCCGGATGACCCAAGTTCTTATGCAATTTCACCAAATCTTGTTTTTCTTCAGGAGACAGGGCTCGGAAGCAAGGTCCGTGCAATGGTGTAGGCAGTGGGGCCCAGCCTTCGCAAATGGTTGGCAGCTTCGGCTGAGCAGATTTCGGATGCACAGCTCTTGCAACACTGTCGGCAGGTCTCAGGGGGTCAGCGGCATCATGTTCTGTACTTGGTGGGATTGATTCCTCATGAGGTGATTGAGGTGGATTCCCAAAAACTGTAATGGTCAATCGGCTAGGCATATTACTAGCGATGCGCTGGGCTCTGGTCATAGGATGCCAATGTTGGGTACCTAGATCATAGAGGTTTCCGTTGGCACGGTGCATGCATATCGTGCGTCTCAAAGGGGCATCATGAGAGGATGGTGCTGAAAGAGGTACTTGAAATCGGTTTGTTCCCCGGCATACAAAAAGGCTGTGGATGTTGATTTCTGATTCGACAAGTTGTTGAACAAATTCATGCAGATCATGAGCTACTTCACACTTGAGGTTACCGACTCGTGGAGCGATTCTGTGAGCCATTCGAAAGGCTTCATGCCACAGGGACTCGGCGTCAATGGCTTGCGCAGCAGGGCTTGCGGACACATGGTCGTCCGCTGGAACATCCGTGTGTTCATCACTCGGAAGTGCTCTCTTATTTTGAGAAGGACACACTCGACTCCTTTTGGAAGGTGGTTCATCTTCATGAACAAAACTGTCAAGCACTTGACCTGAATGATCTTCACACATCGCCCGGGCAAAAGCTGAGGCAAAACCATGACAGTAAGTGGCACAAAAGGTGGACGTCCGAATGGATCGTCCTTCGTGGTACATCGTTCCAGCGACTGGTGCATGTTCATGATCGCCTTTGCATCTGACACCGTACAAACGCTGGAGGATGTTTTCAGACGTTGTCCAAATTTGGCTGCTTTTTCGGAGATTTATCCGTGTTGGGAATCTTTAGTCCAAATCTGCACATGTCAAAACATACTTGCTGAGTATTCTTGGAAATTGGTTGGAATTCGGGTGTGTGGATCATCGCTGAACCGCTCGGCTGCTCAAGATGGAATTGTCTGTTTCTACGGACTTGGTATTGGCACAATTGCGCACACAACCGGATATGACATTTCTCCTGAGCTTGGCGATCTTGGACATGATTCCACAGGGCTACACTTTTCTGAGCATTTAGACGGTTCCATCCACCCCAGGGGCCACACTCTGGAGCAACAAAAATGTGATCCGGCTGAATGGAATCTATCAGTTTCCACAACTTCTGTCGGCCTGAGAATGTGGACAGATCACCATCAAGCTTCGTGAAGCGGTATGCTTGGGCACCTAAATCTTGCAAACAAGACGTCAGTGGACTGTGAACACCTGCGTACACTTCCAATGTCACCAACTTACGTCTGAGGAAATTTGGTTTCGGGGCTGACACAAAAACATCATCGACAATCTGTTGAGCGGCAGTTAAGGAAGCTTCAATTTCTTGATTGTACTTTTGTTCTGCTCTTTGTGGTTGGAAACGAGAACACTCTACTTGACATGATTGAACCATCTTGGCAAGATTGGCGTCCAGGCTCAGGAGTGACGACGGACATTCACGGCCTTCAGACGATCTTGGGTAGCATCTGCTTCCAGCTGAGCCCGGCAGTAGTCCACAAAGTCCTGTTGATGAGGAGGAAGTGATCGGTACCTCTGCAGACTCCATTCGAAGTAACCCATGTCCTCCGAGAGTACCTGGTAGTACGTCTTGCCAGGATGCTTCTTTCCCCATGTCACTTTTCGCTGACCCCATTCGGCCAGTGTCAGCTGCATTGGGGCTGGGTCTCCATAGATCTGCACCTGGTAGGCATGCTCGTTGGGCAAGGTTGGTGTGCTGTGAGAGGCCGCTGTCTCCCTGGTTGGACTCTTCTTGGGCTTTTGGATCGTTTTGGCTGCAGTTGAGGTGGCTTGCGCCGATGATATCACGGAGAAGTCGTCGTTCTCCTCGTCGCTCAGTGTTGCCGATATCGGCATGGAATCGGCATTCATGTTGAGGGTTGGTATGGTCATCATGGGAAGTCCCTGTGTCGGCATCTTCTTGTTCTGGCTCTCGGCAAGGCGTTGAAGCAAAGCTCTCTGCCTTGACATCTCTTGACACTTGACACATGGCTTGTAGCTGATTGGTCAGCTGTGGCATATGTTCTTCCTCGGCATGGTCCGGGGAATTCACTTCGATCATGTTCATGGACACTTGAAGGACCAATGTCAAGGTTCCCATGATGGTGTTGGCCGTTTCCTTCAGCATGTGGATGGCTGCTTCTCGATTCGACATGGTGAGAAATCACACGGTTCGAAGAGTGCGGAACTTGCTGATCACTGGAACACGATGGCTTCGTGTGTGCACTGCTGAACGGCCGTCTCTGAAATTTGGTTTTCTCACAGTGAGTCTTTGTCTCCCTACCGGAACATGTAATAGCCCCTACATGACTGGCATTCCCTACAAAGACTGGTGTCTGGGGTTCTCCCTCCACAAAATGCGGTTGACAAAACTCGGACATGTCCAACAGATACAAGCCAGTGGAATTAGTGCGCAGCGAAATGGACTTTTGCAATCTCGTCAGGGTGCACTGGTCTGTGGTGGTATCCAGGATTCCACCCAACTGCTTAAAGGCACGTTTGGAAAAGAGAAAAGGTGTTTTGCCCTCAACAACTTCCACTCCCAGCCAGACTCTTTCATGTGCTGACCCTTGCAAAGGCAACAAAACACGATACATGCTGGTCAGTGTTTGATTATTTCCAAACCTGAACTTGATCTGACTGGGTTTCTTTTGCACAGTGGATCGAATGTCTTCGGGCAAACGCTGCAAAAGTTGGTCCAGCATTTTGGAACCAATGATACATCGACTGGCACCTGTGTCGAGGATAGCATGAGCTCCATGGTCCTCGGATGCATGAAGTACTGGCAGGCTCGGAAGGACTTCAACGTTCGTTGTCCTGGCAGGCATTGGGCATGGTGGGTTCATTCTTTCTCCACGGCGGGGCTTGTACAACTCTGCATGTGCAGAGGGCATCACAGGCGGACATTTGGAAGGGCTTTTCAGTCCCATTTTGTGCATCATGTTGCCCACATGTTTATTTAGCTTATTCTTATTGAGGGGGTTATTCCATGGAGTGTGAATCAACATGAAACATTCCTGTACACCGCTGGACTCACTACGGATGGGCACCTGCTTCACTAAGTCGGCATCGGTGAAGATCTCCAAGTCATCATGGGCATCATCCGCATCAGGTGGGTCCATTTCGACCACATTAGCGGCAGCTGCAGCTGGTGGATTCGCAGGAGGAGGAGCACTTGCGCCATCGCGCTGGGGGCATTCGGCCTTCCAATGTCCCATCTGATTGCACAGACGGCATCGGCTCTTGGCAATGTTTGCCAACAGGTTCTGCCGGCCAGAGCTTTTCCCTTTGAAGGACATCTTGCCTTTGCCCTTCCCCTTGGTTTGGCCAGGTGGCCAAAATCCCCTGGCACGACGTTTGTCCTGGAGACGTTGTCGTGCTTCCATGTAGGAGATCATCGCCAAGTGCATGTCTGGTGTGTCCTGGATGAAGTCTTCAAACTCATTCTCAAAGGCCTGAACGCTGAGAGCATCTGGGTCATCCTGGGATATCAAAATCTCCATCATCTCAGCTGGCAACTCATCATCGTCCACAGGCGCTGATTGCATCGCCACATAGGACATCTCAGATGTCTCCTTCTCATCGGACACCACTAAGGAGTCATAGACCTTCGTCTTGGTTGCAGTCTTTCCAGACTGCACTTCATGGAAAAATCTGCTGCCCAGAAGTCGAACGGCTTTCATCACCGGTTGGTACTTGAGCTCTTTGTGCTCTAACAACACCCTCTTCTTGTCTTCTGGGGCCAACGTCGACTGTCTTGAGAGGACGTAGGCCTGCACTTCTTCCAGAGTTGTTCCACGGCTCAGCAACTCAGAGAACACAGCCTCCATTCGTGAGATGAAGCTGTCATTGGATTCATCGCTTTTCTGCAGGGTGCCATAGAGTGCCTTCTCGAAAAATTCGAAACGCTCCTCAAAGTCAGTCGCACCCCAGCTCCCACCAATTGCCTTCACTAAGGCCTTGACGCCATCCAGGCTCTTCACCTTCAGCTTAGATGCGTCCAGCTTGGCAATGGTGGCAAATGCTGATCCTTCGACCAGCAAAGCGGCACGTGGTGCCAGTAAATCCAGGTGTTCTGTCGGCCACATGGCCGCAAGGAACTCCAACTTTTTCACGTAGTCCTGGACATTTGTCGTGCCCGGCACGAATTTTGGAATTGCAGTCCATGGCAGTTGCGCCGTAGAAATCGTCGACGCAGACCCAGGTCCATCCACAAAGTCATCAGGCACTGGAGGAAGAGCAGATTCTTGCGCAGACATTGGTCTCCTGGATCACCGGCTCTTGCGAAGCCAAGTTTGGCAACGGAGCAACCTGGCTCCGCTACCAGTGTGAAAGGTCCCTGACTCTTTCAACACTGGCAGCAGAAGGAATCAGTCCCACTGATCTAAGTTGATGTTGGTTCCAACCAGAAATGATAGAGGCCTCCAAGCCTTCGAAGGAAATGAAGTGGTCCCACCACCCAGCAAATAGCGGCAGCGTCCCAGCTGCTATGGCATCTGTTTTGGATCGATCGCAATCGGTTTGGTCCCGCCCGCCTACCCTGGTTTGAACCAGGTGCCTGCCGCTTTCGTGGATGCACGGTTGAGTGCAAAGCTGCATGAAAGGCTGTCGCAGCAATGCAAGGATGTGTTCCACATATGGCTGATTCACAGTCAGAAACTATATATATATATATATCTGACATAGTGCTTCAGGGTGGAGATCACTCGAAGGAAGTAATTTGATTTTTATTTTTACATACGTATGTTTACAAATTTTTACCGAAATTCCACAACCGAAAACCCGGGGCGACTGTTAGGTTAGGCTAGATAACCTTCCAGCAATTCCTGCATCTTTCTGCATTGTTTCTGAATGTCCCGCACAGGTATGGCAACCACGACTTCGGCAACAACGACCCACATGCTTTTTGCCCACACCTGTACCCGCGAAAGATCCTGCATGGCCAACCCTATTCCAGCCATCAATTGAATAGGGACAAATTTCCGGACAGACCGCACTTCACTGAGAAGTACTGGCTTCCAGACTACAATTATCACTACGAACTTCCTGCAGCAGATCTGGAAGTCATTGTGGTTGACACAAATGGAAAAGTGACACCTGACATCATTGGCGGGGATCAAGGTGGACGGAATAAGGCTGATGCAAACTGCAGCGGCCAGGCAATATCTCAAGACTTTCTGGAAAAGATAGCTCAGTCGGGTGAAGATCTTGTGATTGAGCGCGCAAAGCAAAACACAGCAGGCACCATCTTGCTCCTTCAGCACTACCCAGGGAAATGCCCCCGAGAGACATTTGAGAATGCCTTACCAGCCAGCCGGAAAGAAAAAGTGAAAGTGCTTTGTGCTTATGGCCACGAACACACCCAAGGCTGTGAAAAGAAAGACAAGTCAGGCATGTGCATAGATATCCTGACGGGTGGTGGCGGAGGCTGTTGCGGCCCAATAGTGGATCTGGCAGGGTTCACTGCTGTGCACTTGGACAGTGGATTTGGGGCATCTGTCGATGTGGAGAGCTCATCAGTTCGCTTACCAGCAGGCAGTTGCAAGTGGTGAAGGTGGCTGTTTGGGGAAATTGCGAGAAGATCTAAGGCATCCTTTGACGGAAACCAAGCATTTCAAGCACATGTGAGTGATTCCTTGCAAAACCCTTTTCCATCTTTTCCAAGTCCAGAATTCGCATAGATTATCATAGCTTCATATCTTATCACACTATTGATTTTATCCGATTTTATACCAAGACTAGCTTTGCAGCCAATGTAGAGTTGCAAGGGCAAGGTGAAGGTGGAACGAAACACGGTATATACTCAAGAGAAACCGCCAACTCTCAGGGCAATTGGCCAGGCAATCTGCAGGTATCAGTTGCACAGATTCATGGTGATTTAATGTGATTTATGTTGAACAATGCATCCTGTTTGCATTTTTCTGACGTTTCCACGCCCTTGTTATTGCAAACTCAGCGCCTGGATGGTGTAGCAATGCCGAAGCTTGGCACGTCTGATCCTGTCAAACAGCATCGGAGTGTGTTGTACATAGATGGCTCATGTCAAAAGGCATTGCCAATGAGTACGAAGGAGCGCTTGAGGAAAACGGCTTTCAAGCCAAGAATCGTGGATTATGCTTGGTGCACTCTACTTATCCCCAGTTGAAGTTCATGCGGAAACCACACAGTTGAGAGTAATGAGCTTCTTTTGTCGACTGGTTGCCTTTATTTTCTATATTTTCGCCTGTTTTGCAGACCTCTGAGTTTCGGACTATGCCATGTGCCGGACTCATAAGCATCTTTCGTTACTTTAGATTGGAGACAGAGCATCAGGTCGCCAGCCCAAGTGCATGGATGGTGTGACCACGTGTGACCCCCAGATTTCCTTGCCAAGTTGACAGTAGTAATGCATTAAACAAGCAGCAAGGGTCTGCAGGTGAGATCAGTTTCCGTGCTTCTAAATATTCTTGGCATTTCATTCTGGTTGGGCATGGTCCGGCCTTATCATTGTTCTGTTCTTGCAGTTGGTATGCCGCACTTCCGAGGGCTAGCTAGCGTGATTGCATTGCCCCAAGACTGTACCGCAACTCCGGAAATATGGATTGAGAAAGCCGGCTGACAGACATGTCAGATACCATCGATGACTCAACCCATTTTCACACGCTCATGCCCTCTTGCAGAGTGTCACCGGATGTCACCGGTGTTGCGAGCGAACAAACAATAGCACACAGTACTACACAGTAACAAAATGTTTGTCTGGCGGCCTGGCGAGCAAACTCAAGGCTCTGTGAGCATGAAATAGAGAGAAAGAATCGAAAGAATGCGAAAGTCAGCAAACAAGTCAAGTGAGTTCGCTGTTGTGAAGAGGCAAGAAACGTAATGAAATCCATTTTGACTTGGCTCCGGCAAATCAGAAAGTTCCAAACATTTAGTCATTCTGAATGTCAAGTATAGATAGATGCATCTAGAATCATCTAGATGCGTTGTGTTGATCCATTCCGTTCAGTTCGATTTGTCATCTTGGTAGTTGCAAGTGAGACCGGAATCAAGGGGACGGGGACCGGAACATGGTGAAAACATGCTTGAAACATGTTGAAATATGTTGAAACTGCCCGTTCCTCAACGATTCCGGGACGTCTTGGATGGTTCGGTATGGATGGCGACGCCTTCGAAGCCTTCGAAGCCTTCGGCCACGGGCCGCAGTTGCCGCAGTGCCTGGACTTTGGGCCACGCGCGATCCAGGACATGAGGCCTGGCAAAATGTCAACTTCATTACACTTCACCAAGAATAATAACAATATAATTATATAATACTATATAATATGCTAATGAGTTTCTAATGAGTATCTAATGAAAATCTCATGAGTACCTATTGATTTTCTAATGAGTATCTAATGAATATCTAATGAATATCTAATGAATATCTCATGAATATCTCATGAATATCTCATGAATATCTAATGAATTCCTAATGAATATATCTAATGAATATCTAATGAATATCTCATGAATATCTAATGAGTTCTAGTGAGTATCTAATGAATATCTAATGAATATCTAATGAATATCTAATGAGTATTTAAATAGAATATCTAATGAGTATCTCATGAATATCTAATGGGTATCTAATGAGTATCTAATGAGTATCTAATGAATGTCTCATGAGTATCTAATGAGTATCTAATGAGTATCTAATGAATATCTAATGAGTATCTAATGAGTTTCTAATGAATATCTAATGAATATCTAATGAGTATCTAATGAATATCTAATGAGTATCTAATGAATATGCTAATGAGTATCTAATGAGTTGCTAATGAGTATCTAATGAATATCTCATGAATATCTAATGAGTATCTAATGAATATCTCATGAGTATCTAATGAAAATCTAATGAATATCTCATGAATATCTAATGAGTATCTAATGACTATCTAATGAGTATCTAATGACTATCTAATGAGTATCTAATGAATATCTAATGAGTATCTAATGAATATCTAATGAGTATCTAATGAGTATCTAATGAAATGAGTATCTCATGAGTATCTAATGAATATCTAATGAGTATCTAATGAATATCTCATGAGTATCTAATGAATATCTAATGAGTATCTAATGAGTTTCTAATGAGTATCTAATGAATATCTAATGAGTATCTAATGAATATCTCATGAGTATCTCATGAGTATCTAATGAATATCTAATGAGTATCTAATGAATATCTCATGAGTATCTAATGAATATCTAATGAGTATCTAATGAGTTTCTAATGAGTATCTAATGAATATCTAATGAGTATCTAATGAATATCTAATGAGTATCTAATGAATATGCTAATGAGTATCTAATGAGTTGCTAATGAGTATCTAATGAATATCTCATGAATATCTAATGAATATCTAATGAATATCTAATGAATACCTAATGAATATCTAATGAATACCTCATGAGTGTATCTAATGAATATCTAATGAGTATCTAATGATGAATATCTAATGAATATCTAATGAGTTTCTAATGAATATCTCATGAGTATTAATGAGTATCTAATGAATATCTCATGAATATCTCATGAGTAGCTAATGAGTATCTAATGAATATCTCATGAATATCTAATGAAAATCTAATGAATATCTCATGAATATCTAATGAGTATCTAATGACTATCTAATGAGTATCTAATGACTATCTAATGAGTATCTAATGAATATCTAATGAGTATCTAATGAATATCTAATGAAAATCTCATGAGTATCTAATGAGTATCTCATGAGTATCTCATGAGTATCTAATGATTATCTCATGAGTATCTAATGAATATCTAATGAGTATCTAATGAGTTTCTAATGAGTATCTAATGAATATCTAATGAGTATCTAATGAATATCTAGTGAGTATCTAATGAATATGCTAATGAGTTTCTAATGAGTTTCTAATGAGTATCTAATGAATATCTAATGAATATCTCATGAATATCTAACGAGTATCTAATGAATATCTAATGGGTATCTAATGAGTATCTAATGAATACCTAATGAATATCTAATGAATATCTAATGAGTATCTAATGAGTATCTAATGAATATCTAATGAATATCTAATGAATATCTAATGAGTGTCTCATGAATATCGAGTATCTAATGAGTATCTAATGATTTTCTAATGAGTATCTAATGAATATCTAAAGAATATCTCATGAATATCCCATGAATATCTCATGAATATCTAATGAGTATCTAATGACTATCTATTGAGTATCTAATGACTATCTAATGAGTATCTAATGAATATCTAATGAGTATCTAATGAATATCTAATGAATATCTAATGAATATCTCATGAATATCTAATGAGTATTTAAATAGAGTATCTAATGAATATCTAATGAATATCTAATGAGTATCTAATGAATATCTAATGGGTATCTAATGAGTATCTAATGAATATCTAATGAATATCTCATGAGTATTAATGAGTATCTAATGAATATCTCATGAATATCTCATGAGTATCTAATGAGTACCTAATGAATACCTAATGAATACCTAATGAATATCGAGTACCTAATGAGTATCTAATGAGTATCTAATGAAAATCTCATGAGTACCTATTGATTTTCTAATGAGTATCTAATGAATATCTAATGAATATCTAATGAATATCTCATGAATATCTCATGAATATCTCATGAATATCTAATGAATATCTAATGAATTCCTAATGAATATATCTAATGAATATCTAATGAGTATCTCATGAATATCTAATGAGTTCTAGTGAGTACCTAATGAATATCTAATGAATATCTAATGAGTATTTAAATAGAATATCTAATGAATATCTCATGAATATCTAATGAGTATCTAATGAATATCATAATGTGTATCTAGTGAGTGTCTAATGAATACCTAATGAATATCTCATGAATATCTAATGAGTATCTAATGAGTTTCTCTAATGAGTATCTAATGAATATCTAATGAGTATCTAATGAATATGCTAATGGGTATCTAATGAATATCTAAAGAATATCTCATGAATATCTCATGAATATCTAATGAGTATCTAATGACTATCTAATGAGTATCTAATGACTATCTAATGAGTATCTAATGAATATCTAATGAGTATCTAATGAATATCTAATGAATATCTAATGAATATCTAATGAATATCTAATGAGTATTTAAATAGAATATCTAATGAGTATCTCATGAATATCTAATGGGTATCTAATGAGTATCTAATGAGTTTTTAATGATTATCTCATGAATATCTCATGAATATCTCATGAGTATCTAATGAAAATCTAATGAATATGAATATCTAATGAGTATCTAATGAATATCTAATGAATACCTAATGAATATCGAGTATCTAATGAGTATCTAATGAAAATCTCATGAGTATCTAATGAGTTTCTAATGAGTATCTAATGATTATCTAATGAATATCTCATGAATATCTAATGAATATCTAATGAATATTTCATGAATATCTAATGACTATCTAATGAGTATCTAATGACTATCTAATGAGTATCTAATGAATATCTAATGGGTATCTAATGAATATCTAATGAGCTTCTAATGAGTATCTAATGAATATCTAATGAATATCTAATGAGTATCTAATGAGTTTCTAATGATTATATAATGAATATCTCATGAATATCTCATGAATATCTAATGACTACCTAATGAATATCTAATGAATATCTAATGAGTATCTAATGAGTTTCTAATGAGTATCTAATGAATATCTAATGAGTATCTAATGAATATCTAATGAGAATCTCATGAATATCTAATGAGTATCTAAATAGAATATCTAATAAATATCTAATGAATATCTAATGAGTATCTAATGAATATCTCATGAATATCTCATGAATATCTAATGAATATCTAATGAATATCTCAGGAATATCTAATGAGTATCTAAATTGAATATCTAATGAATATCTCATGAATATCTAATGAATACCTAATGAATATCGAATGAATATCCAATGAGTATCTAATGAGTATCTAATGAATATCTAATGAGTATCTAATGACTATCCAATGACTATCTAATGAGTATGTAATGACTATCTAATGAGTATCTATAGTAGCCAGGATAGTAACATATGCCATGTAGATCACATGTCCATACATGTTCCAACTCTACTGTGTATCCAATGAGTATCTAATGAGTACCTAATGCGTATCTATAGTAGCCTCGATGGTATCATATGCCATGTAGATCACATGTCCATACATGTTCCACATACCACATCATGCCACGAATATGTCATAATATGTATGTATTTGGTGTAAAGATCGTTAAACATGATCGAATATATGTGTATTCAGATGCATTCGTACGTTACATGATGTTATAGTAACTGTAAGAACAGTTATAAGTTATAACATGTTTTAACTGTGATATAATTTTTATAATATATTATACGCACATGTGTTGCCAGGCATTGACTTGGGAGATTTGGATGCCAGGGCGCCAGCTACGGCGTCAACCTTTGCAGTGGGGCGGAGAGCTCCAAGTTGCCTGGCACAGGGAGACAGGTACCATTGGACCATCAGTACCACGAGATGTACGAGATGGACTGCATGTGTTAGCTATTTATATCTATTTATAGCATTTTTGCATTTTAATGCAGTTTAATGCATGCTAGTTGATGAGTTTAACATAGTTAAAAAAAAACTATGTTTTAGCTAGTTGATTAGTTGGATAAGAGATGATTGCCAGAACTGCCAGACCCGCCGAGGTCACAGCGCATAAAGCAACATCAACCCAGTTGCTGCCTGATGGAGTTTCGCAGGAATGGCGGGTGCTCCGGTTTATCCCTGAGAAGTCCAGCTCAAATCTGATTCAGGCTGGTGAGAAACACATCGAAGCGCGCAAAGATGTGCGCAGAAAGTCACCGTTAAACGTCTTTTTTTCTTCACCGTACCTTGTGACATGTTTTCTCACTTGAGGCCCGATGGCCATGTAGGAGAAAATTGTTGTGATACAATGATAAACAGGGCGAGTACATCAAAACAAGGATTTGCACCTTCCTACTATGAGAATCTTGTAAAAATTATCAGCAACGCCAACACCTGGTCTAGGCCATCAACAAAGTCTCGATCGACGCTGATGGAAAGCTGATAGAGCAGTGCAGGAACTGTTTGTTGATGCCCTACACCAAATCGATTGTAAGTGCCGTCCTCACTGGGCTGGTTATGGTTCATGCACCTGTATTTGAGGAGTTACAGGAAGACAAAGTGGGAGAGAATGACATATCTAACGGATCTAATGCCGGGCAACGTGAGCCACGAATTCTTTGCGTCGGATTTGGCGGTGGCAGCATTCCATCATTTTTGGCAGAGATGCTGCCACAATGCCACGTGGATGTTGTGGAGTTGGAGCCTGCAGTTATCCAGGCCTCATCAGACTTGGGCTTTCAGCAGGACAAGCGCATCCACGTGACTGTGCAAGATGGTGCTGTTTTTGCTCATTGTGCAGTCGAAAGTGGCACTGGCTATGACGCTGTTATTGTCGATGCTTACGATGCTGATGGAAACGTCCCAGCCACCTTTGCGACGGAACACAGTGCCTTCTTTGAGGCGTTGAAGAGAGATGATTGGACAAAACGCTTCAAGATGTGATGTTTGCTGGCGTTTTCTTTGCGTGCTAGTTGTGTTGCTGGTGTTGGTTATATGAAATTGTGTACATGAATGTGCGTTGTTGCTGCCTGAATTGGACACTGTTTGCAAGGCATTGGCCTCCGGTCTCCTTGCAAGTCGTGGTGTTTTGGTGACCAATTTTCTGCCGGGCACTGACTTGGCGCCAGTTCTGATGCGTCAGGCGGAGGCCGGATCGCAGCACTCTTTTCTTGGATGTGCTTCAAGAAACAAAATGAAACAGGAAAAAAAACAATATATATATATATATAGGGATATATATATATACCCGCAAAACCCTTGTCTCGCCGTCGCCACAATTGTCATTCGTCCCTTTCGAATTTTGCTCCTCATGCAGGCGAAACCCTTTTTTTCTATGTTTAAGTTCAAAAAATGCATTTTGACCTGCGGCCACCAATGAATTTGAGCACGTCCATTTTGCGTGGCAGGCGCAGTGTTTTATGACCTTGCAAAAAAATCGTATTGCATTTTCACTGGCAGGCGCGCGACTTTTTGCGTTTTTGGATGGATGTTGCTTGGCGAGCCACACATGTTTGTTCATTTTGTTTCAGAATGCATCTTGACCAAATTCGACCAAAGCAGTTGGCAAAATTTGAGCATATTTGAGCTGATGAATCTGATCCACAACCACTGGGGCAAGAGCTCCGAGGCAAGAAACCGGGAGATCTTCCGAGCACGGTTGACAGCCGGAAAGATCATTCGCAACCAGGATGAGCAAGGCCAGCTCAGCTGGCCAGCTCAGCTGGGGCTTGTGTTCTTGTTGCCTGAACTTTTGCAATCTTTTGCATATTCATCTATTGGCTTCCCTGCCACGGCGATACCCATGCGTTTCACCTTGCTAGTGCCAGGTTGGATTGGAGTGCCAGTGACAAGATGGATGTTTCTTGGTTTTATCCAGCGTGGCACTCCAACGAGCCAAATGTTAAGACTTCTCATCAATTTGTCGATGCTCTTGCAGATCAGTTTTGTGAGAATCACATCACGTGACTTTCCTCTCTCATTTTCAATGTCTTGCAGTTCGCAAGAAAGAGAGAGAGAGAGAGAGAGCTTCAGCTTCCTTTTTGATTCTCGTTCTTTACTTCCTTGCTGAATCTCGCAGCCAAGGATTGGATCCGATGGTGAATATAAAGCCATTGGCATCAGGGAGAAGTGCATCAGACCTGGTAGGGCGACTCGAGACTGGCTTCATCCGAGAAGATCTGAAGAGATTTGAGCGGCCAATGCGGTGACAGAGAGGGGTGCTTAGGACAACTCCGGGATATGGGCCTTTAGCTTTGAATAGCTTTGATGTTGGGGCCTACAGGAAAGCTTTTGGTGAAGCCTGTTTGATTGATAACTTATAATAGATAGCCATTTGCTGCGCTCGCTCCCCTGGCCAATCCTTAGAGCAAGTTGCATAACT
This sequence comes from Cladocopium goreaui, assembly GCA_947184155.2. NCBI lineage: Eukaryota > Dinophyceae > Suessiales > Symbiodiniaceae > Cladocopium > Cladocopium goreaui. Next base: position 1,158,670 of record CAMXCT020000113.1, on the reverse strand, counting down.
TTAGAAGGGACATGGAATGACCTGAATGCAAATGAAAGCAGGGCGATTGTGAGTGCCCCACATGGCATTTGCAGAACCCCTTTTAGAGTAGTTTGGGGCACTCAATATCTTCATCAGATTTCATCAGAAATGCACTGAATTTGGGGTGAGTTGCAGTTTGAAGATCAGAGTGGCTTGGGACATTCAAGACATTTCCCAGGAGGTCCCAGAAAGACTCCGAGCGTGGGGTGGGTCATGTTTTGAAGGTGTTTGAAGATTAGTTTCCCCCGTGCATTCCATTTTGGGTCCATGGCAAGAGACAGGCAGACAGGTTGAGTAGCAAATCTCGGACTATGGTTTGTGCCCAGGCTGCTGGCAGTCCAGTGGTGCAACTGGACGCCCCAGCAACTGATGGAAAAGTTGTGGCACAAGGCCCCCAATGTGACCTTTTGTGCAAGCATGGATCGACATGTGGCAGTGCAGCAGCACGGAAGAACATCATCATTATTCAATGATGTGTTGCAAGGGCTTGGGCTCACATGTTAGTGAAAGCCACGCTATAGGTTGTTTACTACTTGATATAATGGAAAGGCAAACAGTTGATTTTGAAGTAACTGTATAGCCGCTCTGACACATCATGACACGGCACTTCGAACCACTGATTCTCAGGCTGCGCTGCAGCCGTCTCCAACCATGGACAGACGTGAACATCCATGAGCATCAATAGTGGAGGATGCAAGCATTATCCCAGCACGCACCAGCATATCACAGCATATAGCAAGGCTTACAGCATGTAACATTCCAAGAGAGCTCCAAATCATGCCAGACATGAAGACACCAGTGGCCCTGCCTCTACGGCTGCTCCTCAAGTGATTCCGCAATAATCATGTCCGATGATCGTGGTCTCTCCAAGGTGGTGTTCACGAAACTTACAATGGCCATTCTTGAGGAACATCACGTGCCAGATGCAAAGAAGATCAGCGACAAATTGTGGATGGCAGGAAAAGGCTCCAAAGAAACGCAAGAGCGGCAAATCCAACTGGGTGAAATGGGCAGAGAAACGCAACAACAATGGTGGTGCCAAGGGAGTTGCTGAAGAGATGGAAATTCAGGAGGTGGAGAATGTTTTCGTTTTAACTGGTTGTGGCGCCGCTTCCTTCATTTGGGGGGGGTTCGGGGGGGGTGGGGGTGGGGGCATAATAACGTCCTTTCGTTCCTGTCCAATGATGTTACGTTCTTGGCTTTCTTCTCTTTATTTTATTACGTCGATGATGTACTTTGTTGACTTCGTCTCTAGATGTGAATACGTCAATGATGATACGCTCTTGCCTTTCTTCTGGTTGTGACGCCGCTTCCTTTATTTGGGGGGTGGGGTTCAGATGGGGGGGTGGGGGTGGGGGCATATAATAACGTCCTTTCGTTCCCGTCCAATGATGTTATGCGCTTGGCTTTCTTCGGTGTTATGTTAAGACGTTAGTGATGTTACGCTCTTGGCTTTCTTCGGTTTTATTTTAAGACGTCAGTGATGTTACGCTCTTGACTTTCTTCGGTTTAGGCTTTCTTCAGTTTATGTTAACACGTCAGTTATGTTACGCTCTTGGTTTTCTTCTGTTTATGTTCAAACAAACACTGCGGTGACAGAACGCTCTTGGGAGAAACACTTCCAAAAAAAACCTGAAAAATATTCAGGTGCTTGCCGCCGCAAGCTTGCATCGGCAGCCAGGACTGAAAGCAATCCTGAACGCAATGACTGTCTATAGAAAAGATTGCTTGGCAGGGATAGTAAAACTATCTCCATCAGACGCCTTCAAGGTAGCAAAGCTACACTGGATGTCGTGAAGCACGGGAAAAGAAAGATGCTGATGTGTGGGCAGATGGCGTTTTGCGACATTTTTCCATTGGAAATTTCCAGAAATCATGACAAACCCCCGCTTTTAAGCAGTTTCAGCCAACGGCGAGACAGGGGTTTTGCGCGTATATATGTATTGGATATATTGAAACGGAACCCTAAGAAACCTAGATTCTTAGAAGGAACAAGATGGAATACGCATGCACTTTGCTGAATGATGAGGATCCTGTTCGCTATTCCTCTGAGGATTCCTGCAAATTCCTCGGGATTCCTGGGATTCCGTCGTCTTGTTATTTTGTGATTTTTGTGCGGATTTGCGTGGCATCGAAGGCTCTGAGTCACCGATCAGATTGCCTTTCTTTTGCAATTCAAGCTGAGGGATCTGGCATCTTGTTTGCGAATGGCAGTGATTCGAAGAACGGGGAGTGGATACAAGATGATACAGTGGAGTGAATTCGCAAAGACCAGTGGATACGACATGATACGACATTACTACTCATTACTACGTGGTAAGCATTGGTGATTGGTGAGTGCTAAAGTTGCTAAAGTCTATAGGTCCACCCGGCTTGCAAAACACAGCAGTGTCACAGTACACCATGGCAGGGGTGCAGCTTGGTGCCAAGGCAATCTGCTCGCACTGCACCTTTGTGGTACGCCTACGCGCAGACCGGCGAAGCCAGAACTCTGTTTACGGTTGTGGTTGGCGGCATGCGTGGTGGAAAACTCCACAGCATGTCCATTTCGAGTTGGCCGCTTGGCAACGAAAGGACTCAGAGAGATCCAAGTGCGGAGAAAAAGTCATGGTGATTGCATTACAATCATCACATGATTTACATGGAAGTAGTTTGTAAGTTATTGTATGTCGTCGACAAACACTCTAGGTGCAGGTACAGGTTTGTGTCGCTCACTGCTGAAGGTATGTATGTGTGATGATTTGAACCACAGGCTGAGGCTCAGTGCAGTAGATTCTCTAGCCCCAACACTGTTTACATTTGCCCTTACATCCACCAGACAGCCATGGGCAAGGGCGGAGCAGGCAAAGGCGCAGCTCCAAAGCGGTGGCCAAGAGTTCTTACTTCTGCTGACGATTCTTGGTTGCCTTGATTTGCCTTGATTTGCCTTGATTTGCCTTGGCTTGTCAGGCTTGTCAGGCTTGTCATGATGACTTCATTCATCTTCATTCAGCATATTCAGCTCTATATTCAGTCAAGCTGTGTTGGGAATTGGGAGCTTCAATGAACTTCCGGCATCGCATGGAGTCACAACCAAGGCAGCCCCAAAACAGAAGGATCCAGCCACTTCCCTGCCAGTGGACCGGAGAGAGGCAGGGATGACAAGGGCTGCTTGGAAGGCTTGGATGTAGGTTGATGTTGCCTGATTTTGATGGAGACCGGGCCAGCATCCCTGATTCTTCAGGAGCCCTTTCTCCTGAAGCAAGCTATTTTGGAGGCCTCTTTGACTCGTTCATCTTTGAGACACCGAAAACATCTGAAAGCAGAGACAGGTGATGACAGGTTATCAGCAAGCCACTACTGTCTTCCCTGTGAGGCATCAACCTGGAGTGCCGCTATCCAACCTGCCAGCCCAAGGGGGCAAACTCCGACAGCAATTCTGCAAGCCATTTTCTCCGATGAGGAGATAGCTCAGTCTATATCCAGCTACTTGGAGTGATAAGATATTGTGAAAGAAACGGACTTGAAGTGTCGCAAAGTGACAGTCTCCAGGATAGTATACTATAGTATGGTTGTGTTGCCAGACCCAGGCATTAGATGAGAGCACAGATCCTGCCAGCCACATGATCTCCAATGGCCGATATCGACTGTGATCGGAGTGTTGCCTAGTACGACTGATAGCTTTCATGCGGTTTCAAGGATTTTTGGATATCAACTTGCATTTTAGCTATTTGTATAGCTTTTGTGCCACTTTAATCATTTTATATAATTCATTTTGATTATACCATATTAATCCCAGTGTCACATCTTGCATTTTTTATAGCTTTGGTTGTTGCACAATCCGTTCCCCCTAATACTAACCCCCCCAAAAAAAAGTAATAAACACCTAGGGGTATTTATTAGTAGGGTGCTAAGCTTCCCCCTAATACTAAATTAAAAGCCCGAATATATAAAAACGTTTTTTCTATTTCAAAATCGATTAGATTTCCTTTTATAATCTAATTGAAAGTATTGAAATATTGCCAGAAATTGGATTTCGAAGCTTTCCCCTAATATTAAATAAAACACCCTATATATATAATATATATATTTTATATATATATATATATTTCAAAATCGATTAGATGTCCTTTAAAAATCTCATTAGAATATCGCCAAAAATTTGACTTCGAAGCTTTCCCCTAATATTAAATTAAAAACCCTAATAGAAAATACAGTTTTTCGACCTTAAAAGACGGACCCTAATAAAAAAAACACCCCGGGGTTGACTAGTTTTTCCCGAGAGCGTCTGAGCGCAGGGTTCTTCCAATAGTGGGGGTCTGTATCTCATCTTCTCATCTTCACACCTTCTCATCTTCACATCAGCTCATCTTCACATCTGCTCATCTTCACATCTGCTCATCTTCACATCTTCTCATCTTCACATCTGCTCATCTTCACATACTCACATCTTCACTTTCTCTCTCTCGCACTCACATCTTCACATACTCACATCTTCTCTCTCTCTCTATCTCTATCTCTCTCTCTCTCTCTCCTCTCCTTCTCATCTCCACACCTTCTCTCACACCTTCTCATCTTCACACCTTCTCATCTTCACATCTGGTCATCTTCACGTCTGCTCATCTTCACATCTGCTCATCTTCACATCTTCTCATCTTCACATCTGCTCATCTTCACATACTCACATCTTCACTTTCTCTCTCTCGCACTCACATCTTCACATACTCACATCTTCTCTCTCTCTCTCTCGCTCTCTTCACATCTCACATCTTCTCTCTCTCTCTCTATCTCTCTCTCTCTCTCTCTCTCGCCTTCTTTATCTTTCTCTCTTTAGGCCGAGGGTGGTGCCGGCGGGGAGTCACGAAACGTCAACCATTTCGCACGAAATGAGGGTCGATCGTCAAAAACTGAAGGAAAATTGCGATTTTACTTGCCCCCGAGCAACCATTTCGCACGAAATGAGGGTCGATCGTCAAAAACTGATGAAAAATTGCGATTTTACTTGTCCTGGAGCAACCCTTTCGCACGAAATGAGGGTCGATCGTCAAAAACTGAGGGAAAATTGCGATTTTACTTGTCCTGGAGCAACCCTTTCGCACGAAATGAGGGTCGATCGTCAAAAACTGATGAAAAATTGCGATTTTTTTGTCCCCGAGCAACCCTTTCGCACGAAATGAGGGTCGATCGTCAAAAACTGAGGAAAAATTGCGAGCTTACTTGTGCCGGAGCAACCCTTTCGCTCGAAATGAGGGTCGATCGTCAAAAACTGCGAAAAAATAACGAGTTTACTTGTGCCGGAGCAACCCTTTCGCACGAAATGAGGGTCGATCGTCAAAAACTGAGGAAAAATTGCGATTTTACTTGTCCTGGAGCAACCGAGGGTCGATGCGCAAAAACTGAAGTAAAATTGCGATTTTACTTGTGCCGGACTTGTCTGTGTGTAAAAGCGTCTGTGTGTAAAAGCGTCTGTGTGGTCTCTGTGTGTAAAAGTGTTTGTGTGTAAAAGCTTCTGTGTGTAAAAGCTTCTGTGTGTAAAAGCGTCTGTGTGTAAAAGACTGTGTGCAAAAGCGTCTGTGTGTAAAAGAGTCTGTGTGTAAAAGCGTCTGTGTGTAAAAGCGTCTGTGTGTAAAAGCGTCTGTGTGTAAAAGTGTTTGTGTGCAAAAGTGTTTGTGTGTAAAAGCCTCTGTGTGTAAAAGCCTCTGTGTGTAAAAGCGTCTGTGTGTAAAAGCGTCTGTGTGTAAAAGCGTCTGTGTGTAAAAGCGTCTGTGTGTAAAAACATCTGTGTGTAAAAGCGTCTGTGCGTAAAAGTGTTTGTGTGTAAAAATGCTTGTGTGTAAAAGCCTCTGTGTGTAAAAGCGTCTGTGTGTAAAAGCGTCTGTGTGTAAAAGCGTCTGTGTGTAAATGCGTCTGTGTGTAAAAGCGTCTGTGTGTAAAAGCGTCTGTGTGTAAAAGCTTCTGTGTGTAAAAGTGTGTGTGTGTGTAAAAGCGTTTGTGTGTACAAGCTTCTGTGTGATTCTGTGTGTAAAAGCTTGGTGTGTAAAAGCGTTTGTGTGTAAAAGCGTCTGTGTGTAAAAGCGTCTGTGTGCAAAAGCGTCTGTGTGTAAAAGCTTCTGTGTGTAAAAGCTTCTGTGTGTAAAAGCATCTGTGTGTAAAAGTCTCTCTGAGTGTTTGTGTGTAAAATCGTCTGTGTAAGAGCGTCTGTGTGTAAAAATCTCTGTGTGTAAAAGTCTCTGTGTGTAAAAGTCTCTGTGTGTAAAAGTGTTTGTGTGTAAAATCGTCTGCGGGTAAAAGCCTCTGTGTGTAAAAGCCTCTGTGTGTAAAAGCCTCTGTGTGTAAAAGCGTCGTCTGTGTGTAAAAGCGTCTGTGTGTAAAAGCGTCTGTGTGTAAAAGTCTCTGTGTGTAAAAGCGTCTGTGTGTAAAAGCGTCTGTGTGTAAAAGAGCCTGTGTGTAAAAAGCGTCTGTGTGTAAAAGCGTCTGTGTGTAAAAGCGTCTGTGTGTAAAAGCGTCTGTGTGTAAAAGCTTCTGTGCGTAAAAGCGTCTGTGTGTGTAAAAGTCTCTGTCTGTAAACGTGTTTGTGTGTAAAAGTGTTTGTGTGCAAAATCGTCTGTGTGTAAAAGCGTCTGTGTGTAAATGCGTCTGTGTGTAAAAGTCTCCGTGTGTAAAAGTCTCTGTGTGCAAAAGCGTGTAAAAGCGTCTGTGTATGAAAAACTTTACAAAAATACGATGCAAACTATTGTCTTGTACTAGTCATATATTGTCTTGATACTACTCTTCTCGTCTGCCTATAATACATCTTTAATATATCATCTTGTAATATATAGTGTCTCCATACTAACAACAGAAGACTCTGCTCCTCTTACGCTCTCGGGCCATCCGTCGTCTAGTTATTATTAGGGGGTGAAACCCACAAATGGTCGCTTCATTTTTAAATTGTTTTCTAGAGCAGTTCAATTAAAAGTCAAATTGGCCCTCAAATTTTCCAAAATTGGAGACGGACCCTAGTTGTTATTATATGTGTTATTATTTGGGGGGGGTTAGTAATAGGGGGAAGGGATTATTTGTGTCCCAGTGTCAGGTCTTTTTGAATCCCAGGCCTGACACCCAAAGCTGCAGCTGTCGATCATGGGCCATCAGGGGAAATCGATGTCCAGGTGCTCCGTATGTCAGGAGTTTCAGCAATGCTGATGCATTTGGCGTCGAATCCAAGTCCTGAGAAACAGTCTGTTGATTTTTGTTGTGTGGGTTTCCTTCATGTTACTTTCAGCACTTGAAAATTATTCATACCTATTCTGTATTCTTCCCTGGGCCACTTGACAGTTCATGCTATTTCACTGGGAGGAGATTCAGCCTTTGTTGGCATCGTGGATACAGATATGACCGTTGCAGAATTCAAGCAGAAGTTGCAAGCAAACACCGGCATCAATGTTGGCTGGCAAGTCCTTTTGCTAGGCCTGGTCAAGGATGTTGACGTAAAATGACGTACTGTAAATGCAAAACAAATTTCAGACGCCCGTATGCCATTAATCTTCAGAGAATCCCTTAGGTGTTTTCTATATACAACTATATTACATTATATATATGTAATTATATATAGTATTTTTGTTATTATATTTATATATAGATATAGTGTATCTCAATATATTTCATAGTTTCGTGTGTATTTTGGTTTGTTTCTTCTTGGCACAGCGAAGTCAAACTACAGCCCCAGAAAATGGAAACGAGCGGACATGTTTTGTTTTCAAAAAGTATGTTCTCCGTGAGTCTGGTTGAAGCAGACCTGCCTACTGTGATCTCGTACATGCAAAGGAACCTTGGGGATATCGATATTATGTATTCGTGAAAATAGATTGAAATACAGCGATTTGCCGCGATGGTAATTATCAACATTACTGCAATATCTGTAATATACTTGTAGGTATGTTTACAGTATGTAGTCTGATTGACTTCCTTCAAACTTTGCTATGCAGTCCTTGCCTCAAAATGGCACAATAGATTGACTTTGACCGTAGTTCACTCTGTTTCCGTGTCCAGTCCCTTTATCAATCAATATCAATCACCACCTATCACCACATGCCCTTGGCACTGTTTTTGCTGCTTGGTACTGGGTCATCCCATGATGTCAGGCGATGGACGCGAGCTGGAGAGTGAGCAGAAGTTGGCAGCATACTCTGGCGAAAAGTTGGAGAAGTTGGATCTTCAATTGCAAGTCTTCAAATTCCGGGACTTGTGCCGTGCCGCAGTCAGCACAGACAAATATGGTGCAACTTTATCTTTACTGCAGGAGGCACAGCGAGGTGACTATGCGGTCTCCTGCGTGGCTGCCTACAACTTGGGTTTGAAATGTTCGGAATCGGAACATATCATTTCGTTACAGTTGCTCGCGCAGACACTGCCACTGCAGCCTGCTTGCCAGCTGGTCGTGAATGCCATCGCCACGTCCTCGGCGGGACTCCGACATCAAGCAGCGATTGAGTTTGCACGGATCTTTCATGAAAGTCCCGAGAGTGCAGAATGCTTGGAATTGGCCTGCAACAAGGCTCTTGCCGCCAATTTTTCCAGATCTGACTTGGCGCAGAAGCTTTTCCATCACCTGAAAAAGAGAAAATTCCCTCCGCGGCCTGTCCCGTACTCTGGCACTCAGATTTGCCTGGCACACCGGGATCCAGTGACAGTAGGTCGAGAACATTTGGCAAAGTACATAGATTTTGCCAAGTCACTGCCAGCTGGCTGGCATTACAAGACGCTCACCCCAATCACCCAGGGCTTTGATATTGAAACACACTTGAGAAGAGAAGCGCAGGAGGCTGCAACCAAGTCAAACATGGATGTTTCTCTCATATCAAAGTGCCTCACATGGTCTATGACTTCCAGTTCAGCTGGGCGCTTTGTTGCCGTCGCTCAGCAGAATCTTTACTGGCGGTGGGGGCAGTATAGGTCCATTGAATTCCAGTGTTCGCAATGTGTTTGCACATGTTCTCTATCATCTAAGCGATTAAGTCACTGCAAGCCAGGTATTTCTGGAACCTTCTCGCCTATTTGCGGAAAAGAATGAACAGATGTCAGACGCGGACATCTTTTGCGGCATTGCTGAGCACCCACGAATACCGGCCGAGTTCACCCGGATGGCCTTGGAATGTGCTGCTCGCTTGTCAGGCTGGTCATGGCTTGTCAGCTGTTCAGTTCAGGTTCAGCTGACTGGCTGCGAAGTAGCGTCCAGAGCTCGAACAGTTCCTGAGACCTTGGAAACCCACGACTTGAACTTGCAGTCTAAATAGATCCAAATAGGAAAATGCTACTGTAAGTAAGTCATCAGATAGAAAAAGATGAGAGTATCATGTAATATCCCCGTTCCAGGGCATGGGCCATCCTTGCACTGTGCTGAAGCTGCTGGATGAGCAGAGCAAAGACAGAATTTGACAGCCGAGGGCAGAGATGGGGTATGATGGGGTATGATGGCAAGACGATAAAGTTTCTCCAACATTCAGCATGTTCAACGCATATATGCACAGGTCGGAGCCATAGAAGGGCGCTGGCAGCTGCATGCTGGTGTGCTGGTCACAAAGATGCTGCAGTTCGCGAACAGGCACTGGAGGCGAGCTCATGGCCATATTAACATTCGAAAAATACTCGCAGTAAAGTGTGAACAATATGAACATGCAATAACATACATGGCATCATGGTATGAGCAGGTAGGATCAAGTAGGATCATTGGGAGCAAAGGATAGCAAAGGTGAGTCATGTTTTCTACATGTTTCATCATTTTTCTGCCATGCCTTTGCATTTGGTATGCCCAGTACATGCTGGGAATGCTCCACTCGTTGGTGCAAGGTACTGCAGTGTGTGGGCCAGGCCTGCGCAATGGGAAACATTCAAACATATTCAAACGCTGTAAATCACGATCATGATTCATCATGATCCACTGGGATGGCAGCATCACGGCTGCAGTATATAGTCCAGGTATGTCCAGGTTCATTTGCTGCAGCCTTGTCCTTCCGGGCCCGGGGTTTGGACACCTCTCAAATACGATTGCAAATAGTTTCAGTCTGGCAAGATTCATGCGCCTTTTTGTGTGGAGGTGGGCGACCTGCCAGCAATTCAAAGCATGCTGCAAAACTGGTGGGGCCCCGATTCTCGTCGAATCAGCCAAGAGATCGAACGTTTCTGCACCTGCAGCTAAAGTTCGCCGTCATATTCCCAGCATCCAGGAATTCGAATGTCCAGTCCCCAGATGTCCCAAGGGAAGTGTGCCAGATCCAAATGAATTCTAGATCAAACATGTACAGGCTTGAACAAATTTTGTGAAAGATTGGAGTCGAAGAGAGGGTGCTCAGCATCGTCCAGCACACCTCAGATCGACCTGATCTTGTGATATACTGGGGCTGGCCCAGTTCGTAGCACAAAGAGTCGATTCTGCTCGGGTCCAGATTAGTGCGAGCGAAAAGATCGGCGCACTGAGAAATCCACAAGAACGAAGTGAATTTCTGAGGTGAATCGCGCACGCTTTTGGGTTTCGTGTCATTGACACGTCATTGGAAAATGCTTGAAACATCCTTGAGAGTTCACATGAATCCAGTCAGAGCACGTTGCATGTTCAGGTGTGAAGCCAACAGTGCGCTCTGGCCCCTTTTGCCGACCACAAGCAGAAAATAGAAAAAGGATGAAAAAGGATGATAAGCTGCACTGCCACCAAGATCATTTGTCCACAAGAGTCAAGAAAAAAAAGGAGTCATTGGATGTGTTTAGTGAATAGCGTCTATAGACATGTCAAACGTATTCAAACGTGAATATTACGTGTAATATATATATATATATATGTGCGTAATTATGCGTATATTTATTACATCATCCAGCATCTCACTTTCTCACCCTCACTGACTCTCTCTCTCTCTTTTTCAGTGTACTATCTCTTTTCTTAAGGACAAATTTGATCAAAATTGTACAACTATTTTATTGAACTATCTTATAAAGTCTTATAATGCACTTATCATTTACACCGTTAAAGCAGGTCAAGTGTGTGCATCTGGGCGCCTTGCTGCAGGTGGCAGGATTTTCATCACTTTCCGATACTTTCGGTGCTGCTTCCGACTGGGCCGATTTGGCTCAAACGCCTCGTTGACGCTTAAAAAACCTATTGAGGTATGACCTAGTCGCAGAACTCGACGGGTTTTCGGGCGTCGACGTGGGACAGCAGGCACATGTCTTCAAAAAGTGGCAGTGGCTACAGCAACAGCAATGAGGCCAGATTCGATGGGGCCTTGGCTGTTTCTTAAGGTCATGTGCAACCAATTGCAACCATGTTTGTTCCTCTAGAGTGATACACTCAAGATCACTCAAGTCTGATGTCAAGCCTTGTCCAGCCATTCTTTGGGGGTGCCACCGCCACCTGGAGTCTCTACAGGCATTTGAATCATCAAGTTCGCAAGCAAGCTCGAAAGAAGAAGAAGAAGAAGTTGAAGAGGAAAAGACTGGAGAAACTGGAGAAGATGGAGAAGAGACCGTGCAGAAAGTGCTTGAATCCTACAAACTGGAGTCTTGGTGTTCCGTTTTTTGCTGCCGTCCCACCTGTGATAAGTATTGTTTAGTGTTTTCACCATTGTTGTGCAAGTTACATAGCCACACATTGCCCAGAAATGCTGGCAGAATTTTCTTCTGAGGCTGAGGCCATTGTTCCCAGCGTTTGATCACAACATATTCTACTAAGATCATCTAAGATCCATTGCATTCCATTGTAATTATATGTAATTATCATTCCACCTTCTTGACCTAGCAATCCCCAGAAAGATACCCCGCATCCATTTATATCCATTGTCATGATATGTCATGATACAATCAATCAATAGTTTTCTTATGTTTTCTTGGTAGTTGGTAAGAACGAGCTTTGTTTGGGTGGGCCATAATATGGCCGGAGGAAAATTGCTACGCGGTTTTTAGGCCTTCACTACTTGTACTGTGCTAGTGGAGTTCAACTGGCCCATTCAATATGTCTTTGCACTCATCGCGATTTGTTGTGTTTTATTTAAAGAGTTTTCGCCATGACAATGCCAACTTCTGGACATTTTCCTCCCAGATGACAACATCTACATATATATATATACATATATATACATAAATATCAATTGAAGCCAGATAAAGAACTGTACAGTTTTGTAGCCTCCCAGGGTGGCCCACTTTGGATGCCAGATTGATGAAGGTTGTTTTGGTTTGCCTTTTGCCAGGGAGGCAATTAGTTTTCTGTATAACATCATATTCTTATTCTTCTGCAGGGTAGAATAACTAGCTTGTAGTCACATCGTACATCGCATGCCCAGCCAAGGAGCGCTATTTGGAAATGGACGATACTACCTTTGAGAAGGCTCACTTTCCGAAAGATATAGCTAAAGCTGCTGCTTGCCTGCGTTTTGATGAATTTTGTGGAATGATTGGAATGGTATTCGAGTTGTGCAATACCCCGGCTCATCAACCCTCGTTGACAGCTTGGATATTTTGGATCACTGGATATCTCCGAGGTGTCAGAGATGTGGGACTCCTGGACCTGCGAGATCGGCTCCAGAGAAGCCCGTGGTGAGGCCTTTTACACAGCACTCTTCGATGCGGCTCCAAGTCTTCAGCTGATGTTCAAAAGCCCAAAGGCTGTGATGGCGTCTTGCATGCAAATTGTTGATGCCATTGAACAGCAAATAACGGAATTCGCTATGATGCACTCCAGGAGTATCATATGGGTAATTAATAGTAATTTTCTATTTATAATAGTTATATATAGTTATTTAATATGCATATAATAACGTGCGTCCTTATCACAGGAGTATCACATAAGTGAGCAATAATATGAGTATCATCGTTTTGCTACAATAATTCTGGGTCCTTGTTTCAAGTCGCACGGGCTTGTCTCAAGTCGTCCGGAAATCATGTGCAGCATGGGTTTGGTATGTTTCATGATGTTCTGCAATTGTCGTACATTGTGATTTGGCATCATTTTAGCCTCGTTTTGTACCGTTTTATTGTAATGTGCACCTCAGATTCCGCTGTTCGCACCCAAGTGTGCTAGTGGGGGCTCGCTCGGGTAAGCCAACCTCGCGCGGACGGGCATCGAAAGGTCGCGCAGGGGTCTTGCAGGGCTGCCGAAACTTCCAGTGCCACAACCACTGCCACACACTATGCGCAATGTCGCGGCAAGAGCTTGCAAGATAGCAGTTTCCACACGAAGCGTAGTGTGCCAGCGGCATATGCCTTAAAGATCCTATAGAGGATGTGTTTTTGCATGAGGACGAGCTGATGTTCGGAGGAAAGTGTACCCGGTTTTGATGATTTCTGGGTGACTTTTCGCGACATGCCTGACTCCCCATGCAGATGTTTGACTTCAGTCGGGCATGCCGCCATGCCCGACCTACGTTGGAACAAAGCGGCTTACTTGTTGGATCTGATTGGCATCCCCTGCCAGATCTGCCAGACTGTAGCGGAAGATTCTATGATATTCTATGATCATTTATGTGGAATTTATGTGTTAAAGAAACGGCTAACAGAAAAGCTGAGGCTATGCGCTTCGTGGAAGGGCTCACCGCTTTGGTCAATGCAATGGGCAATCCCACTACCCTCTTCAAAGAAGTTGAAGCACTGGGCTTCAGGCACCTGGACATCGAAATTACCAGCTTCTTGGTCCAAATATGTCCAAACATGTCCAAATATCACAAAGCACATCAAAGATATCAAAGCACTTAGGTATTGAAATCATGGCCTTGAGGCCCTGGCAAGTCTCCTCAGATCTCCTCGGCTTTCTTTGCGCTTTTTCAACCACAAGCTTCCAAGGTATCAGGGCTGGCTTTTTCAGAGAAGCTTTGATGGATACCATTGATGACCAACTCGGTGGGCAAGTTTCGATGCCAGCGAGGGCGGGCTTGCACTGCTTGCTGAACTATGCAGGCAGCATCAATAAAGTACGGTCGGCTCTGTTTCTACGTTTCGCTTGGTTCAACCACCGACCTGATCTTGTGCTTGAAGTACAGGGAAATACTGTGAGTGCAAAGAATTACAAAGATAAATATCACGAACAAGGGCTTCTCCACACTACAATGTTTCTTGTTACTTTGATTTGTCTCATTGGTTGTCCCTGTTTTGTTTCCCTCGGTTCCCCTTTTTTCTACTGTTGTTCTCAGTGTTGCTATTGATTTTCGATGGTTTTGTTTGTTTGTGTGTTTTGTTTGTTTGTTTGTTTGTTTGTTTGGTTGGTTGGTTTGGTTGGTTTGTTTGTTTGTTTGTTTGTTTGTTTGTTCATTATTTCATGTTAAATATCACTGTCACACAGCACTCCACTGCACAGTACACTGAATCTACTGTACTGCCACACTGTGGTTTGGCTCAAGTAACTCAACGGACGCTGTGAGACGCTGTGCGACTGCCTTGAGAGAAACTGAAGCTGATCGCTACTGCGCTGTTTGGTTGACTTGAAAGTGAACTTGAAGCTTCGCATTTCACTAGTTTCTCACGTGCTGCCACGCGTCTCTCGTGTTTGTTTGTCTCCCCTGCGTTTTTAGTGCACTTCTTGGAAGGTTTTGTGATTTCCCAATCGCCTCAAGATATACAATACAACACAGATGTGCCATGATGTGCCTGAACTTCCCTAAAAGTTCAAGGTTACCGGTTACCTTAAGTTCCTATGTCTTTTCCCTGCCCTGATGGTATTCTGGGATGTTCGAACACCCGGAAAAAAGGTTTGAACCCCTAGGCACTGGCAAATTTATCACGTTGGCTCCCAGTTTTCATTTGTTTTCCTTGTTTTATCGAATTTCATCTTTCCATTTTGCAATGTGGCACGTGTAAAATAACGCATTTACAATACGAACATGTTCACATATGGTTTAGGTATGTTCATATTTATTATATATATAAGATAAATTATTTAAGATTGTGTGTTTACATGTATTTACTGTAACGTATTCAACTTGATTTTCACCTGGTGCTGTCAAACATGTTTTGGCAGGTGCACTTGCCGCACTTGCTCAGCAAATAGCAGAGAGATCTGAACACAACCCCAACAAATGTGTGAGGGCATGAGCCCATGGCTAGTTGAAACTCTAGAAAAATATTGTCCAGATTCACACGACATCTCAGCACCCTTACGCTGTGGCAGGGGGTGCCTTTTGCTACATCCGGAGGGAGTATGCTGGCCGAATAAATACCATTGTGCGGAGTTGGAACGTGGTCCAGAAGTCGGCCATGGAGGTGCCAAGCTGCTTGAAACATACTGTGCCCAGCTTCGCCTGGGGTGCTACACAACAAATGATCATTCTCATTGACGATTTGTTCCAAGTGAACCTGATAAAGAAACGTCCTGCATCTTACGTTGAACCCTTTAGAGTGCTTGCTCGCTTGTAGCCAGGCATATTTGCAGGAGGACTGCTCTTCACGATTCATATTTGATTTCAGATTGCCACGTGGTGCCAAGATGTGCCAAGGTTTGCAGAGTGTGCCAGAGAATTTTGCCCAGGACCAAAACACCTTCGGGGATATAGAGGGAAACGAACCCGCGGAGAACGAGCAAAAGGATCAAAAGCAGCAGAAGGAGCCAGAAAAAACGGAGCAAAAAGCGGCACAGCTTGGCTCAGCTGATGCAAAGGATGAAGAGGTTTTGCCTGACGAAAAAGAGATGAAGGTCCCAACAACTTTCAACGAGATGCTTCTCTTCAATGCATCTGTGATGGGCTACGGCGCAAGCACATGGATGAGCATCGTGCTGGCACAGTTCGACGACATGGTCAGGAACGTCGCGAACTTCACCCGCTTGCAGGAGCAGTGTGATGTGATGTCCCTGGTGCTTGCCAAGTACAAGGGAAAGATCCTTCTGACAGAGTTCAAAGCGGTGACGTTGGCTTCCCTGCGGTCACTTCTGCCGCAGGAGTGCGTCGTTTGCTTATGCTACTTTGCCTACTTTGCTGTTGTTCGAAACCTGGAGATTTGTCATATTTTGCCAGGATTGGGACTCTGAGCATGAGGTCGCCTGGGGTTGGCTTTGGGAGAACATCGAGGGACTCCTGGGTTCAATGCTAGGCCTGCCGGCGTGACGCATTGTTTTTAGACTTTCCGAGGGCTGTCAGGTTATGCGACGGCACTTGCAGCTTGTAACTACTTGTTTTGCTATGCTGTGCTGTGCTTGAGCGAGGCAAGACATCCTGGGACTGTGATTTCGGATTCTACATGCTTGCCTCTTGTACCCTTGCAGGCAAACCGGCCCTGCAAGAAAAGGCATTGGAGCGCTTCCTATCCAACCTCAGTGAAGAGGCAAGGTCTGCATTCACATTGTCGATTTGCGATGTTTTGTGCGGATGTGACGGGAATGGCGGGATTTGGAATAACAAACTACATACCCTCAACTACTTAAGGATCTTAAGGTCTAGAGTGGCCCCCCCCTTGAGGGTCAAGGGTCTGGGGGTCTGAGCATTGTAGATGTTTTTTAAGACCCTGTAATTAGGCCTTTTGAGTTTTTGGGTCTTGAACCCCGCTTGCAGGAGGTCATGATTTTATGGTCCACCGTCCACCATATATCCCCGCCTATCATGTGGTTGGAAGCAGATTCTGAAAGAGAGGTTCTGGAACATGGTCAATTTTCAATTGTTTTTTGCAAATCGATCACCCATACATTTGCATCCGGGACATGTTGCGCGAAAATCAATCTTAAGCCATGCCCTGGGTTCCAAATCCTGCAAACATACCATACATACCTAAAATTGGGAGAGACACTGTCAGAACCATTTCCTATTGATTGTTGGCAGTGAGGCGGTGAGGATACTCTTTTCAAGACTCCCTGAAATATGCGAGGACAATTCTCGGTGATTAGTCTTGTTGTTCACGCTCTCTGAATATTGTGCAATTTGTTTACTGGCCAGAGGATAAAGGTTGATCATAACTCTCCTCATGGCATTCTGACTTCAAACAGCCCCAGCCCAATTTCCAAACATCCAGCTGCCAGCATTTTCGGGGAACCATCAGTCTGCGCTCTCCTGTGGTGCAGCCTTACGCACATATTTTGCAAACATTTCGCGGGAGCTGAATTTCACTTCACGAAGACTTTGTTTTATTCTACTTTCGCAGAGGTTTTGAAGTTGCTCGTCATCATTTGTATCTTCCCCCTCAGAGCGTAGCGATTTGTTTTCTGTTTCTTGGCCTTTCTCAAACGAATCGAGACTAGAAAATCCGGAAATGGCAAACAAGAAATGTGTGGATCTCACCAGTAGGCCCAAGTGCACCTTCCCATCTGTGTGTCCCGGAGGTTTTTCATCTGCTTTTAGCCCGTCTACAACAAATGATAATTAAAACAAATCAGTGGCGCGCAGAAAAACATCACGCATACGATTCATGTAAAAAGTGTAACTCCAGCGCTTTGCATGTGCCTGTTCAAGCCCTCATGCTGTTAGGTACGGAAACGGCTTCAGACCCCGAGGGCTGAAGGTCTACTTCAATCTAACATTTCTATACATGTCTTATGTTTAGCTTAGCCTCCTACAAAACCAGTAAAGACTTTTAGGGTCTACACTGTCGTAGCCAACCCCCCCAAGTAGCTGACGGTATCAAACTACGAGGATCTACCGTATGGTTCCTGCAGAGTCTGAGGGCAGGTCAAGTCTTGTCTGGAATGATTCCCCTTCATGTTTCTTTTGCATCGTGGTTTACATGTCTTTACATGTCTCTACATGTCTCTACAATCTCCAAGTCTCTTCATTTCTCTGGGTCTCTTCCAACGAGACGCCAAAAGCGTTGACTTTTGCCAGGAATTGCGAAAGGTGGGCTCAAGTCTCTTCCCATCATTCTTCGATCTTGCTCCAGCTGGGCAGGACCGCGTCTGGAACGTGAAAGTGGCATTGAGATTAGGGATTTAGGGGTCCTGAGATCACTATATGTTCGATCTACACCTGCAGCTGTTGACAACAAAATGACACAATATCACGTAGAAATATGTAGAAATAAGGGGAAGAAATGTCCGTTTGTGCCAACCTACCAGGCGGAGAACCGGGGAGTCTAGTGAAAGTTGTATTTTGAATCCTTTTGATGACAATGATGGCAATCCGTGAAATTTGCTTCGTGCTGGACAAGGATTGTTCGTGAAATCCTGGGCTTTTCTGCAAGTCACATACATGCGCATATAGTTGGACATGCCTGCACACATTGTTCGGCGTACCATTTGGTGGCATATGTTTCATCGTCTATGCATGATGAATCATGATGAATCCAGATCTATGGTCCATGAATCATCGCCGTTTCTCTGAAGGACTTCCTAAAGCAGTCAGCCACGCGCATCAACTTCATTGGAGACAAAGTGGTGGCGATGACCTTGGAGATGTACCGTACGCCACGGCACATGGTTGAAACCCTATCTGCCCTGGGCTTGCGGCATGTGGGCTATGCGATACCCACCGAAATGCAGCTTGGCTCAGGTGTCCTCGGTGTCCTCATATCTTCGTAATTGCAGAGTTTAGTTTTTATTTGAGGGAAAATTGCCGTAGATGTTCCCTTTATATCCTTTATCCAGACTCTGCAGACGAACATTTTATGTTGATTCTGCATGGTCCTGCCTTCATTTCCCGACGCTTCCCCCATTTACTCAGGTTCCCGCCCTTCGTTTCAGCGGCTGTTGCTCTCTTACAACGCCACAGCACTGATGAGCCCTTTGGTAATGTACATCTTGGTACGATTTGGAGGGATTTGGGCTTGTCATGACTAAAAATATTGGGAACACCCATGAAAACCCCTCAATCCCACAATCATCATGGTTGATCATCAGCGATTATATAAAGAATTGTCAGATTTTTGGACGTACTTATATACAGTATTTGTTAGATTTGCAGCAAGTGCAGGTGTGATGAGTCATAGATTGCGAAGGCTAGTGCCCTTGTCTTTTGATGCACTGAGGATCTTTGGGGGGTGATTCAAAGTTGAAAACGGAGTATTGATGAGTTTTGTACGTTTGAATGTGGGTATTCTGAGGTTGGTCGTTGAGGCTTTCAGATGGTCTTTGGCATTGATTGCCAAGATTTTGGTGAGGAGCATAACGGAAGGATCTACCTTGGCCACTTGGCAGAAAGGCCGCAAGGCCACACTGATTTCAGATGGCCGGGGCGCTAAACCCAGCGATTTTTCCTGCAGTCAAGCTACGACTTGCTCTTTGTGGACTTTTTATGAATGATATTGAATGATATCCACAAGATATGGAAAAACAGAACATGTTCACAAGAAAGACTGTCCATTTGAATGGAGTCAACAGCAGCTTTGCTGATTTTCATCCCTTTGCTATAAATAGTGACAGGATGTGACAGGCAACTTCGTCTTCAAAGATACTGTATGATACTGTAGTGTACTGTAGTGTGTATATAATATATAATATATATACATATTATAGTATATATACATATATTATATGAGTGTCCGACAAAATTATTAGCAATTCCAGCACCGATACCCCTAGATTCCAGCAAGTTTCCACAATATTCCGCAGTAGGCTGTTATAGGGTGTTTATTTCTACAGCAACGGCTACAAACAAAGCTTTAAACAGCTACCTCAACCACTACTCCTCTTCCTTCTACTCCTCTTCCTTCTACTCCTCTTCCTCCTACTCCTACTCCTACTGCTACTGCTACTGCTGCTGCTACTCCGACTCCTGCAACTACTACTACTACTACTCCTACTACTACTACTACTACTCCTACTCCTACTACTACTACTACTACTCCTACTCCTACTCCTACTGCTACTGCTACTGCTGCTGCTGCTGCTGCTGCTGCTGCTACTGCTACTGCTACTACTATTACTACTATTATTATTACTACTACTACTTCTTCTACTTCTACTTCCACTTCTAATTCTACCTCTACTTCTACTACTACTACTACTAGTGGTACTACTAGCAGCATTTGCTACTGGATGTTATCAAAGAGCAAACATATTCATATCCGAGACCCAGTTTTGCTCGTGGCAATTGCGAGGAACAAATATTATATATATATATATGTGCATGTGAGTGATTGTGTATGTGTGTGTGTGCGCGTGTGTGTGTGTGTGTCAATATCATCATATTTACAGCCCGCGTGAAACTGTGTTGAATTCCTTGTCATCTGGATTTGGGCACACAATCCTGTGGATAGATACATGCAAATCCAAGTTCACTATTTTGCCCTACCAGCCCTCAGGTAATGAAGGCAATCAATACCAACAACAAGCTCACCTTGATGAAGGCATCCCATGTTGCTGGTTCGATCAAGGTGAACAGAGTTTTGGGCGAACCATTCTGCGACAAGACTAGAACAAAAGCAGAAGGCAGAAAACTTGAGAATGAAAATGGTTTGAATAAGCTCAACTATTCGATGTGGCAATCTGCAGTTAGACTACAGTAGTTTGCGCGGAAGGCAAGCCCCAAATTGCATTGGCTAGCAGCTGGCTATGAATCAAGGGTTTGACACGCGATGATTGTGACCTGTTTCATCCTGTTTCCACATTGACATGCGAAGAATTTGAAGGCCATGGATGTATCTTCAAGAGGAAACTTGGCATGCAAGCAAGTAAAGATGAGGGGACTTCGGAGCATCCAACTGTCATTCCAACTTCCAACATTCCTGACATTCCAACGACAACCTGTCGAGGTCAACGCGCCAATGACTTACTTAGCATCACAGTGGGCACTCAGTCAATCTCACCCTTCTACTGGTCAATTGACAGTGGTGCCTTTGGCGCAGTACTGCTAGTGTTTTTGGGATTTTTTGGGCACCTGACTCATGGTTTGATATGAAGCAAAGCTGGTAGGTCTAAGAGGTGTCAGGACTATCAGGTCATGTCAGGTCTAGTTAAACCTTGGCGCTTTTTTGCACCATGTGCCCACACCCACACAGTGACCTTTGTCAGAAATCACTCAGTCAAGGTGCCCTGGTGTGTGCACAGACAATTCTTGAAGACTTGCTGACCATCCGAGCAGACCGTTGCGGCCTTAACAAGGAGTGACCCAGGAGATGTTTGCAATTCAAGGACCGTTCCATTTATGATGTTGTGAAATGTCATGAGTGCATGCTAGACTTTGCGGGTTTCTGAAGCTGCAAGTAGTTTGTCCGCAGAGAACTTGCAAGGTGATGTCTACTACTATGGTTGTGACAATCTCTTCACTCGTCACCCGGAAGTGATCAAGAGAATTTGCGTGAGCGCTCCATCATTGCTTCCAACTTTACTGGACGGCTTGGTGTGGCGGTCGCGACAGACGAAAGAAGGCGGGGAGATGGAACTGGAACGACACACAACGTCATGATGTGCACAATTTGTCAAAAGTTGTGAGGCAATGCAGGATAGATCCCGATAGGTACTGTATGATTTTTTGTCCACTTAGACATTTCAGACATGCTTTATAGCTGGCTCCTTCAACTGTTCGTTCCAAGCGATGGGCTGAATGCTGAGCCAGGAACAGTTTGTTGTACAGGATGCATCAGGATGGAGAAACTACAGTAGTTGTCTGAGGAAACCCTACAGCAGGTAATGATTGCTGTTGATTTCTTGTTGCTTTGCTGAGTTGGCATGGGGGTTACCTTTGTCAGCAGGTATGCGAAGGGTAAACTATTACGTGAAGCACTTGATTCAGGACAATGACTTGCCTAGTCCTGCAGACTTGTTGCCACATTGACAACATTGACATATTTGTTTTAATTCTTGTGCGCTTCAGTGTGTTAGCATTGTTCGCAACTGCAGGATTTGGAGGGCAATTTCAGCCCGAACTTGGAATGTTTGGTGACTCACGGAGACCCGAACACCATCAGACATCCAACTGTGGTGCTCTTTGCTGACATCTTGTGGCACAAGGTGGCAAGCTTCAAGTTTGTGGTCTCAAAGCTCTTCTCAGTCTTCATCCTGATCGTTTTTATCTTCGGACAAGCCGTGTTGCTTCGCCACAACACCGAACAAGCACCAGAAGAAGAGTACGCAATGTTTGCCTGCCGTGTGGTCAATTACGTGGGAAGCCTGAGCAAACTCGTTTTCAGTCGCTTGGCGCCCTGAATGGAGCGTTTCAATGTGCTGAGCAGGATCACTCATGCGCTATATATATATATATGCATGCTATATATATATATTAGAATTATATGGACAAATAGTTTTTTTTGGTCCGTTCACTTTCTTCCCTTTCTTCCTCGTTGCTGTCTTTCCAACACACGGTCTTCCGCTTTACATGCTCTTGTTTTTTGTCTTCGTTTTCTCCTATTCCGCGTAGTCATCCTTCCCATTCCGTCCCTGGTTTTGCTCAGTGCCGCCTCTTTGCGACATCCAGCGATGAAGAGGGCTCAGACTGCCCATGAAAGGGTAAGTCAAAGGTGCCGTAAACTAAGCATGACGGACTATACCATCAAATTCGAACGAGCACCCAGTACAAATCAGATCAAATCAGTACAAACTGTTTTTCCTCTCCATATCCCACTTCCACACTCCTTTCCCACTGGAGAGATATGATATGGCATACGTTCGAGCTTGGCGCAGGTCCCACCAGGAAGCGCAATGCTTTGCAAGACCTGGAGATTCCTGAAAAGTTGCTGTAACATGCTGTAGAATGATCAAAATAACGGAATCTCTTGAACTTCCCCGGGCTGTGATTCAACGCTTCGCATCACGACCGGGTGATGTCTGACCTTAACTGCCCTGCCCCTCTTTGCGCTGGAACTTTAAGGCCAGCTGCGAAAGTTCTTCTCGGACTTGCAGAATCGCGACTATCGCTGGATATGTGGTATACCAGTGCCGGCATACCTTTTCAATATTCAAGATGCTGCAAGTTGCTGCTTGATGTGGCTGCTGGTGATCATGGCTATGCAGGCAAGTGGACAGTGTGGATGAACCTCAGGCAGTGTTTTTTCAATTAAGCACAATCATAATTAATGATAATGTATGATAATTATATAATGAATACTAATGATAACATAACATACCAGTAGTACGGAACAAGGCGGTGGCAGAAGTTTCAAGATAGGAAGTTATAGGAAGCTATATTAGGAGAGGTGAGTTGCTGTGATGCATGGATGGCAGAGCGAACCCACTGATGGATCGAAAGGTGGTTGAGGCTCTGAGTCTCTCTCTCCCTCTCTCTCTCTCTCTCTCTAACTCTCTCTGTCTCCTTCTCTCTGTGTCTCTCTATCTCTCTCTCTGTCTGTCTATCTGTCTATCTAGCTACCTCTAGTGTAGTGTAGTGGCATGTGCAGTTGTAGTTGTAGTTGTGGTGCAGCGCAATGCAATGTAATGTAGTGTGGTGTAGTGTAATTGTAGCCATTTGTAGCCTAGTGTAGCTGTGGTTATAGTTGTGGCTGTAGTTGTAGTTGTAGTTGTATTGTAGTTGTAGTTGCAGTTGTAGTTGTAGTTGTATTGTAGTTGTAGTTGTAGTGCAGCGTAGTCTAGGGTAGTGTAGTGTAGTGAAGTTGAAGCCTAGTGTAGGTGTAGGTGTGGAGTAGATTAGTGTCGCGTAGTAGTGTAGTTTTAGTCTAGTGTAGTCTAGTTGTAGCTGTAGTTGTAGCTGTCGTTGTAGTGTAGTGAGGTGTAGTGGAGTGTAGTGTAGTACAGTGTAGTCCGGCTCCTCTTCAAGCATCCCACTCCTGCCATTGTTTTAGCAACTGCCACAAGTCACTTTTTTGCTCATTTTTGGCAAGGTGCAGAACCCCTTGCGCCTGCTACAAATTGGTCCGAACATGTGGTGTTTTTAGCAGCGCATTTTGACTTGGAAACGTGCTTCGCGCCACAACAGCGCACACTTGTTCGACATCCAATTTCCCAAAAGCGGACCGCTTTTTTTGACTTGGAAATGTGCTTCGCGCCATGGCGGCGTTTCATTTCTTGCGCCGCTCAACTTGCAAAAGCGGTCCTATGCTGAGGTGTTTTGCACGTTTTGGCTTCGAAACGCGCTTCGCGCCACAGCCGCGTGCACTTTTTCGACATTTGAACTTCCAAAAGTGCTCCTCCCAACCTGAGGTGCGTTTGGCATTTTGACTCTAGAATCTGCTTTGCGCCATAATGGCGCGCAATTTTTCATGTCCTAATGGCTCCGCACCCGCCGCTTCAGCAGCTTCGCGACTTTTCTACCTTTTCGCGCGCCTTGATTTTCTCTCCATTGACTCTTTCTCTTCTGTCTCTTTCTCTTCTGACTCTTCTCTTCTCTGGCTGCTCTCACCACTGTTGCTGCATCTGCCCATAAGTCGGAAGTTTGACTTCTAAAATTCTTTCGGATATTGTGCATGTGCAATATGTAAGAACACAATATTCACAGCCTTTTAAATGCCTTTTCAACTAAATGACTAAATGGTATTTGTGGTTGTGACATGTTGTGAACGTTTTGTGCTTCAAGGTATGAACTGTCTCATGGACCTTTGCAGCAAGTTTGCACGGGTGATGTCACAGTACATGCCATGAATTGAAATTCTGGCCGCATCAGCAGATTTGCCAGGAACCATTCTTTTGGTGCTTGAGCGATGGGCAGGGGCTGACTCAAATGTGCCAAGAAGGGGAGGCAAGGATCAAAGGGGAAAAGAGAGACAGAAGCGTCATGTTTGTGAGCGTATCGTTGCATTGTAACTAACCTTGTTTTCCGGACAATTGTAGGGTACGGTACACTTGTTTCAGATTGCGATGGAGAGAGACAGAGGCACACCTGTTTCACAATTTGACAGTAATTCCTTGCTGGGAATGGGAGACCTGCAGTTCGCTGTGGCAATGCAAGCACCAACCAGTTCCTGTGACCCTCCAACCATCATCCACCCTCCAACCCTCAGGTCAGGAAGGACTTCTACTCTGCATGCACCTTTTTGGCCATGATTCTGTACTGGGCGTTGCTGATGGACTTGGCAATTTTCTCCATGCGAATTTCTGCCTATGTCTTGGTTTGCGGCCGGGTCACTGGAGAGGTCGCCTTGTTCCTTTCCGCTTTGCTTCTCCTTCTCCTAGCGTGCCTTGGCTGCATTGCTTTCCAACCTGCTTTGGAAGATTTTGGAATTTGACAATTCTTGGAAATTCATCAACTTGATATATACTGTATCATATGTCATAAATCGTTGGAGCTGGGGCATTATGGGCTGCATAAACCATGTAATATCATCTCAGTCGGAGCGGCACAGTGGCATAGCATGGCATAGCACGGCAGGTTTAGCACTGCAATCAGCTCCTTGTACCTGGAGATGCCATCCAAAGCCGGTGCGTTGGTTTGGCTTGAAGAGCTTACATCAATGAGCTTGAGGACTCCCGGGCTTGGGGTTAAAGTCCACTTTGGGCTGTGGAGCTGTTTGTGGCTGTCTCATCTCAATCCCACAAATTTCACAGGTATTATACTAGTATATGTAGATTGTTGTAAGTGATTGCACTGATTGAATTGACTGAAAGCTACAAGTCCCATGTCTGCAAACCTTGTTGTCCCGTACGCACTGATCCTGCCTCTGCCTTGAGGATGTACCCACAGGAGCACTATCAAGTGCTGGTGGCAGCATCTACCATCATAACTGTTCCGGTTTGTATTTTCCTCTTCATTGTGACGATTTTCTTGATGAATTTGCTGGTGGCTCAACTTACTCAATCCTACCACGATGCATTCTCGAACATGCAGGCTTGAGCTTAGTACGTCATGTGAGTCATGTGAGTCATTCGGTCAATCGAGCAGATGTTGATAGATTTTCGCAGCTTACATATATATGTTTACATAATTTTACATCGATCTATGTTGCCCTTTCGATGAACCAGTTGCGTGCAGGGCTACGCACGGTTAAACCGTGCCAGCGTCACGGCTGTCACAATCGCAAACGTGTCCCGCAAGAGATGGGCCCGCTTCATCCAGATCATGGCATTTGCAGCTCGGATCAACACTAATATTTTGTTAGTAAAGCAATCGTAAACCAGCCATATGGATTGACTGTTTATAGTTTATAGCACAATGATTTAACAATGGTAAAATTTGATAAACATTTGACATGGATTGCTTTCCATACATAGTTTCAAGAGTAAAATATACTGAGAAACTTCTTTCCCAGGGATTGCTTCACAGAGTCCGGAGATCCGAAGTCCGGGAGAGTTCGTTTGAGGATGAACCGATGGAATTCAACGAGGGTGACGACACTTAACCGCATGAAGTGCCCAAAAAAATAGCCTGAAAGCATATAGCATCATATAGCATGCTTGATTCAGTCTGAGGCTGGTTGCCTTTGACTGCTCATATGACATCATATGACTGCTCTTGAAATGCGTGCACATTCTTGCGCCCCTGCCACCTTGCCCATGCATTTGTGCGTGCTGGCCATTGTTTTGCTGTGCACAGGAGAGGCCACGAGTAGTTCTCCCTGCATAATGCTGTCATTTCCTGTCCCAATAGGTCGGGATTTTGCGAAGTGATGCAAACTGTGGTTTTGCAGAGGTTGCATGTGCTAAAGTCACGCAACATGCGTGAGAACCCCTCCTGCGGTGATGGGCTCGCCTTGGCCCTTTCAAATGGGTAGAGAGCCACAGATCGCGAGCTTAGGTGGGCCTGTCCGGTGGTATACAGGTTTTGGAGCCTTCGAATGAGCATCTTGTGACGGAGGCGGTGGTGCTGTTTGTCAGCGTCTGTGTGTGTGTGTAAATATGACAAAAGGTGGGTACCGGGGGGTACCGTATATTATCGTATATTATATATTATAATATATACCCTAGGAGTCCAACAACCTTTGAAACAAAGACCGTTCCCATAAGAACGTTTAGCTAATGGACGTTCGACTCAATTTTGGACATGGAAGAATCATCATATCAATATCATGTACTTATACTTCACACATCCACAAGTCCAAAGTTGCAATATGTGCAACTGATCCTTTTTTCACCACTTTTTGTCTGATGCCGAGCTATATCACGCACGATTCGCTTGCAACCTCCGCTTCGCGACCTGGTTGAACCTTAGCTTCTCAAACCGCGTCATGTGAATCAGGGAATAGAAATTAACTGCCAAGAAC
Source organism: Cladocopium goreaui (assembly GCA_947184155.2). Lineage (NCBI taxonomy): Eukaryota > Dinophyceae > Suessiales > Symbiodiniaceae > Cladocopium > Cladocopium goreaui. The sequence goes on along the minus strand of CAMXCT020000113.1, from coordinate 1,131,715 downwards.
TTCCCTTGATCGAGAGAGTTGTCTGAGTTCAAATTGTTTTAAGTCCAGGGGCTTCTTGATTTTCCATTTCGCTCCAATGATCCTGGCAGTAAAATTCCAGCATGGGCTTTGTAGCAATATATAATTAGATAAGCACAAAAAAACATGATCCAGTTTTTGGGCCAAGCAAGCTTTGCCAACTGGGTCTGGTTGGGCTAGTTTCTTAAGGGTTCCATATGCCGTTTCAGAAATGAGCTGGTATTTGTTTCAAAGGTTGTTGGACTCCTAGGGTATAGACATGCACGCATGCGAAAAGGCACTCCTCAGCCTGCTGCAGCGCATAACCCACGAATATCTGTGATCAGGATGGCTTTTGATTGCGACCCCTGAGCATCCACCGAAAGGCTGAACAATTTGTAACATGTGCAACATAAAGGGCGCAAGTATTGGGATTCAGCTCCTATTTATTTATTTATCATATAGTTGTAATACCCATCATCAGATTTTTAGACAACAAGGACCTGAGACAAGCGCATTTCTTGAGTTAGATTTGCACAGCACACCCAGCTTGCGATCCCAGTGGCGTTTTAACCAAGACATTCCATCTTCATCTATAAAGCCATGGTGAAAACGAACATTGGTACCTGAGCCGAGCCACGGCAAGCAAATCGAGAGAGAGGGGATGTGGCCATGGTTGGAAAGAATTATATACAATGCAATAATGGGTAACATGATCACTACCAGACCAGATTCCTCATTGCAATCTGGGCGCGCTGGTAGCGTACCGTTCGAATCAAATGAATAAATGCCTTAGCCAATATGTCATGATCGAATGTGCATTTTAATGGAATGTTCTGGGTACTACTTTGGAATTAATGGTCATGTCCACCCACCAACAATTATTAATTAATACATTTCACGGATGCCATGTTGATTGATCTTAGGAAACACAGAAGCATATGTTTTTTTGCATACCAATGCAGGATCTGGATTTTGATCAAGTATCGTGGTACTTCGGACGTAGAATCCATTGCTGCAGCTGACTCCTGTTCAGAAGCTCATGCATATTGAACATGGGGTGAGGTTTGGCTTGTATGTGTGATATTTTTCTTGCAGGTAACAAATTCACCAGATAAAAAAAATATAAAAACAACACACTAAGGACCCTGACTGGCCTCACAGAAAGCTTCGTGAGTCGCAGGTACAACTTCAAAAAATTATGTCCAGCATCATAGATGGATTCAGCTTCCTCTTCTGACCTGGGGTTGGGGGTGCTTTTATTTTGAAGGAATTCAAGACTTGGGGACAGTCAGCCGACAAGACTTAAACATGAAATCAGGATTTCCACCAATGGCATTTTAAAGCTAAGGTTCAAGTATCTGCCAGCTTTCTCCAATAGTCCCAAGAATCTCGAAATGTGTCGCCTCAGTTTCACCGGCTGATTTGATACGGTGTTTTTGTATGAGATATATCCAGTACCAGTATTACCCAAGGATAATTCGATCTAAAATGTGGTGTTGATGAAATTCCAGGGGGCTGCACGTACAATAAGAACCGCCTCTGTTAATAATCATAATTTTATTTTATATATGTCTATTATTAGTCCCAGGCTGTAAATATATAATATACATCGCATGTACATGCTATATCTATATAAGATATATATATATATTATTTATATACATGCAGGCATGCATGCATAAAATAAATACGCATGTTGAGTCAGCGTGCTAAACACACCAAAAAAACATGTTGTAAAAGAAGTGCGTGTGCCATGCCAGTTTGTACTTGCACAGCATGAACGCATGTGCGTGTGTGTTGGTGTGTGCGAATAACGTGGTTTGCAAGGTTTGTGTGTATGAGTGCGATACATTTTGTGGAGCAAGCATGCATGCATTCATGTCAAAGTGATACAATGCATGTGCATGCATGCAAGGAACTTAAAAACCAACACAATTATGTGCACATACACATGCACATGATATATCAATTAGTCGCTAAAAAAAAGTACATGCACATACATGCACAGTATCGATACATGTGCCCCTGTGTATCATTCATGACGTGGTGTCAAAACATAAACCCTCGACCTCACTAGCTAAGTTTATTTATTGTTCAATTCAGACAATTTAGAACTTTAGTCCTGCCCATTTCAAAGTTGTGGACCTGGGATATATAATAATCACCAAAACTTTTTCCGGGGGTCAACAAAGGAACAAATGTCCAGCTCCAGGTTCAAATACAAGGGTCAATGCTCCAGCAATAAGGAAAACCCTGTCTGGGTCGTGAGCGCAATACTCTTCATGACGACTGGCTGTGTAGATAGTCTCTGACAACCATTCAAGTACACAACGACCATTGTACGCCTTCAGCGTCAATAGGATATCGCCAGTTTTCTTGTACAACTTAGTTGCAGTGGCTTGGGTCGGGTGTCTTTTCTTTAGCTGTGTGCGTGTGTTTTTTTTTGCAACGGGAGTCCCTTCCGCTAAAGCGAGGATGTAAAAACTGGAAAAACCAAAGATCCATTGATCCATTAAAAAAAACTATGTCCCATTCCAAGTTCTGAATATGTGCAAGGCACATGGGACTCTTTGAATTCTGGCTGCGAACACTGTATGCGATTTGCTCTGCAAAAAGCTCTGAAGTGTCGATAAGCCCTTGCCAACAACACTGGTCTGGAGAATTCCTCTGGGTTTCCAAAGTATCCAGCAGATAGCAAAAAGTGCCTGTTGCACAGGAAGGACTAAGAGGGGTGAAAAGGAGAAACAGAGAAAAACATGCAATGGAAATTCCACTTGGGTTTGTATCATCATATCACGATTGACTAATAAATTATCTAAGAGTAAAGAATTTCTTCGGCCATTAGCTGTCCTCCATACTCAAAGCTATTTTCACAGCCAAGAATCAAAGCAGAGCCATTTGCGTCAAACAAAAGGCCCAGGTGTAAGACGTGCATGAGGCACCAACGAACAACTGTCGGGTGAAAATTTTTCAGGCCGAGGAGTGGGCCTCAGTCTTGTCAGCTTCGCACGCAAATATATGATATATAATAATCACATGCGCGCGCGTTATTCTGCAATATTAGTAAGCTCCAATCCTGAGGGATGAAATATTCACAAAAAAAAAATCTGTATGTGTGTTTTTCCCAAAAAATCTACTCACTGTTGTTGTCAGCAACAAGCGTCAAATCCCATGCGTAGGCATCCTTTCCTCACACCATTCATCCAGAGTGAAGTTGCAGTCGTACCAGGAGCTTGTAGGCTCCAAGTTCCAAAACACATCTTTATAAGGACCAATCGACCTGGCTCTGCACCAGTGACAAGTGTTGTGGCCATTCCAGCTAGTGTCTTTGAAATGGAATATCTTCTTATGAAAGCTCCAGTCACCTCTCACTTCGGTGACCGCAAATTTGCGCCCCCCATCCAACACAATGTTCTGCCCAGCTTTCAGTTTCATTTTCCTGGGTAGTTCGAATCCCCAAGGGTCGTGCGACGGATGCACCCCTTCCCAAAGGCAGTTGAAACTCCATGTCAACCGTCTATATACTTTGTTCAGCGTGTGGTGTTTCCATAGTTCGCCTTCGCCTATAGCAAAGGCAAGGAAACGCGAAGCCCGCACGCTGGCAGGTCGCCAGTGCACCAGATTAAAAAATATACCTACCACATTGGTCACGCCAGCATGCGTAGTGATTTTGGCACCATCACCGAACACCCCCAATGGGATTCGCTCATAACTGTCAATTGTTTGAGCCCACGGTTCGCCATAGGCGGCATTGTGTTGCCAGTATCTCCGAATGCTTTCCATCGGAAGCTCCAATTTTGCTGTGTTGAACAAGTACGCGATCACTGTATGTGGGTCCAAAATTGGGTACTTTGCCAATTTGTATTTGGTTTGTCCATCTTCTAGATCCGTGTACTTCACTGGAAGTTCGATCTCCGCGAGTTCCTAACATGGCCGGTTTAGCTACAAAATAATTACTCCGTACTGCGCATTGCAATTTTTGTTCAAGATGCCATGAAGCTATAATTTAATACAAAATATTATAATATAATAAAATGTGAAGAAGGGCCATGTGTTGCATGCTGCACTACCTTAACCTTAGTAGTATTTTTTTTCTTTCTAAGTTGCTTGCAAAAACATATACCGATACCGAAACCGAGTTTCCGGTCCATCTTTGAAAGCACGCCACCAGTCCCGAGAGTTATTCTTCCCAGATAAGTTGCCTAACTTCCTGGTCATAGAATTTGGAACTTGACCCTGGGCGTCCTCGGCAGTGGAACGGCAGGAAAAACACATATATAATAATGATCTTATTTAAATTGCTGGGTGGCATTTAGTGCACATGCATGCACACGTTATCTGAACAACATTTTAAGATAGCAATTGCGTAAAAACACGATTTTTAGGGCCCAGAATCCAATGACCATCATGGACATGAAATATATGTGTTCCGTCGGGCTAGCTGTCCAGCATTATAAATTCGTTGGTCTTCGGAGGAAAAAACGGATAGCATATTTTATTTTAGAATCAGCTACAAGCAAACAAACACAAGCAGGGCTCAGGACACACAGATATTAAAATGATATTCCTCCCAGACAACCAGCGGGATCGGTTGTCACATGCATGCATGATCATTTTTTTGAATAGATGATGCTGGATGATGTTGAAATTCTATTGATGTTCCAACATTACACATGGGCAAATGCTATGTCAGAAGCACAACCGTACGATGTTTCAATGCCCCTGCATACATATATTCCCAACATGTCCCAGGTTAGATTTCTTTTGGCAAGGCAGCAGACACCTTACCCGAAATGCCTAAGATCTCCCAGGCACACTTTTGGGTTTAACAGATCTTCAGGCACTCAAGGTATACATGATAGTAAATGCAGGCCGTGATCGTAGAAGTACACCCGTATACCCTGCACAGTTATGAATCACATTTACTTGAATCACAATCCCTAGGCTGTAATTTCCAGGTGCATTATATATATTAATATATTATATAAACTAATATAAAACATGTAATATATAATATTAATATTTATATATAATATTGCTAATAATAATTAATATAATAAGCACGAGCATTCTAACCCTTGTATCATGCACAAGCATTCTAACGAAAAAACTTGCCAGTGTTTGAACTCTTTGGGGAGGAACATGCATGTATAAGTACAATGATAATCATTTCGATTTCACGCTGTATACATAGCGCAGAAAACTTGAACCATCTAGTGAAAAACAAGGAAATCTTGCCGGCGATCTGTCAGAAGCGCTCACAGTCCAGTTGAGCTGTCAAAAGCATAAGCCACTCTTCATGTCGAAATTGCACCGCGCAAGTCTATACTAAAATGGAGTGCTTCATCAAGTCTTTACTGTACTAGTAGAAAAACACGAGGGCCCTTCACACATGTACTAGTAGAATTCTGTCCCCAAGACGTATATTCCACTACAGTACCAGTGTTGGCATGTCTTTTGGTTCTAAAGCATTTCGTGTTATATGTATGCTATGTATATTATTATATGTGTGTACCAATATATTAATATATATTGTTTTCGTTCTGGTTTCAAAGATAGATCACTGGTAGCTTGACATGGGGCGGATGTATTATGTATTTTAAAATTTATAAAAGAATCGATATTATTAATTAATGGAAATATTATTATATTATTAAAATTTAAAATAATATACTCATGTGGGATACAATATTACGTATTACTATTATATTGATTAATGAAGGATGAAACATGCACGTGATGTAACATATATATATATATCCAATCGCAAGAACAAACTTTAACTTGTTCTGACCGAAGGTTGGCCACTATTTTCATGTTCTATCATGTTTATGGAAAACATGTACATGTATATATTGATCAAGAAAGTCTATATCTACTTGGGTGAAAAAAAGCTATCATGCCTTTCAATTAACAGTTTTCGGTCAATATGAGCATAAGGTCAATATTGTTTTTTTTACCTTTCATGAACTTGGTACCATGCTTCTGATTTCCATATAACATACGCCCCAATTTCTTTGGATCCACCATGCTAGGGCTTCCCTATTGGGGCAGTATGCCAGTTCCAGCCGGGCACATTCGGAACTGCCAAGGAGCAGAGGCATGCGCTTGAACATTCTTCATGGCCTTGCCAACCGTCGTTGCCTCAGCCAAGTAGGAGAAGGACCAGAAAGGTGTGCTCCTGGTTGGCGCTATTGGTTGAAACTGAGAACCTAAATTAAATATAATAAATATTAATTAATATACATTTATAAAGGAATGGGCCATTGTTTGTAATATATATATATATAAATTATAAACTGTTGTTGACAGGAGTCATGATGATGATTATTAGAACCATTGAAAGCTAAATCTGTCAGCCCTCAAATTGTCGGCCCTCAATTGAAAGCATATATCAAACTCAAGAAATTGATCTTAATTGTCGGCAAAGCTTCCCCACCACACACATCATCCATAGCATTTTCCAGAATAGCTGAATACTCGTCGCAATCGGGACCTGCGTGGAGGTTGGCCGGATGGCGCAGTGAAACTCTCAACTTCAAAGTGGATACAATACAAATATATGATACAACTTGAAACCCTACGACCCCATGACTCTCATGTATACCTGAAACCCAAAAAGAAGCCAACTTTCACTTCAACACTCTTTTGACGGCTAAGATGAGCTTCATCATTGCGATCCACGCAGGAAAGGTTGTCTTTACGACATGATTTAATTGGTTGTTTTCTTTTGCAACCACGCGCACCATCCATGCGTTGAAATGAACACATGTGCGCACATCATAAGCTAAGCATTTCTGTAGCAGCCATGATTGTGCCCTGCAAATGGGTCTGCACCCCTGGAACCTGCTCAAATGACGGATTTCGGAATACCACCATCCTATGATGTATTTGAAGATCGATCAGATATCCCAATGAAGTTTTTAGTGGCTCGCTAGTTAGCGCGATTCATGTTGAACCTGGTTGAGAAAGCAAGGTTCCATCCCCAGCAGGCAAATCCACAATGGCACACTAACACGGCCACCTCGAAAGCGTTGTTACCTTCTTTTTGCTAAACCGGAAAATCATTTAAGGTTGGCCCGAGTCAGGAAATCCACATAGTCCTTCTCGGCTTTCTCGCATGCCTGGATGTTGGCATCCAATGACGAAGCCTCGACCAATCACAGCAATAGGACTATAATGTTGCCAGGTCCCCCAACCCAGGGCTTAGTAAGTAAGTGGCATATTATAATTATATATATATATGCATATGCATATGCATATGCAGTATATATATATATTATATATATATATTAATTATGGTATATTAAATATAATATATATATATGCAGTAAATTAATACAATAATATATATACTAGCTAATATAATATATATATAATATATCAGGAACCCAGGAAGTAGCTCCTATCATGATCCTAACAAAACTTCTTGGGGATGAGTTCGAAATCATATGCGTATCATGTTGAACCCCAACTGATGTACAACATTGATGGGATAAACAAGTTCTACATGAATGAAAATTTTAATAAATATTAATAAATAATATTTATTATAATACTCTGACCTCCCAGTATGACCATGGAACATCTCTCGTGTCCACATCGTTCTGCAAAATGTCCCGGGCATCCACCATGCGCTGCCACAATTTTTGGAAGTCATCCTTTATGGCGTCTCTCAAGGCTGGGCACCTTGGGAGCTACCAGAACTCACATCAGCCGATCGATCGGTAGGGGTGCTTGGGCAGCCAGGTGAGAGTCAAACCCAAATATTGTGGCCAAAATGGGGTTATCTATTGGATGATAGATGCTTCATGGGAACATTTTTTTAACAATCCATGGCCTCCCAGAAAGGAAATGTAGTAATAAAATTTATATCCAGCTACTTTCCTGGGCATGTGATCAGGGGTCTTCACCTACTGGAAGTAGGACTGCGTCAATTATTACAGTAAAAGCGATATCGATAAGGGTACCACTTTGCAAACCCATATCCTTGAAATTATAATTTGTGTATCTCTCTCTATCTCTTTCTGCTGTGCTTTGGAAGAACTACTAGACAAAGGAGAATGACATTGATCCCACGTAGGTGCAGGGAATTTTACAACATGCTGATTCAACCAGATCTAATATAATTTTCTATAAATATCGATCCAAATAATATAATAATAACTAAAATTAAAATAAAACACACATGGTTTTATCACCTTCTGCTTGCAGAGCTGATGCCCACTACTCCGAGGCCCAAGCATCCCATTGATCACCTGCGTCTTCCTGGAGGCACCTGTGATCTTCTGGTTGATGGAGTTCAGGACCTGCCCCAGGAAACAGGAGCATTGGCATTTATATATATATATATAATAATATATATATAATATATATATATATATATAAATATACTATACATGAAGCCACATTTTTAAATATAATATATCCTATAATTAATATTGTAAGGTCTGTATGATGCATTGGACATGTTTTCATGATTCATATAGCATGTTTTTATTGTATGCATGCATTTCAATGAAAAAACTCTATATATATATCTACCAGGATTTCCTTTACACCAAGCTGGAAATCGGAATGGTCAAGGTTGAGGCTAAGGGGTGCGGCCAAGAGATGTACAAGGGTTGCTTGAGAGCTGCTATACATGGTACGGTTGCATTTTTTTCGACTTGGCAACGTGCTAGATACTAGTAATAAAATCATAAAATGTTACGGTTTGCCGATATCCATATCGATATCGATTGATCTTTAATTAAGAGATAATGGGGTCCTTTGATTTCCTGCTTATAACCTACTATGGGTGCAAGCCTACTATGAATTGCAGTGCAAAAAACGCACGATCTCATGTAAATTAACTTGATATTAGATTTCCAGTTGGTGCACATACTCCACAGGGATTTTCTTATATATATATATATTATATTATATATATACATGTTTTCATAAATTTGAAGCTTCCTTTGTGGTGACCAAGTACCAGTAAGCTCCATGGATCAGTTCCAATTGCCACTGCCAAAAACACAACGTCTGAACCCCCCTGGAAACACATAGCCTTCCTCCCCTTAGCAATGTGCTCCTTTTCTGCCTTTTCCAACTTTGCTTTGTCTTCCTTCGCCTTCTTCTGCGCCTCTTTTTGCATGCGCTTATTCTTCTGCTCGTCGGTTTCCTTCTTCGGCTTCGCTCCTTTCGCAGCCTTACTACTGGTACCCTTCTTAGTCTTCTTCTTCTTTTTCTTCTTGTCCTGGCTAGTAGGTGGCGGCGTAGTGAGCTTGTCTTGTGGATTTGTTGTCATCAGCACTCCCTGTTGAAAATGAAATGGAAATTGCAGTGCGTCATTGTCGTACATGCATGGCTGGGGTCATGCCAATGATGTAGACGAATCGAACAATACGAATCTTGCAATGTTGCTGCTGCTATGATTTTTCATGTGTGCTATCCTGATGAATGCAGCCGAGTTTCTCCCGACGGCGAGGAATCATCACTGCTGCTGGAGTCATCTTCCTGTTCATCACTGGAGCTGCTTCCCGAAGACTTCTTGTTCTTCTTGGCCTTTCGTTTTTTGCCCTTTTTGCCATTGCCATCTTCGGAGTCCTCTGCGTCAATGGCTTGGAACAACGACTCTACCACTGAGTCTTCTTTCTCACTGATTCCTTCGGAATCCCATACCAGATAAAGGCGCAAAGCCTGGCAGTGCCACAGCGGCCAAGATGATATCATGCAGATTGTTTATTTTTCTAATGTTTGGAGGCTCCAATATATATATAATTAATGATAGGTCAAAATAGGAACATTGTTTCTTGCTAACCAGGCTAGTCGTTTCTCCATGTTGGAAATGTGTGACGTTAATATTTGGATGAACCGTATTTGCTGGCTTCAGACAAGAAATCAAATTTACGATGCATCCTAATTAACATATTAATTAAATTAAGACAGTATTCCTGCCTCATGGGGTGGATCCATGTTCAAAAACGGTTGGTCATTTCTTCTGGTGATGTCTGATCTACCATGTTAGATCTTTCAAAGAGTTTATAACAGAATCAACATGTGATAGGTGGTAACGTGAATCAACCTGGCCTCATTACCTGGCGCATCGGGATGCCACTTGACGTGGCTCTCTTTGGTCTCTGGGTCCATGAGCTTATTGTTGCATATCTCAGTGGCCAAAGCTTCGTCCCCCCCGTACTTGCTTTGGATTTGTGACTTTGTCAGCCACATCCGGGCTCCATGCGTACTGCACTTCTTCCGGTGCCGGATGGACAGGTACAAGGAGGACGTCCTCCACTCGCCTCTGCAACTCAACCAGGCGTCTTGGAGAATCTGAAGCTTCTCGTGGCCTGTGGCGTCAAGGAAATTTTATCCTACAAGGGTATCGGTGGCTATGATGTATAAACCAATATGTCATCTTCAGATTATATGTTCATGTTATTATTATTTCGAAATACCTATTATACATAATGCATATATAGCGATCAAGAATATCAATTAATTTCATTGCTTATGGACAAATCCATCCATCAATCTTGCATGCATTATTATATATGTTTAATATGTGATATATATCATATATATATATACAGGTCCTGTTTACAGTGGGGCAGTCGACGTTCCCAAACAAAAAAGTAGTTGATCAATGCAATATTATTTTCCCAAGTGGTCCGTCCAAACACAGCATGATGCACTGAACCAATTCTACAAAGTCTGTCGTTGCATTGGGGAAGTAATAATCTACTCCTTTGCATGGGCAAAAAAAACAATCAGAATTGATACCAGCCACAATTATTCTACGAGTTGATTGAAATAGATTCAACTTGGGGATTCGGAATGCAAAGCCGAGAAACAGTAGGCAGCAGCGCGGCCAGCTTTTCGGATCTCTTCTGGGGTTCTGGTGCCTAAGTCACCACAGTATATACATGTATACAGGTTTGCAAGATCGATTGATATATTGCATCGATACCATACATGAACCCTCTCACAATATCTCACAATAGGATTTGAAAATCTGCATATGCACAATTAACACAGGTGGGAAAGGTGTAACCTCACACATGCAGTGCATGTTTGTAGTATACATATATAAATTACCAAAATTTTGGTTGGGTGTATGTATCAGCCAAAGTCCACAAACACGCATGCCTATCAAATGTGTTCGCTTCATCATGTTGTGTGACCAAAATACATGCAAGAGATTGCAAGATATTGCAAGGCTAGGTACTTCGAATCGACCTGCTGAAACGCATATACCGGGCATGTAGGGCTTTTTGGTCTACTGTTCTCTCGCCCCTCCTTCTAGTGCCTCCTGTTTGGTCTTGGTTGCCGGCTGCTGGTTCTGCATGTGCAGTTGGAACGACTGAGGTGCCCATACCAGGTGGTGCAGAAACCTCTGCGGTCTGCACATGGGGCTGTTGGGCTGGAGTCGCTGCCGCATTTGCTTGATTCGGTGCGGGTGCTTGATTCGGTGCGGGTGCTGGCGTCTGCTGGGGTGGAGTCGCTGCCGCATTTGCTTGATTCGGTGCGGGTGCTTGATTCGGTGCGGGTGCTGGCGTCTGCTGGGGTGGAGTCGCTGCCGCATTTGCTTGATTCGGTGCGGGTGCTTGCGATTGCTGGGGTGGAGTCAGTGCTGCATTTGCTTGATTCGGTGCGGGTGCTTGCGTCTGCTGGGGTGGAGTCAGTGCTGCATTTGCTTGAATCGCTGCAGGTGCTGGCGCCTCCTGGGGTGCTGTCAGTGCTGCATTTGCTTGACTCGGTGCGGGTGCTGGCGCCTGCTGGTTGTCAGATGGGCTTGCAGCTGCTTTGGCAAGTTGCTGGCTGGTGCTGCAGCGTCGAAGGGTTTCCTCCTGGGTAGCGTCAACTGCTCGTGCATGCCTGGCGCTGGTTGGTGTTGTGTGTGGCAAGCCAGGCAGTGTTTCAGCTTGCGGCGAGGGGAAAGGTTCCTGCTTTTCCCTTTTCACAAGCACTAGCGGACCAGATTGCTGCTTGGGGGGTGGCTTGGGAGCCTGCTTGGCGGCAGTTGCCTTCGGGGCAGGGGCACGGGCAGAGGCAGCTTCGGTCTTGCCCTCGGCTTGAGGTGGGACCTGTGGGGGCACTGATGGGGGGGTCAGAGCAGTATGGGCTGTGGGGGCATGCTGTTTTCTGGTAGGTGCCTTTGGTGTCTTCTTCTTGTTCTGTCTGCGGCCCGTCTGCTTCTTTACTGACTTGCCGTGCTTCTTGATCACTTTGCATTTGCCTTTGGTGGATTTCTTTCCTGGTTTATTCTTCTTTGTCTTGGCACTCTGCTTGGTTCTAGAACTTGCACTAGATGGGCCCTTTCCATTCCCCAGAATCTGACGATCCCCAACATTCCCACGAAGAACAAACGAACTAGTTCTACGAATTCGGTCTGCTGGTGTCACTGGAGGGGACAATGCCAAACCCCTCAGTGCATTCTCCTTGGCTTCCTGGTCTGTTGCTGGAATGGTGGTGGCATCACTGAGTCCTCCTGCATGCAGTAGCGAGCACGTGGCACACAGGCACACATATTAAAAACAATTATTGGTTCCCATGCATCATAGTCACCCATTAAGATTGATTGAGCTGGATTAAAACAAAACTGTAGGACAGTACATCATGTTAATCAGGCGTAACGTAAAAATTAACATAGTACTATCGAATGTCGGTTTATGATTGTCAAGCCACATGCACATCGCATCCATTAGACTGTTTCCTGCACATGTATGCATGCATGAAAACTGGGCTATGATGGATACTTACTGACCAGTAGTAAAGGGGCCAGTGGAAGCACCTTGGCCAATATCGTATTCTCAGTTGCCCCCACATTGTGGTACATGGCCAGCTGACACCTGATATTGAACGTGCTAGCGGCCATTCTTGGATGTGCAGCCGACATGGATTTCACAAGATATCTCAACCTCCTACCTAGCCAAAAAAATGAATTGGCACGAGGATATTGGTGTCTCCATGGTTGCATTAGTTTCTCGATTTTGTATTACGGTGGTGCATTTTAGAATAATAAAGCCACCAGCGAGGAACAATGCAAATGTACTGCATGATATAATATATATTATATATAATATAAAATAATAATATATGATATATAATATAATTATATAACATTGTAATAGCTATACTAGCTAGCTAGATCAGTACTACATACAATGCAACTTCACTGCTCCTGTAGACGGTGTTGGGCTCCCACTACTGGATGGCGTCGAAGTGGTTGAAGTAGTCTCAACCCCAGCCTGGGCACCCTCAGTACCCTTGGCCCGACGACCGGCAGGTGCAGCAACAGCAGAAAGATCTTTCAACCTCAAGGACACATGAAACATGTTGGGAATAGGGAGAAACACAACCCTGCAATGAAATAATATTGACATATCATCCTATTGGGGAAAAAAGAGTCTGATAAATTTGTATTATCATCAATATATGCAATATGCATATATATTATACATGCATGCATATATATATATATATATATATATGCAATACAATATTATATAACAGTACAATAAATATTAATTATATTATATATATAGGCCGGAGGTATATAATTATAAATTTTATAAAATATTAATGATATATTATATAATATAATATATATATTATAAATATATAAAATAAAATATTCGACGCAATTCTTAATATATAATCGATTAATAATAAAATAATAAAAATAACCAAATATACATGGGACAACCCCCAGTCATGTTAGGTCTGTGTGATCAGATCAACTAGTACGAAAAACCTCTCACATCAGTATCAATTTGATCATACAAAAGAATACGAAGGTATATGCACAAGTTTAGTCCATCCGTGTGGTTTGCATCATGCAGTGATTGGGTGATTTGATCAACAAATAAGATTTGGACAGAACATCACCCCAAGGTAGAGTCTCTGGTGGATGTGGAAACTTAAGTTCCCTCTCTATAACGCCCTGTGCGTGATCTAGTGCAGCTAGCCTTTCGGCGCGCTTTGCTGCCCGCTCCAGGACACCGCCCACGTCAGGGGACGCCATGCTGCAAAGAGGACCCGAAGGGCACACTGGACTCACAAGGCCAGCCACAAATACTTGAGAGATAATTTAGCATTTTTTTGCATACAAATTCAACAGGATCGACGAATTCAAATTGATCAAAAAAAGTGGATTTTTGGGGCTTATGTCGTTCACGGGTTTTTTAGGTCGTTCACGGTCTTTTTAGGTCGTTCACGGTTTTTTCACGGTAGTTTCACGGTACCTTTTTTTCTGGACTGCCACTCAGAAGTTTGGTCCATGTTGGCACCATTTCATTGCCATATGTGCGTTTTATAATTGGAATCAGCCGTCAAGTACTATGAGGTCCACATCCTGTTAATAACACAGTTGACCGATATGATTGTTAGTGGAAAGTAGGACCTAGATGACATCGATGGATTTGATCAGCAAATTAAGACCACTACGCACACAATGGCAAGAATCAACATGGCTAACACTGCTATTGGTGATCATTATCGACCACTGCACTGTACTAGTGTACTATCCTCGGAGGGATGTCTCACAGGCGACAGCTCCACGGGTTAATTAATCGAACTCACCCAGACCCTCTGAATAGATGGGGCGATAGGTCCCATCCTTCACACGGTCCTTCAGAAAATTCTTGATGGAAGCCAATTGTGCATGACGCCAGCGATATGGGGCCTGCCAATATGCAACGATTCAATATAATGGATAAATTGTGTGGAGGGGGGGGGGATCCTAGAAACACGTGTGCAACCACGTTTGGAGGCATCAGGTTTAATCACCCTAGCATATTATATTTGCAATTATTCATTCATTTATGTTGCAATTGGGTTCACCAGGAATGCCCAGAACCAAAAAAAATAGATCACGGCAAAAATACGTTTTAGTTATGCATGGTGGTGTGTATCACTCTCTCATACTTGACTGGCACTTGAGCAAAGTTTGCAATCCTACCACCATGTACTACCTAAGCAAATTTTCTTGGTTGCTCCTAGCCAACCCACCTTCTGATGCGACTGCACTACCCACTCGGCTTCAGGAGTCGAGCTGAAGCTGGTCGCGGGCGGCGAAAACCACATGGGAGAACCAGTCACCTCCTCAGCAGACATGGGAGTGAGGCAGTGTAGCCCCCAACACACGGATTTTGGGTTCACCGTTTTTGTTTGGAAAAAAGGGACCCAAATATTATACACACAATTTTAATTATCATTTGAATTATGAACCCAGGGACAATGATCAACAGGATTGTTCAATTCAAAGGAAATGGGCCAATTGAAAGTGGCATGTATGCAATCAAGCTGATTTTTTGTTTCCCAGTCCAGGTTGGGATCAGGTTGGGATCAGGTTAATTAATTATAATTTGATTATATTATTTATTTGTTTATAAATACTGGAAATAGCCAAACTGGGAACCAGGTTTTGTATTTTATATTTTTGTAATATATATTTACCCTTCCGATACCAATAAAGTAAAAATATATCTGTCAATGTTGGAAAAGGTTGAACAAATTAATTAAGCTAATTAATTGCAAGCTATTGTGAGTTATGATAATAATATTTTGATTTTACTATATATAATATTAATAATAAATAAATATTATTTAATTTATTGTATATATAATATATATACTAGTAGTGGGTTGTAGTTGTAGTCATTTCCATTGAATCTGAACTAACCGGCCAACTGCAATCCACAATTGCAATGTCGATCTATAATATCATTCTTGCTTTAATCGCTTTGCAGGGGTTATTATTAGAATGCCTGGTTGTCGGCAGCGCACTGGATGCTCCAAGACTCCTTCACGTATTCCATGTGTTTTCGCATGATAGCACGAGCAAACTTGCGTGGATATGCAGCTGATGCTTTCATACCAGGCCCACCTTGCCTTAGCTTGGAAGGGATAAGTCAGCACGGGAAACACATGTATTATACATAATATACATGCATGGGACACGTTCAAGATCTATGTCTGGATGGGCATGTTTGTGATTGATACACCCGGCAAGCATGCACATATATAGCATGCATAGCAATGTATGCATGTATGCATAAAATACTATAAATATTGTAGTATTAATATCAATTAATTTATATTAATTAATTATTATTATAATAATATTATATTACTTAATTAATTAATATTCTAGGCATGCATGCATGCATGCATTGTACATGTTCTGACATGGGACACTTTCGTCACACCTTTCGAGTCAACCTTTCGGATGACCATGGCGGTGTCCTTGTCATCCTTCGCCTTTTCAACCCTCTCCTTATCCTTGAGGGACATCTTCTTGACAATCTTCTCCAGCCATTTCCTTGGTTGGAATGGGATGCGATGGGATACAAACATCGCCCTTTCCCACGCACATATGCAATAGTGATTCATGCCATTGCTAGCAGGCACTTTTGTAGGATAGATCCATGCATGCATAAACCGCACCCCTATCCCCTACCATCCCACAAATCAAAGCAGTGTGCGGAGTTCCAAAGCAGTTGGTGGGCTTCTGGTGCCGGTGCCCATATGCCGCCATTGGACTTGGTGGAAGCAGTGCAAGTCTTGCACCAAAAGCAATGTATGACAAGTAGCATGCATGCATGCACATGCACTGAAGGTTAATATTAATATATATATATACATTATATTAATATGTATCCCTAACTACACATGCATACATATGCTGCACATATGGGCCCATATATATATATTATAACATATTACGCGTATATGCATGCATACAGCCGCGAAACGGATCAGCACGCAGAATGCGCAAACTCAAACAAAGCTGGCTTAATCCATTTCATGCAAACTTGTTGTCCATCCATCTAAGAATCCAACAAAGATACTTGCAGCCACGTCAGGGGTCGGATGGCCAGGGCAGCAAATTGGAAGTACGGGCACAAGGGCATTATGCTGTTTCGTGGCTGTTCTGTCACCCACTGGATCGAGCGTGCCACTGCCACCAGCCCCATCAACACCCACCTGGCTGTGATCCTGAGGTTGATGGCAATGCAAATCAAAACCATAAGCGAGTGATGGGGAAGTCAGGGTGTTTCACAGAAAAACCATTAACAACACAAACGGCTCATTATAACATCAGTCAATGTTTTTGTTTTGACACGCATATGTAGTATACCTTTGGGATTGGGCCCCAACGGTTACACACACACACCCCAGAAACCTTGGCCAAAACAACATATGCTCTAATAAGTGTGCTGCATAGTCTGTTTGGAATGAATCAAGACAAGCTACGCGTTGGCTTTGCGAATGTATTCCAACTTCCCTGCACCGAATATTCGGTGTTTTGAACGTCTTGAAGTGCCTTTGTTTATATAGGTCCAGCTACCACAGGGCGGGCCACCGAACAACAGCCCATGGGGAGCCAGCTTCAACAGTTGTCGCAATATAGCGCAAAAGCCGTGCCTCAGTATGCATGCAGGTTAAACTGTTAAACGGTTAAACGAGAAGGCAAGGGTTGGGGCTGGGGCCATAATATTATATTATATATATATAAGTGCAGAGATGCGGTAGCTTGCACAGTGCACAGCCTTACCACGTACAAGAGAACACCAGTACTCGCACGTTATATGATTAATAATGATCATCATATGCACATATTATATCATCATATTATATATTTACATTTGTATATTTGTCTCAAACCTGCTAAAGTGGCCACATGCACATTCATGACATAGATCAAGCATTTGAACTGCCAACAAGCATGTACATATACAGGCATATAATATATACTGAGGCAGCTACATATTCAGGATGTCTCCTTCAGGTCCATCTAAAAGGTCAAACCTCTCCCTGAGTGGAGTTGGAAGGTTTGCGGTTTTGAAAGCTGCAAAAAACAACACGGAATAAATAAACACTATTCGGAGACATGAACGCAGTTGTATGGATTAGGTGCTTGCAAATCCGCATGTGCATGATGCTGTTCTTGAAAACTTATTATATAGTGTCAATTGCAAACGTTCGATTACAAACATTAACACACCTGGGCTCCAAACGCTTTGTACCCATTCTGGCCTCAATGTGTTGCTGCATGCGAGCTTGTCTGCAGTTTCGAAACAGTGAATATTTCTAGTATACACGTAATCTGATATACTATGTGGAAAATGTGTTGGGGAACCGAAAGAACTTTCATGACGAATGCATGCATACTTAACTGGTACGAGACTATTTGATATTGTCCAAACCTTTGCCAATTTTCAACCCTATGGGCTACCGTTTAACGTTTGTTTGCATGCATGGGTCCATGAGTTCCCCACTGTACATTTTGTGAAGCTCTCCAACTCCGGCAAAAGCGTCCAGCATCACCACGTCCTTTGCACTGCAAATGTGAAGATACATCCAGAACCATCAATGAGTTTATCCCCATACAAATGTTGATGACGCTGGTGCTTTACCAATTATTATATATATAATTTAATGGTCGCTTGGTAGAGATAAATCTCACGAAAAGGCGTCCAGATCTGATATATGTTTTATTCCCAACTGGGCCCCAGGCTCTGCCCCACTGATCTTGGGGCGTGTTCTGGACCACGAAATCCAGCAAATGAAGCCTCGATGTAAGAACAGCATGAGAGGGGCCTAGATCCAACTAAATTAATATAATAGTGATTAACCTACATCACCAAGCAAAATTTACAATGCTCGAACTTTCTTTATAGATCATCCAAGAAACATCACTATGGGAAATCCCCAAACGAGTAAAAGCTCCGCCGCTTTGCGGGACACTGCCATGGGAGCAAATTGCCAATCTTTACGCAAACGTTTTGAAGGCATGGTTGACACTTCCAGCCCGGGCCGAGGTGACAGCACTGGCCGTTTGAGCCTCCCTGCCAAAGCATGCAGGCTGTTCTGAAAGGGACATGCATGGGTCAAGGGTTACATTATATATTATATATTATATATATTATATGGTCAGAAATATCAAATAGAAATATCGTCGACACATAGCAACGAATGAGTCATGCAGTATAATTTTCCCTCCCTGCATTCATGCATGCACATGTGCCATATAGCAACGTAGTTCTTTGATGTTTTTTTTTCAGACCGCAAAATTCTTCTGTCTCATCATTGCTGGATGGCAGAGCCCAACATGAAAGGCACTGAAAGAGCTGTACCACCATTGAGAAACAACCAAATCATCCACACGCGTTGGTTCAAATGTTTTTCCAGGGCCCACCCTAAGAGAAGATTAATACCCCGGTTGAATCATATCATGATAATTACTGTTGTTGATATAATATATATATTATATTATAATATATTTAGAAGAAACAATTCTCACTGGTGGATTCTAGCATCATGAAATGCAGCTCAGTCAGAAAAGCCAGTGCACCGGCTAAGATCCCATAAATCCAACAAAAGCGGCGTAAACTTTGCAATGAGAGGTTTGTTGTTGAAGCAAAGGCCTATGATCAAACAATGATACATAATAATAATTAATATAATATATTATGCATGTATGCATATATAACTTATTCATCACAAAATGAACTAACATGTTTCGCCAGGGACCTTGGCAACAGGATTCATCAGAAATTTTGGGTAATGTCGAAATCCAAATTTGAAAGCACACCCCATGCGCTTTACACACTTCGCAACATCACCGGCCAACCAGGCCAATGCACTCAGCTCTGAGTTGGCCAGCTATGGTGAATCAGAGAGTGAAGCCGGCTCCCACCCTGCGACCATTTTCGCAACGGTCCACCTCAGCTCGGGCCAGGGTTTTCAACTCATCGATCATTGCTTGAATGAATGAACTTTTGAATATGTTGAAATCTTTGCACGGGAGATTAGATTAGTTGTCATGATGAGGTTTTGCATGTGGATGTGCATCGTGTGTGGTTTCAAACTTTGCATTTGGAATGTTGGGATAAGACGGTACCACTCTCTGATAGACTCCATGCCAATCTGCAGGAGCATGGTCGGTGCGTGCCACTGAATGCGCAATGGGGTCCAGGTTTTGAATCACTGCATCGCGTTTTCTTGTTTGGACTCACCTAAAATCAGCAACGAATTTGATGCAAAGCCAATTGCTAATGAGATAATTACGCATATATTGCATGATGTAGATCAATAATCTTCTATAAAGATTCGACTATTGCTGATCAACTATTTTTGATAACTATCTATCGATATTACCTATCATGGAAATGATTACCCATCTACAAGACCCCGATACATCATGGCACTGAACATATATTATATGAATCTTAAATGGACTGAAAGAGACTGAGACTGCTAGTACTAGCTGAGAACTGGACGCAAAAACAGGGCCTCCATATTTGCCCCACCCGATGCTGACACCGTCCTGCTTGTTGGCCTACGCAAAAAAGAACTTACATAGGGTGGACCATGTTCTGCTTGCTTTTTTGATTGAGACAAGTAGAAACAATCGAGTGTATCGACAATCTTTTCATCAAAGGAAATGGACATGACAAGTACACAGGGATGTCAACCCACGTAATTGACTTCCAGAAATTATATAATAATATATAATATTTGTTTGGCGCACCTTCAAATCGATACCCTTGTCTTTCTTCAAGTTGTTCAAGGCCCCCTCAGGCGGGCCAGGAATGTAGAAGGCCCCAGAGACAGATCTCGATTGGCAAAGCCTTGGCCATGCAGATTGCGACAATTGTACATAGCTGTGAAGGAACTTGGGTTTGCAAACTCTTGGTTCATGACCGAAATCACAAACATGAGGATTCAAAAGCTGGGATGTTTTTGACAGAATCTGCAGTTTAAATTGAAATCCCGACGTACCAGTTTCCCTCCAACTTATTAAATAATGAACCTGTGATATCCTGTGATGAGTCACGGCTCCAAAGAACATCATTGGTCAATGTCTGATTTAGGATACACCAGTTTGAAGATTTGAGGTCCGAACAGAACTTGGATTTTCACGGGCGGAGGCTGCTGCCCTTCCATATCAGGAGGGCTAAGCGTAAAGGACCTTGGCATCCATACCGCACAATCCTCATGGATATCAGACAAAGAACGGATTGAAAGGTGTCTACTTGTTGACTCAATCAAAGAACCAGCTAGCTATCTTCTAATGGTGCCAGCTTGAGATATTGTTCACCATGACACCATTATGAATGCCATTTTTTGGGTGGGCACAAGCAGTTCAAAACGTCAATGCTGCAGTGGGTTCAACTGTCCCAACATTAATCACTAAAGCTGAGGTAAGCACTTTTGACCTTGAAGGTCTTCAAACTTGGGCAAAGAAGCCGAGAGTTTGCCGTCGCGCACGCCGGCCAGCAATTCAAAGTTGGCCCGCCTGGCCTGCATGCACGCCGTGGTAGTGGCATGGTTTTCTATCAACGAGATGACGTATTCTTGTTCCCCAGAATATCAAAAAAGCACATATGAATGAAAATTAACGTATTATAATTTCAGTTACCTTTGTCCACACATATACACACAATCTCAAGAAATACCTACCGGCACATGCCTTCGATTTGAGATAAATTTGAAAGTTTGATTGCAATGCTGTGCACCCACATGCCTTTTGGATAATAGAACGGCATGCTTGCTTTTTCAGAACTATATTGCAACAGGATGTTTATATATATATAATTCCACGACACCCATTAAACTGCATGCATGCATGCATTGGATTTTTTTCTACACCATGTATGAACGTTAGGTTCATGAATGTTCATGAGTATATGCATAACAATACATCTGTAAGCATACTGGGAATCCGGCCTCTTCCTGTTTCTGCTGCTGCTCTGGGCTTTTCTGTGGAGGAGGTTTCTGTTCTGGGTCTTTGCTGGGTCCTGTTTCTCCTGGTTCAACTTCTTCTGCATTGCCTTCACCATCTCTGGTTAACTGCTCATCCCTGTTTGCTGACTTGTCAGTCTTGGGTTGTTTTGTCCTATCGCTTTCAGCATCTTTTGTCGATCCCTTTCTTTTTTGGGTCTTGGCCTTGGACTTGGGGCTGACTTTTTGCAACAAGGCCCTACGCTTTGACTTGGTTCTGTGTAGCCTTGGACTTGGCTTGGAGGGGCTCGCATGTGAGGGTTTGTCAAGTACCTTGACTGGGCTCTTGGTACCTGGGTTGGTCTCTGAAGTCTGGTCAGGTGTTTCCTTGGGATGGTTTTCCAAACTCGGGTCTGGTGTAACCTTGGATCTCCCCCGCCCACGGCCACCCTTACCAGAACGGCCACGACCCCTTCCCTTACCTCTCCCTCTGCCACGACCCCTCTTTGGCTTCCCATCTGAATCCTCGTCCTCGTTCCACAAACGGTCTGGGTCCTCTGCTTCGCGTTCTGCTTCCCGAGCCATTTTGCGCATGGCAAGTTGGGCCTGCTGCCGCAGATGAAACAAACACGCACAGTTACTACAATAAAACACACAAGATAAATTTATTAAATATATAATTATAATGCACTTTTAATCATATTACAATATTATGCACGCACCTGCCCATATATGTTTGAAATGTTTGTTTAATGCTGAGCTCAGATGAAATAAAATGACATAATGGGTATATATAAGATTATATAAGATGTGATTCTGTTTTCATTATCCTTGAACTGTTGTATAGTATATGACGTGATGCTGCATGTGAATTAATTGTGGTGTCATGTAAGTCATCCGTTTCCGTGCCTTTCTGATTTCTGCGTTTGCTTCCTCCTCTTCTGGGGTTTGGGCCGTGTCCTGATCAGCTTCAACTTGCTGTTGCAAGTCCGCAGGCATCTCGGGAATCTTCGCTATCAATGGTTTGCGGTCCTGGCCCAGAGACCCGTTTTTTTGGCACAATAGATCGAGAGGCATATTTAATATATATATTATATATATTATATATTTAATATATATATATATATTATATATAATATATATTATATTATATTATTGCAGTAAGCAATATATATAATAATAATATTTATTAATATTATAATACAAATTATAATATTGATCAGATGTATATGGATGTATACATGGCATATATATAATATGTAAAACATATTATATAGTTTATGGAACACACACATATATATATATATAGGCATATGTATCAAATATGCATGCACGTCATGCAGACACATTTACTTTTTGAATGCATGATGCATGGATCGGTTATTTTCACCAAACGATTGATCGATCTGAACTCTATTAAATAGCCCTTGCAAAACACACACACACACACCTGCCCTGCCTTGAAAGCTGTTCTGTCGTCAGGCTTCCCTTCATCTGCACTGTTCAGAGTCTCTTCGGCGGGGGGATCAACATCATTTGACTCGGGAAAGTCGGCTTGGGAATCAGCAGGTTTCTCAAAAACCACACATGGCTCTGATTGCTGCTGCTCTTGGGAATCAGGAGGTTGTTCATAAAGCGCCATTAGCTCTGATGCGTCCTGGTATTGGGAATCAGGAGGTTGTTCAAACACAGCTTGAGAATCAGCAGGTGGTTCCGCGGGCACTGCAGGTCGCTTCTTGTGTTTTTTCTTTTTTGGTTCTGATACCACTGAACCAGGGCCATCTTCAACTTTTTGAAATTGGGCTGGCTTTTGGCTAGGTTCCCCTGCGGTTTGTGCTGAAGGTGCACTGTGCTCATTCAAACCCTGGCCCTTCTTAGGTGGAGACATCAAACAGACATCATCATCGCTCAGAAGCTCAATGGCTTCATCACACCCAAACTCTCCAGGAATAACGCACTCATCTTCTGTTTTATCTTCCTCTTCTGCAGTCTCATGCGTTTTCTTCTTTACCATCTTGGTGGTGCCATTCCTACGTTTCCCCCTCACACTGTATGTCGAATCTGAGTTCTGAAGTCCTTCTGGTGGTGATGAAAACGTCAATGAGCGCATTGGGTGGACTGGCGATGGGGTGTCCAGACTGTCTGTCATTGGGAGGGTCTCTGCTTCGTCTGGGTTCTGCGCCATCTTCTTCTCTTCAGGCTTCTTCGACAAGTCCTGGCTTGCTTGGGGCATGTATGATTGTGCATTTGGTCTGATTTGATCAATAAAGTCTATTTTGATCGTTGAACTGCATGATTAATAGGTATATATATATTATGTTGTATGCAAATTTCTTTCACATCATGATCTGCTATCAGAACCATGCGCACATACACCACAGCTCATGCAGGGATCACATATATATATATATATATCGATATCTCTATAATCTATATTATTATATTATATGCAACACTGCAAATTATGATATATTAATTTTGTACAAGTGATGAAACATGGACAATGGACAAAGCTCTGCAAGCTCAAGATTTGACCTTTCACATACACATCTTACTCTTAACAAGTACGTGATAAATAATATATACAGTATATATGCATATATATGTGCAGGATAAATATATATATATATATAAGTCCATGCATGTACAGTACAGAATGTATTACTCCTCCGATGCAAGTTGGAAGTTGGCTTTGTGGATGATGTAAGTTCCTGGGTTTCCGATGCTATTCCCACAGTGCTATCCTCAATAATAATATATAATATAATTAGAGATCAGATCCAGGTTATTATTTAATTGTGTATGTTTATAATATATATATATATATACGTTGAAATTGAAATGTTTCTTCGGGGTTGCCAACATAGCTCAGCACCGACTAAAGTACTTTAGTAAAAAATATATATTATATATTCGATAGATCTTAAAACATGCCAGAGTTACCTTGCGTTTCTGTTTGCTCATGCCTCTTCCTCTTGTCGGAGTTTTCCGACCTTCTGGTGTGAGCATGTTCGCATCCTGACGGGCTGCTGTCTTTTTGATTTTACAAAATTAACATGTGTACCGGTTTAAATTCCCTTCCCCAGCAATAACTCATGCAAAGTATGCATTCTTTCTCAGTTGGGAAAATCATGTCAAACCAGCTAAAATCAATCTACATAAGAAACTTTTAGTTGATCAGAAAACTCAGACTTGTATAATATATATAATATAGACATGTCATCATCAAATGAACTTAAACATGCTTCGTTTCTAAGCTCAAAGACATGAAAGGGTGGCCTAAAGGTCCTTGAACAGTTTGAACTGTAATAGGCATTTGCTTCAAATCAATTTTTCATGATAGCGACAACTAGAAGGCACATCCCACCTTCAACCGTTGCCGTATCACAGTTTTCAGCTGTTCAGCACGGGGATGTCCAGGCCTCGACACTGCCGCTGTACTACTTTAAAGGGTTCCCGGTAAACCGATTGGGCGCATATAGCATACATACATGTATAACATTATTATATTATATTATTATTATATAATTTACACATTTTTTTCCTCATCAAACAACTGTACTAGACTGAACATATGCATGCACAGCATTGCCTCAGCTCGATCTGGGAAAACGAAAAAGGCATACGCTTGCACAATTCAAACTGTTGCATTTGCATGTTCAACGCAGCACTTCTATATAATTATATATGTCAACATTTGGTCCCAAACATGTTGGTTGCCGAGTTCAAAGGAGATCGAGAGCCCGGAAATACCCACAATGAGTTCCCGGCCGCACCCCACGGTTTCTTTGAAATCTGTTCAAGCAGTAGCTGAGAAGGCCTTTAACTGGCCCCGCTTCCACGGCCGCCCAGGCCTGTCCATGCCCATGATTAGCGGCACTGTAGAACGTATTGTATACATGACGGCATGTTACAAAAAGATAACGATGATTCATATTAAAATTCATATTAAATTCATATTATAGAAGCTCCCAAAGATACAGCGATGATCCACAAGTGCAACTCTTATCACACAGGATAAACATGCAATCACAAAAAGCATATCAACATCTATCCCAAAAGAAGATCGAAGATCCACAGGTACTTCCAATTAAATAAGCTGTTTGGTGATTCCTCCCAGCACACATTTCGCACAACTCTGGCCTCGTGCAGGTAGTGTTCCTTCCAAGGGTTCAGCCGATAGGTGAATGAAACCCAAGTAAGGGCAACCTTCCAGGTGACAAAAAAAGGCTGATCAGGCAAGTGTGCGCATGCTATTCTTATCACATACAACATGCATGCATAGCATAGCAAAACAACCTAAGACACCAAAGATTTGAAGCAGCAACCAGAAGTGCCATGTAATTTCTGAGGGCAGTTGATAAACTAAGGATTCCCGGACAGACAGCATGCTCAGAATTGTTTGCTTTGCTGTTGCAATCACGAATTCACCAATAACACATGTGACAGTAGTATACTTGCACTTGGCTATTAAAAAAAAAATAATGTTCTTCCACCTCGACTATTGATTATGTTTTATCACTAAAACAAGCTTGCGCTTAATTGCGTTATAATCGTGATAGATGGTCGTGCTAAAGCAGTAATTAATGTCTTTCCCAAAAACTTTGGCCTGCCTCGAACTCTCGTTTTGACGGCGGATCCTCGGCGAATGATGCACAAAGCTCAAGTGCAAGACCAAAGTTGAAGTCGCTCTCCGCCTGGCCCGATTGGGATTGTAACCGAATCACTTTCATCACATATATATAAATAAAAGTGAAAAAAAACATGCATGTGTGTGTGTGATGATGTCACATGTTTCTTTTTAAACATCATGCACGTACCATTCATGGAATGCGTGTCTACAAATACAATACCGGTGAAACTGGTGAAGTCACCACAACGACACATAACGTAGCAAATGCAAAAAATGCGCACAGTGATGATGTTTCTGTAATAAATTATATAATATAATATGCATGTGATGTATTTGATTTCACTTATAAGGCCTGCCGCTCACCAATCTCCAGTTTGCTGTCCAAAATGACAAACTTGAACTTTGGCACCTAGGCAAGCCGGAACAATAGAAGCATTCGCATTTTTTGAAAGAGGCTAGCAAACATACGAATAGTATTTCTAGTACAGTGCAGTAGGGTGCACATCATACGTGTTTTGAACTCAAAAGCAAATTAAACCCACTCATGCAGGCAAATGGAAGTACCCGATTGGCGATGGTTAAAACTAACACCACCATGCTGTGCCATGAGGATGCTGTGCCAAGCCAATCGACTCAGAGTATCCATATCCATGTTTGTGACATTCTGTTTAATAGCTTATGAGCATTGATAAAAATTTTCCCAAGCAACAATCGATATCTTTTATAATTTAAGTCACATGCATGTAATTCCCACCACATCCACCTCGACATCAGGATATATCGGATGTTTTTGAAACAGGTCAAATTCCTTAATTTACGAAAATGCATTTAAACGATGAATGCTATATTGTTTTATAATATAATATTATCCTTTTTATTGCGAGCCCAATCTGAACCAAGCTTTCCACTTTGTGTCTATCTTCATCTGAAAGTCCAGCTCGTAGACGTAGGATCTTCCGCCTGTCAGAGATGTACGTCCCGTCTTCACAAAGCTCTTTCAGGATCTCCTGGCCAAGGGGAAAAAACAGTATGGAAACATAGCTGACCAATCATTATTAACTATGAAATATTTATTGCAAATACCTTGGTTCACGTCGACCATCTCTATATATATATATCGAGTTTTTTTTTGCATATGGTCGAAATAATCATATCCGCAATGCAATCACTCCTTCACACCTGACTTTCCTACTTTCCAATCAAGACCATAGTGAAACTTCTGCATGTTTAATTCTCCAGGTCTACTACGATTCAATTTTAGCTTGAATAACATTACCTGTTTGCACATGGTGGATGAATTACATCATGAACCCAACATTACATGCATGCAGCTATGCATGCAACAGTGCCATGCCAGCATGCATGTGCATGCTTATGCGCTTGTGATGCTAAAAGATACTAGCAGCACAGGCGAAATTAAGTCTCCTTGATGACCTGGACCTTGAAAGGGTTAGGTGTCGTGACGCGCTTCTGGACTGTGCTGTCGCCCATTGCTCTCTCAAAAAATCTATATCTCAAAACCAAATTAACAAACATGAAAATGATTTGATACAACATCCTTATTGGAGGAAGACTTGTAAATGTTCATGATTCATGTTGTCAATCCTGTTTGCATGCTAGTGTTTGCTTACACGTACAGCATGGGCTATTGAGCCATACGCCATACCCCTGTCGAAGGTTGAAGATGATGGAGCATAAGATGCACAAGATTGCATGTACATGCATCATGCATCATATATGATATTATAGTACGTTTCAAGGCTGACGCACGGCAATGGCGGGAGGCGTACCAAGCCCTTCAGTGTCTATGACGTGTTCCCCAGCCAGCTCTTCCATGAAACCTCAGGGGCGTTGTGAGTGTCAATGGAATTCCTTACCTGTCATAGCCAACATCGTATATGCAAATTTCCTCTTAGGTAGTACGGGCAGTATTGCACACATCTGAAAATACTTATCTCCGATCTAGTTTGACTTTGTTGCAAATTATATACACATCACATTAGGTTCTTTCTCTCTGACTGAGAGGCTGGCGTGTTTTGAGGGCTCTCTTCATGATGAAGCCGTAGGCCACCCAAGATAGGAGCAAGGCAACAGCCGGTCGCATGAAGGCAGGAGTAATCAGACACGCAAATTTCAGAGTAAAAAAGACGAGGGCTGAAGGATGGTGGTGTAAATTCCATATGGAACTATCAAAGGGCCAACCCTTCTTTGATATAATATATTATCGAACTAATCTGTCACAGGTAGTGGATGATTTGGGTAATATTAAATAATGGTGCATTTTCTTCTACCTGAGCAGCAATGGTTGCAGACCAACTGAAGAGGACCTGGTGGCTGGGCAGGAAAAGGTCGTTAGACCCAAACAATAGTCGAGGTGGAAGAACCTTTGTTTTAATAGTCGAGGAGCATTAGGGTATATATATATTAATATGTATATGTATATATATATTGTATGTATATATGTATAATATATTATGTATAGTAGAGATATTTCGTGATATTTGTCATGCCACCTGGATGTTTTTCTCATGTGTTTTCAATGTGTTCCTGTTGCTAGATCATTCACAGCAGTACTTTTCCAAGATGCATGTCATGTCACTTAATCATACTTGATCACGTGTAATATCTTGTGATGCAACTTGTAATGCAGGATTCCATCAAGCGATTTGGCGGCTCGACTGCTCCCACGGCACCCTGGCCCCAGACACAGGTTCCAGAGGAGGCCGGAGCACGGTATTGATCATAGCTATTCATAGCTGACAATGGGCACAGCAGGTTGCATTTCTTGCATGTCACTACTGATACTTATACTACAGTCATACAGAGTCATACGTCCTTTTTCATTTGAGCTGCGCTATAAACTCTTTATGTATTGGTGAGTAAGGGGACGGTCATAAGGTGGCTTCGCGTAAGCCAAAACTGCAGTGGCGTAAGAGCTGCGGAAGGTTTTTGGCTTTGAATGTTGTGCGTAAGCCTGCGTAAGGCATGCTTGAAAAGCACCTTTTGGCTAAAGAATGAAAGAAACATGAGGGTCAATATGCTTGGTCACGTTGATGACAGTCAAATGGAAGGGAAACCGAGCTTCAGATATTGCAGACTAGGCAAAACCAGTGTGGCACGGTTCGGTTCGGTTTTACAGGAAGTCGGTTCGGTTCCTAAACGGTTCGGTTCCTATAGAAACCGGTTTTTCCGGTTCCACGGGTCCAATTTGTTCGGGTTGAGAAATGCTCATTGCTGCCACGAAACCAATTTTGAAAAAAGAATGTGTTTTTTCGCGTAAGGAACGCGTAAGGTATGCGTAAGGAACGCGTAAGGCCCACCTGCTTTATCTGAACAGTTGCCCCATGGCCCCGAAACGTCGCCCCATGGCCCGATGGCCCCGTAAGCCCCGAAAAGCAGGCTCGAAAGCGTCGACCGCAACAGGCAACATTGAAAGCTGACGGTTCAGGCTCGTCCTCAACATCCTCTTCTTCAACATCTTCATCTTCGGATTCGACAAATGATGAATGACGCATTGAAATACTCTGTTGCAAAAAAGGCCGCGTAAGGAACGTGTCACGAAAAAAGATGACTTTGTGGTGACTTACTTTCGCGTAAGCCTTGCGTAAGCCCATAGAAAGCCCAGATCCCCGCGTAAGAGAAACCCCCAATAGCGTAAGGATGCGCAAGCATGTGCGTAAGCATGTTCTTACGACCTAAGAATCTATCAAGGTTTCCAGCATGGCTCATTTGTGTCTTATCGGTATTTTGCTGTCCTTTTCTTACACTTGTCCTCTCGGAATTCTCCTCCCTTGGACCGCATGGAGTTCAGATCGACCTTTTTTTCGCTTGATCCTTGGATCATTGAAGTTGATGCTTTGATGGC